>OY856396.1:7424027-7790672 GCA_963693495.1 Malacosoma neustria | reverse complement strand
GAGTTTGCAGACAAAGTTAACAATTCTCAGAAAGTCGTGTGTACGACGCAATCAGGTTTGCAGTTTCTTGAACTAACGAAAGTATTATAATTTGTCCCTGTTTTTAACCGACTTTAAAAAAGGAGGACGTTATCAATGCGTCTGTATTTTTTTTATATTTGTTACCTCAAAACATTGTTTGTTTCGATTTTGATGATTCTTTTTTTCCGATTCAACTGCTTATACAAGTTTCGTAGAACCATTGTGTTTTAATTTTATAATGCAAACCGTATGATGTGCAAACGCAAAAGTTATTGTACACTAGCTGACCCAACAAATGTTGTTCTACATATAAATTTAAAAAAAACCCTATGTCTTTCACCAAGGTCCAATTTATCTCTACATCGAAATTCATCAAAATTGTTTCAATAGCTTAGGCGTTAAACGTAACGTAAGTGAAAGTTACTTTTATATTTATAATATTAGTATAGATAAGAGGAAGATGAGGAAACGCAAGGCTCGCAAAACACAATCCAATAAACAAAATGTTCAATTACAAGAAAAATAATTGTGCCCTCCTCGTGGCCCCAACTTTCTCATTCTGACGTATTTCCTGTCATCTGGCTGAAGTTGGAGATGTGAAAAGACACAAAAATGGCACCAGTGCAAGAAGACGTCCAGAAAAATATAATTTGTGATAATATCTAACAAAGTATTACAAGCCCCAAGTGAAATTTTCAAATACGACTGGGCTAATATGAGTAATAAGCTATGATGGTCCAGACAAACAATTGGTCAACATTACACCTCTACTTTCTGTTGAAAAAAAGAGTTGAGTGATCCGTGCAGGGGCGCAGAAAGAATAATAACTTCTGCGGCCGGGTTGGCCTGTTGTAAAAGGTGACCAAACTACCCACCCTAGCTACGTGGGAGGGCCTCAAGCCCACCTGGATGGCGACAACCTTTGATCTTAAATATTCCTCCATAATAACCTTATGTTTTGTTCCTGCATTAGTGACCTAAGTTACTGTACCCTTATGGGACAGCAGCGCGTTCGTGATGTCACTGACGTTGCAAACACTCGTAGGCGACGGTAACTGCTAGATTCTAAGTGGGCCGTCAGCCTGTCTGTTGTCCTACAGCAATAAAATAAAAAAGTCGTAGAACAAAAACCTTTAATGAAATATCTAGTTAAATTAATAGAAAATGGGAATATACCTTCTGAATACATTTGAATGTATATCAAAGTTGCATCCAGCATCTTGGACGCAACTTTGTTCATTCTTTCTACGAGTGTTTTTGCATAGCAATTGGTTTTGCAAGCACAGTATAATTAACAAACAGTAATTCAATATCTAGTACAATAGTTACCATACAGTTGTGTTACAATTAATATTACTTTAGCGTTAATTCTGATTGTATAATATGTTAGCTTTTTAGCGTTCTAATGATTTGCGATCTTGATCATAATTGAGTATAAATCAGAATTTATCCAACAGAAAATAAATAGTCATATCAATCCAACAAATAGGTGAGTTATAGTATTTTTTTTCTAAACATTTGAACTTCAAATCACTTTCTTGGAAAGTTCACTCGATGTCGCTTAATTAAGCTTGCCTTTTAAGCGTCTATATGTAATACTCGTATGAAATTCACATAAATGTAAGCAAGCCGACCAAGAACCGGCTTGTTTACGTTTATATAGGGTCGGTTTGTTTACATTATTACGGATATAACACCTGTTCCCGTCACAAGAGTGACGTACAATTAGAATGAAAACTTAGTAGAAAGGAAACACCCCGAGAATTATGAGTAAATTACTAACATTTAAAAGAAGGTGTATGTTATATTATAAGTTTTATTTGTGCAGGGACGGAAAAAGAATACTGACCTCTGCAGCTGGGGTTGGCCTGTCATAAAAGGCGGCAAAATAACCCACCTTAGCTACGTGGTCGGGTCCGAAGCCCGTCTGTATGGTGACTAACTTTGGTCTTAAGTATGCCGCCATAATAACCTTGTGTTGTATTCTGACCCAAGTTCCTGTAGTACCCTTATGCGACAGCAGTGTGTTCGCGATGCCACTGGCGTTACAAATACCCATGGGCGACGGTAACTGCTAAATTCTAAGTGGGCCGTTAGCTTGTCTTCTGTCCTATAGCAATAAATAAAATAAAAAATAAAATAAAAAAAGGGTAAATATTTACCACAAATAAAATTTTGAGAGTTAAAATAAGAAAAAAATAACATTGAATGTTGCTAATGAAGACACTCACTAGAGAAGCTAGATTTCTTCATCTCTTGCCATAATTTTTATTATAATTAGCTAACAATTACACAATTATCTCCTGAAATAGGAAAATAAGGGAAATATTTTTTTTATTTCTAAGAACCAACAGGCAGACTGACGGTCCACTTAATAGTAAACAGTTATGTCGCCTATGGATGTTCCCGACGCTAAGGGCACCACGAATATGTACGCTGATAACCGCATAGGGCTACTATAACCTGGGTTACTAGAACATAACACTTATTATGGCGGCATATTTATAAACCAAAGGCCATCCAAGCTGGTTGGGGCCTCACGTAGCAACCACTTTTAGCACGTAGTATTTTTTTTGTGAAATCGAAATAAATGTTTCAAATTTTTGAATAAATAATAACTTAAGAACTCTTCAATCTTTATTTTCTGTTTATATTCTGTGGTTACTTGAAGCCACTCCGTATTTATTCTTAAGTCGTTAATGCATTAACGCTGTTTTGTTTAATGGTTTTGTACCTCCCTTTGAATTATTTTAAATGAAGAATTTAGATTGATTCATTATATCTTTATATACATATAATTCTTTTAAATGTGTGTTTGATGAAGTTTTTTGTGTGTAAAATTGGACTCAAGAATGGTTTAGATTCACAATTCGGTGCAATAAAAACGTTTCCTTTTTAAATTTATATGGCAGACGTTTTCCGGGTCAGCTATATAAGTATATGAATGTTCTGGGTTTTTAGCTAGATTTATCTTATTGTTTGTTATATATTTATTATTGAATATACTATAAATTAGTGCAGATAATGTAGATTTATCTGCACTAGATGTTATAATGTTTTTTATATTTTATACTGTTTTGTTAATGTACTCTATTTCATGACAATATCGTAGATCCTATGTGGATCTAGGCCAGTGAGCGCTGGTCTCACTGGCCAGTATTCTTGACTATTGGTCCTTATATAGGATTTTATGTGAATCCTTAAAAATATGCGAATGAAAAACTCTTTATTGTTAAATAATCTTAACAATCTCTTCCAGGTCCTAACTAAGATTTTCTGTTATCATTTTTAAAAATTTTATGTATATTCTGAAAGACTGAACAATTTAAATAAATGTTTTTTTTTTCATCCATTTTATATTATTTTATCCTCCGTGTAAATTGCATCGATCAAATACATGACCGAACTAAAGTTACGTAGCCACCGAGCCGTGACGTCTGTTAAATCCAAAACTTCAAAAGAATCCTTATCCGTCTTATAAACGACTATCTGAATAGTTTATCACTTGCTAGGCAATAGTAATTAGTATTGTATAATAGTGATAGACAAATAATTGTGTTTACAAATGTATTATTTGCATACAACATAAAACTAGATCCAACGTAGAAAGAAAAAAAATTTTCACATTCCCTTTCGCAAGAGAAGAAAGTGTTAAGGAAGAGAAGGTATAAAAGCGGGCAGCTATGTAAAAATCCTAACAATATACCTCAGTTAAAGCTTCCGAAGTAACTGAAAGAAACGCTTAAAATAAGGAAAGCGTATAAATATTAAAAGGCAAAAATTCGAAATAGAATTTGACATAACTAGCACATAAATAATCGCGGTTAAAAAGTTGTCTCAAGAGACACATTTTTATGATATACACGAGCTAGAATTTTGGGGTTTATTTATTTGAATAAAGCTTATTTTGTTAGAGTGACTGTCATGAATTTAAAAGTTATTATATAATACTCCGTCGAGGGGCGGAATAATATTTCTGACCTCTGCAGCCAGAGGCAGCCTGTCTAGGTGGTAGGGCTCCAAGTCCTGGATGGCAATCATCCATGGTCTCCAAACATGCTGCCTTAATAATAAATAAATCGTGCTGGAGTCACGAGTTAAATTCATTTATTTACAATAAAATTTGTATAAATAGTATATTAGTTGTCTAGTAAGCATAACACAAGCTCTGTAAACTTTGGGACTAGATGGCGCTGTTTGAATTGTTTCAGTATATTTATGTGCTCGTATAATCCTTTATCCGTGCAGGGGCGGAGTAAGAATACTAACCCCTAGGGCCGAGGTCAGCCTTTTGTAAAATGCGACAAAACTAGCTACGTGGTAGGACCCCAAGCCTGTCTGAATGGCAACCTATTTTGGTCTTAAGTATGCTACCATAATGACCTTGTACTATTGTGTTCTGGCATTAGTGACCAAAATCTTAATCTTTATCCTAGTGTTAAATCCCGGCTGCATCCCAAACTCGTCGGACCACTTTGAGAATTTTTATTCTACACTTCACATGGTTTTTGGCATCCTTGGTAGTGAGTCCATTGGCACGCATATTTTATGCCGTCAAGTCAGATTTTAGTGTCTACTTCTCCTGCTGAGGCCGGGGGAGGTGGCATGGCCAGACGTTTGTTTCCCACGTTAGTAGCCCGTTGTTATATATTGCAATATAAAACAATAACAGCCCTTAACGTCCCACTACTGGTCCAGGGCCTCTCCCCAGAGAGAACGGACAGCATACCCGCCACGCTTTTCCAAGGCGGATTGGCGGGTTACACATACCGGTGATCTCGGTAAACAGGTTTCTTCAAGATGTTTTCCTTTATCGTCGGTACATGGCGATTATGCTAAAAACAGACATTAGGCGAGTTCTTGTACCTTTATGAGACAGCAGCGTGTTCGCGATGCCACTGGCGTGGCAAACACCCATAGGCGACGGTAGCTGCTTAATTCTAAGTGGTCCGTAAGCCTGTTTGCTGTCCTATAGAAATAAAAAAGTAAGAATAGAAAAACTACCTAAGCGGTGTAAGCCACTGTGGGTTTCAAACCCGGTACCTTTAGATTGGTCTCCAAGTTTAATACCACTGAGCTACCAGGTAACTGCAATATATAGGGTGACTTTGGCAACACCGTCCAAATTCACACAGAAGAATCTTTAGTAAAAGTTATGAGAAACATGTATTTTAGTTTAGTATCACATAGTACAAAAATGTTGAGTAATCAGCATTACAAAGTTATCACAAGAACTCGCAATTTACATACTACGGCGCACAAGTGTCAATGACCTGGTACAATGACCTAGTACGAGGCCGAGGACGGCGGTCATTGCATCTGTGCGAGCGAATACTATGCAATACTAATATAATTTACGCGGGAGTGACAGAGACAGGTTAACGTGCGTAATTTGCATCTTCTTCTCTTTCGTTGCGCTCTTGTCAGAGCGGTCGTGGTCATCATTTTTCAGTCACACGCCTGACAATCCGTCTCCATTCCTCCTGGACAGCTGCTTTTCGGGAGCACACGTGTACTGGGACGTCCACTGCAGCCTTTACTAGGTCCGTCCATCTCATAGGCGATCTGCCGCGAGGTTGCATTACATATAATTAGATGTTATAATTAGATAATTTGCATCATATGACTATTTTCTACGATTGAATTAGTGACCATATTTTCCTTGGAATGAATGAAATATTTTATGGTGAAAATTTGACATACAATTTTTTTTGCAAAAATGGGTTCCTTAAATGATGTTTGCTGCGTAAAAAAATTTGGTGTTTGTCAAAGTCACCCTGTATATTTAACAATATATAACAATATATTATTACTAGAATAATCGTTTAGTTAAATTTTTTTTATATATTTTTATATTGCTTAGGAACAGTAGACAGGCTAACAGCCCACCTAATAGTGAGCAGTTACCGTTGCCTATGGATATTTGTAACGCACCGCTAACAGGCTGTTGTCCCACAGGGGAACAGGTACCTGGGTCACTAATGCCTGAACACAATGCAGGGTTATTATGGTGAGATAATTATAGACAAAGTATGGTTGCTATCTGGACGGGGTCATGTAGCTAGTTGCTTTATCATCTTTTACGACAGGTCCACCCACCCTGGCGACAGAGGTTTGTAATCTTACACTGCCCCAATATACAATGTAACATTTTACTTTCAAAACATTTCCAATTTAATTTAACAGTTCTTTACATAGAACATTTTGAACAGTAACAACGTCCGAGGAACAAACATTATACCTAATCGCCCATAAAAGAAACTAAGAAGTCGTCAAAGTAAATAGTATCCGTTTAGAAGTGTCTGGAGTAGAAATAAAAATAAAACAGACAATAGTTCTTGACACGATGATAAAATAACGCGGCCGCGCTGGAAAATGGAAGAGTGGCGGCCATTAAGGTTAGGCATGTGAGCTGAGACTAAGTAGGGTTGGGACACGTCTTGTCGATATTAATAAACATTAATTACTTAAGTTTATAATTAGATGTTATCAAATTTAATCCTTTTAATTGTTTATACTCGTATTTGGTTTCCCGAATCCGTAGTTCGGACTGCTGTGGTAATACAAAACCTTTCCCTATCACCACCCGACGGTGTACTCCGAGTACACTAAGGACCCGTCCTTAGTACGTTTCTATTCAGCGTGATATTAAACATCATATCAGTCAACATTAGAGATGCACACATGAGCAGCCCCCGTGGCTGCTCATGTGTGCTCTTGATATCGCGCTGGCAGGTTGGTACGACGCGTGAAGGCGTAGAAGGAGTTGCATAAGAACTACGGTCTGAATATCAATGTGGCGAAGAAAGTAAAGGAAGTACTCAGGAACTTGGCTTCTAACTCTACAGATCTCACACCCGTGTACATAAGCGATGACACGGTCGAGCACACGGATCAGTAAAAAACCGGAATCTGTATATGTCAAGGCACGCATTGCTGCCGCGTGAGTTAAATGGCGTGAGGTAACTGGTGTCATTGTCAAGATGTCTGTTAAGTTGAAGAGACAGGTCTATAAGACCATCATTAGGCCTGTCTTTTTATATGGGTGCAAAACGTGGCCAGTGCTAGAGCGACACAAGCAGGAACTGCGAATCACGGAGATAAAAATGCTGTGATAGATGTGTGGATTGATGAAGATGGATCTCATTAGGAAATTCCACATTAGCGGCAGCCATTCATGTCTGTGACATTGTGGATATATTGCAGGAGTGTCGCCTTTGCTGTTATGGCCACGTTTTGCAGTAACTTGCTACTTACGTGGAAAATAAATATCTGGCCATACCACCTCCACCGGGCCCCGGCAGGAGAGGTATACCCAAAAATGCTGGCTGGATGATGTAAAGGGAGATATGCGTGCCAATGATGATAATAGATTGACTACCAAGGATGCCGAAGACCAAGCGTAGTGGAGAAGAAAAAGTCGGAAGGCTGACCCCGGGAACTGAAGCGGATATTTGGATTGCAACTGGAATTTAACGTTAGAATTTTTTCAACTGGTGCTGTTGATAGATTTAAATCTTTATATGGATAAATATTATGTCCAGTAATAGAGCAATAAAACGCTTCCTCCACAATATAATTATAACAATCTAACATATTAAAGTAGTAAAATATTTATAGTTTTGAACTGGACTGGAATATTCAACTTTACGACTGTCGTTGTTCGTTTAAAATTATGACTGAATTTTCACTTTATCGACTCAACTGGCCATTCGTTTCATTCCAATTTTAACGATTTATAGAGGCGCGAACAGTAA
This sequence comes from Malacosoma neustria, assembly GCA_963693495.1. Lineage (NCBI taxonomy): Eukaryota > Metazoa > Arthropoda > Insecta > Lepidoptera > Lasiocampidae > Malacosoma > Malacosoma neustria. Next base: position 7,782,894 of record OY856396.1, on the reverse strand, counting down.
TTAAAATAAATTTTACAATGATTCAAAAAACTAATATCGTGTAACTTTATATTAACTCTAAAATGTTAAGATTCGAAGTTGTGAGCGTATTTATATAGCTGTTCATTATTGAACTTTAATATAATATATAAATTGATTTGTAAAATTTATTGTTATTAATATAGATTAATTTTGTGTATCGCATGTGCACGGTAGGTTCTAACTTCTAACACATAGGTAATAAGCAACGAAAACGTCATGTTTAATTATTGGTTGTAGGTGCGAGCTGCCCTCTGCGCCTCTCCCTCGTCTACATTAATATCGCAGCATCAATATGTCAGATTATTTTTCATGTTTCGTGTTTTTGATCAATAATTTTCGCGCCCCAGTATAAATTTTACATTTCAGACCCAATAGTAAACTTCGGAGTAGTTTCACAGCTACAAACTTCTGAGCATTTATAATAACAAGTTATTATGTCCAACTGATGGGCTCAGGCCTCCCCTAGAGGAAAAGGATAGTTTACCTCACGATGTTTTACGGGCGAAATATGGAAATTATGCTTAATATGCATCTTAGGCGAGAAAAAACAAAGCAGTTCATACCACCTTGAGATTTGAAACCGGGACCTCTCTCTCTCACCGAGTGTAATACTGCTGAGCAACCCCTGAGTTGAGATTGCTGAGGCTAAGGAGGCGCTGAGGTGCGCACTTAATTGTGTTTATTCCTTCTTTCTTTCCGAGACTTTTCCTTTTCCTGAGCAAGATAATAAAAGATGATTGATAGAGCTAATATTGGTGGTCATAGATGTGCCGACAACTGGTTTGAATACTCGGATGATAATCATGTTGATATAAGATGTAAATTAATTATCGATATCACCATCTATTACACATCCCTAGAGTGCTTGTATGCAGTGGAGCGTTAGACAATAGTCTTACTCGGGTTAGAGGCAAATTGGCGGGGCTGGTGCCGCAAAATACAGGCCACACACCTCTGTAATAGTACCAAGATAATAGTATAATCACCAATCATTTGGCTGTATGGGGTCTATCAATGACATTCTTAGTTAATGTCAACCTAATTTGCTAATTGCAGTGTGTCCTACTAAAGATTGCAGGATACTCTAACTAAGAAATTACAACAAAATTGCATACCAAACGCATTTTAGTCCCTGTGTCTGATTTTGCGACTTCTTCGCTTTCATTTCGCACGGTTCTGAGTTTTCTTAGGTTTTTTACTAACGTAGGTGAAACATTATTTCATCATCTCAGCCGGAAGATGCCCACTGCTGGACAAAGGCCTCCCCCAAAGATCTCCACGACGATCGGTCTTGAGCTGTCCTCATCCAACCTATTCCGGCGATTTTGATCAGATCATCGGTCCATCTTGTGGGGGGCCTATCAACATTGCGTCTTCCAATACGCGGTCGCCATTCGAGGACTTATCTACCCCAACGGCCATCTGTCCTTTGCGCTATGTGCCCAGCCCACTGCCACTTCAGTTTTGCAATCATCCGGGCTATGTCGGTGACTTTGGTTCTCCTGCGAATCTCCTCATTTCTAATTCGATCTCGCAGGGAAACTCCGAGCATAGCCCTCTCCATTGCCCTCTGAGCGTCCATGAGCTTTATCATAAAGCCTATAGTTAGCGACCATGTCTGCGTTCCGTAAGTCATCACTGGCAACATACATTGGTTAAAAACCTTCGTCTTGAGACACTGCGGTATTTGCGACGAAAAGATTTTACGGAGCTTCCCGAACGCTGCTCATCTGAGTTGGATTCGATGAGTAACCTCTTTCGCGAAATTGGACCTGCCTAACTGGATCGTTTGACCCAAGTAGACGTACTCGTCAACAATTTCGAGAGTACAGTTCCCAACTGTTACGGGGGTTAGTGCGACATGGACATTAGACATGATCTTCGTCTTGTCCGTGTTCATTTTGAGACCTACTCATTGGGAAGCTGTATTGAACATAATTTGATCTTTGTTAAAAATTAAATTAATATATTGGGACAATTCATCCAACGCTATCTAGTCCCAAAGTATTGTCCCAATATATTGTGTTATGGATATTAGATAACTAGCCGTGCGTTAACCGTTATGCTACGGAGGTTGTCATGTGACGATAGAAATGAGATCTTTTTTGCTGAGGTACAGCAGACAGGTTGAGGGCCACTTAATAGTACGCTGCTGTCCCATAGGGGTTCGGGAACCTAAGTCACTAATGACAAAACACAACCAAGATTATTATGACGGGATACTTATGGACCAAGGATGTTTGCCATTCAGACGGGCTTGGTGCCCCCTTTAGCTACGGTTGTTTTGCCGCCTTTTACGATCCCAAGAGGTTAGTATTTTTACTCCGCCCCTGCACGCAAATGCGTAAAATAACAGATCTCCAGTGTATAACGGTTACATGCGCTCGACATGCATCCACTTTAAGCAATTTTTTACAATGGGGTTTGTGCATTGAGCTGAAGTAAATACTTCATGAGTATACGATTTCCGTGAATCGATAAGTGGTTTAACTCAAAGAAGAGTAGTAACGTAGAGGTAACATTAAACCTTTCTTCTTCCTGTCCTTATCATATATGGGGTCAACACAATATGTTCTCTTTCTCCTGCTAGCTATCCTCTCTACATTCACACCCTTTTTTGGAATATCACATTTTACGCCATCTTCATCCATCTTCTTTGATCTACCTCTCTTCCTGATCTTTAATCACTCTCATTTCTAAAATGCTTGTTATATGAAAATCTTCCCTTCATATGACGCGGTATTTCCTTATAAAAATTATTATTTACTTCCGTTTTTTTATAGCTAGAGTTCAGCAGACAGGCGAACGGCCCACCCTGTCAGGTCACCACCTGACGCATGACGTAACCACCTGTCACCTATGGTCGTGTGCAACACCAGAGACATTACCAACACGCTGCCGGCTTCGAAGAAATTTTATAATGCCTTTTGGAAGAACCCCATATCCTACCGCGCTGAGAAAACCTCAGCCGGAAGCTCGTTCCAAATCCTGAGAGTGCGCAACATGAATGTTCTTGAGAACCATTTTGTATCACGCACGCATCACGGAAGATATCAAGTAATGATCAGAAGTTCCTAATGGAGCTCCGATCGAGGCCCGATAATCTTCCAAATGTGTAGTCAGCAGAAGGCCCAACAAAGACGACGCATGGTCCACTCTATCCGGTGTGCGGGTGCACCCTTCAACTACCTGAGAGAAACCATGAGCAAAAGCAAGATTAAAGCCAGTAATCCCCGTCAGATTAGTTTTTGGAGAGCCTAGCCACTCAATATGATGTGCATTGAATTCTCTAAGAACGATCACCTCCGCGGCGGTATACTGCGTTAAAACCTTGTCAGTAGCGTCTTGAACACGCCCGAAAAAGTAAGCCGTTTCAGTCCGATACAGGCAGGAAAACACCCGGGTGGAATCACCGAAATATACTCGAATCCATAAGACGGAAAGGTCTCTGTCTCCGAGACCGTGAAGACTGTGGCAACATAATATATCGTCCTGGACGTACAATCATATCCCAGCTTTTGAAAGGAACAAATGTTCTAAATTATAGCTAGGGTCGCAAAAGTACGATGAATCAGGCGGGGCAGATATCTCCATCACCACCAGAAAGAGTAGAACCGGTTTTGCCGTTTCCAAGTGATGGTGGACGGCATTGAGATTTGAATGATTACCTCTTATGTTACAAAAGTCCACCTTAAATGTGGATTTGAGGTCCGCTGGGGTAAACTTACTATTTCTTTTGCGTTTCATGTGTACTGACAAAAGGGAGGCGTTTTTGGAAGCTTAAGAGTGTCCACGAAAAAATTGACGAAAATTGAGTGTGCTTTTCTCACCCAAATCCACATATTCTGTGATGAGTTAGTGCGGGGCACGGAAGGGCCCCCGAACCATCCCGGAGAATATCGCCGGGTCCGTGTCCGGTCTCCGCACCGGCACGACGATACTTCCCAAAGACTGCACAAGTTGGCGGGACAGCCTCCCAGACTGGATAATCTGGGTTCGGGTCAGAGGAGGAAGGAAAGCTAGAACCTGGGTCGTTGTGTCGGTTGTGTACGTTATTATGGCGGCATGCTTAAGACCAAGGGTGATTGCCATCTAGACGGGCTTGAAGCCCTAACACATAGCTTGGGTTGTTTTGTCGCCTTTTACGACAGGCCGACCCCGGCCACAGGGGTTAATATTCTTTCTCCGCCCCTGCACGGATATAAAGCTTCAATATCAAAATGTATTTTTTGTTGTTTCTACGTTCGGATAACGTTGAAAAATATCCGTATGTTATTCGCACATCACTATCTCATAAGAAGGTAAAACAAAAATGTTTAGCATATTCATGAGGCCCAAACTGAGCGGGCTCATTAGCAAAATTAATCCCTAAATCCAAAGGAATAATTATCTCTAAAAATAAACGATCTGTTTCGCTTGGCATCACAATTTCATTAAATTTTCATTTTAAACTTTTGAATTTTAAAAGGGTTTAGATAAAGTAGGTTTTCTGGTTGACGGAAATGAGGTTGCTATAGATCTACATCGTCAGAAAACCAGTCATTGATATCGCTTTTTAGAATTACATATTATAGTGGATCGGCCATATCTGTTGAAGAATAGAAGTTTGTCTGTCTGAAGGCTACACCCTGAATAATAAATAGATATAATATAAACACTGTTTATTAAACAGGGCTCCTTCGTCATTTGCCTAAAGTTTCATAAAAGATGACTAATGTGGATTATATCATCTACTAATTCATAGATAGCAAACGAAAAATATGGTTCGGATTTACCATTTCTTAGAACAATTTGAATAGCAGTTATTAGAATATATATGTATATACAACATAAATATTTATTTGAGTCATTTCGATTTTTGAGTTAATAAAATTTATTATGAATGATTTTGATGTCGTTTTATATTTAAATATATATTTATTAAATATCACATAGTATTTAGATTGTACCACCGACAGGCAACCGCCACCATTGGTCCTTCGAGCCGGATATGACCTCTAACCAATGCCCGCAAAAGCTTTGTCATATTTATTTTTTGTACATAAAGACGCATTTTGTCTTTGCAAGGTACATAAAAATAGCATGGCATCCATATAAAAACATTATCGACATTACGTAATAGCGTATTTCAGGATTCGAAGGATTTTGGATACAGCCGATATGAAACAATGGAAGAAGAATGAAAGAGGATAAAAATTGTTCCTCAACATTTTAAACATTGTAATTAACACTGAAAGCAACTTCTATCATTCAGCGTTCAATACGTCGCCATTTTGTTTTAATATTCACATCAAAGCTGGTATCGGGTATTTTTTGGCTAACACGTACATGAGGTATACACGCAAATTAAATACTATAAATTATACAATTGTAAACAAATGGAGGTTACTAGAAAAACTTTAAAGAAATTCAATTATTTCTTCGAAAGAGAAAAACAATCCGAGTAGTGCAAAATACGAAGTTAGCGAGATAAACGATTCCAGACGCGATGTTTGGGTACATGGAATACGAATTCTATTAGGACTTCGCTCCTTGCTCTTGTACTGTGTAGTTTATAAGTATAAAAGTAAAAAGTTAAGTAAAATATATATATCGATAACATTTTGGAATCATTATTACTGTTGAGTAGTCAGTAGTCACAAAGCAAAAATTCAACCTCCTGCACCTCTTGATAATAATCCTTTTATTTAAAAAAAAGATACAAGAAAACTAATACATACTAGTCCATTTCAATATAATAAATATGAAAGTAACTCTATCTGTCTGTCTGTTACATTTACACGCTTAGACCGCTGAACCAATTTTGATAAATTTTGGTATAGATATATAGGTCTGACTGCTTTTGTCGCGAAAATAAAACTTGATGGGGGTGAATAGACGTGAACGTAATTAAGTTTTGTTTGTTTGTTTTATTTATATAGCTGAACAACATTTGCTGGGTCGGCTAGTAATAAATAATTACTGGACAATTTACACACTACCATCTAATTCCAAAGCAAGCAGCAGAGCGCTTCTGTTGTGGGTATCTAGATAACTGATACATACGAGTATACTCAAAGTAAGTGATGAAATCAAAAAACAAAGTAGTTATTTTCTTCTTCTTCGTCGTGTTCTTCATTCCTGAAGGTCGTGCCCGTCTTGATAAGCCTTTACGGAGACGCTGATGAACTGCCTCCACACCACTCTGTCCTCGGCCTGTTTCAGAGCTGCAGGCAAAGTGAGCCCCGTGATAGCCTTAATTTGATCCGACCATCGGGTTGGTGACCGTCCTCTGGGCCTTTTCCCCTCTATTTTGCCTAGCACTATCAGTTTTTCGAGGTTGTCTGACTCCTTTCGAGCGATATGGCCAAAATAGCCAAGTACTCGCTTGTAGCAGGTCGTGGACAATCTGGTTCTGACATTCAGCTGGTCAAGAATGGATGTGTTGGTCCTTTTTGCTGTTTACGGTATGCGTAGCAACCTCTTCCAACACCACATCTCAAAAGCCTCGATCTTTTTCCGGTCAGCCGCACGAATAGACCAACCATAGTAGTTATTTTACATTGTCACAATACTTAATGACTTAAGTTGTGCTTTAATTTTAAATACTTGTGTCTATGTCTTGTACTTGTTTTGCAATAGCGTATAAAACTATATGTTACTACGAAATTTTAATAAAATATTGGAAATTTGAAGCATAAAACAAGTCTTGCGGGGAATTTCAGGCACCACGTGCACAGTCGGTAGTCCGGTACACGACACCAACTGATATAAATCAGGGCGCTCGCTTTTGTACTCCAAAGAATATTTTTAAATTATCTAGAAGCGTTAAAATTTTTGCAGGTGATTTGTAGTGATTTTGGTGAATTTGTTAACCCAATTAGAAGTGACATCTCGTTTATAAGGGTGTTATATACAATATTCGCAGAAAGAAATTGCTGTAGAATAGCAGACAGGCTGACGGTCCACTTAATAACAAGCATTTATCATCGCCTATGGATGTTTGCGATGCCAGGGGTATCGCTCGCTAACACGGTGCCGTCCACGTAAGGGAATAGGAACTTGGACCACTATTTCCGGAATAAAACATAAGGTTATTATGGTGGCATATTTAAAAGAAGCACTTAAAACATCGTTTTACTTTCTCCGCTCCTCTTGTTCACGTAATTTGTGCTCTAACTACAACAGATTTCTAAAAGTTCCTGGACACCGTTCTTCCTACTGTCGTAAATCCTTTGCTTATCAAGCCACTCTTTTGTGGAATTCCCTTCCCGTCACTATCAGAGAGGCCAAATCCTTAGGAGTGTTCAAGCGAATGGTTCTCAAACATTATTTAAAGAGGTAGGACATATTTAATAGTTGAATATTTCCTGGATTTAAATCATGTTTTGTTTTATTCATGGACATTTTTTTTTCTGTTTTCTCTCTCTTTGTACACCGCACGATATTTTAGTACTAGTATCCTACATAAGAAATTTATATGCATATGAGTTGCCTGTAAGAAAAGCGATAAAGCCGCCCATTGTCTTCAATATTTAGAATATTCTCTTTTACTTGTATTATATTATTAGGTTAAGTTGATGACAATAAAGTATTATTTATCTATATATCTACCACATTTAGAAACCAGGGATCATTACCATCCAGACGGGCTTGGGGCTCTACCAACTAGTTAGTGTATTTTGACGTATTTTACAACAGGCAGCTCCTGACAGCAGAAGTCAGTTTTCAGGGTATCCAATTCAATCTGCATTTAATATGGGCCTCTGAGCTTTTAACCTAGCATATCCTGTATATCCTTTAAATATAGGTGTTCTGCTAAGGCTTTTAATGATGCAATAAACGTTCACATTACAATAAAAGCAGCAAGCTTTACTTCAGAAGTTTGAAATGAATGTTCAAACCTTAATAAAAGTAGTTTTTTTTCATGTGGACTGGAGTCACCATGTCCGTATGTCTTGAAATGACTTAAGGCGACAAAACAACCCACCCTACGTAGTACGGCCTCAAGCCCGTCTGGATGGCGACCACCTTTGGTCTTAAGTAAGCTGCCGTAATAACTTTATGTTGTGTTCCGGCATTAGTGACCCCAAGTTCCTGTACCCTTATGTGAAAGCAGCGTGTTCGCGATGCCACAGTCGTTGCAAACATCCATGGACGACGGTAACTGCTAAATTCTAAGTGGGCCGTCAGCCTGTCTACTGTCCTACAGCAATAAAACAAAAATACTCTTAGTTCCCGCACCGTCATAAATATGACGCTGTGGAAGCAGACATGAGAAATAATAACCTAATTTGAACACTAAGGCAAAAGACAGTAAAGTGCAAAATGAGATCACACGATACCTTTATAATATATAATCTCTAAATGGGTAAATTGGGTTTAGATCATGTCAAATCCAGTAACCGTTATCTCGGGTGTAGAATAGGATACAATTAGTGGAGATCGCACGAGTGGTGCTGGGTGCCGCTATTGTATAGTTTTATATCCTTCGCTGTTATAGAACTGCAAGGAGACAAACTAGTAATTGTAGTTTCAATCTAAAGAACTGGGAAAAACAACTGAAAACTTAAATGTAGTTGGTGACTAGTTTTTTCTGAACTTTTCTTGTGTTGTAAGGATGTCACGAATACAAAATTTTACCGAATGACGAATTTTCAGTTAGATTTCTAACTGACTTCTGAATATGTGAAAATACACTAAAGTTGTGAAGAAATATACGTTAATATAAAATTTTCTTTACTTTATTACAAATTTAAAATTGATTAGCGCGTATATCTTGATATTGCACGGGAATCGAACGATTCTATAAGGTTGATTAAGTTGTCATCAAAGCATCCGCATCAATATAGCGTTTATATTTTAATGTACATGTTTTTCTGTTGTGCTTTAATTTCTTTCTCTTTTCTTCATTTTTATTTTCATGTCTTTCTTAATTATTTTTTTCTAAAACAAGTTCAATTTGTATTTAATTAATATTATTTGTATCATCTAATGACCATCAAACTTACGTTTCTTTATTAATTGTAAATATTGGTAATTTTCAACAGTTGTTTGCACAATCGGTAGTTTTGTAGTCGAAAATACGAAATTAAACCGACTCTATTACGTCTGCTTTACGCCAACAAACTTTACTGGTAAATATAAATAAAGTTTTGTCGAAAAAAGCTGTTGACTATTAAATATTTTAAAGACTTTATCAACATAACATTATATGATTATGATACCTGTAGAATATACGACGTTCTAATGGGATCAATTAATCAACATTAATAATGCCACAATTGGACTCAATAATTATAGTAGTTCGAACACTCTATGAGACGTGTAGATAGATAACTCTTTGTTACTTACTACACATATACAATAAAACTTATAACTAGGACAACACAATAAAACTAGACAGTATAAACAAGTAATGATAATAATAACACAGTAAAACAAAAGGAAATCCTATCGCTTAAATCGATCTCTTCCAGACAACCCAACTGGAAGGAAGTAATATGGCGGTGCTGGTGATTTACAATGGGCATTGTTCATTTTTTTTAAATGTTGTAATTGAAAAACCATTTAGAGGAATAAGGTTACTGATCATTATGGACTAATTAATTATGAAAAATATTCACATTTATTGATATTTTTGATAAAATATGATTGACCTTCTCTGCCCTTCAAATTTCACTGTATAGTTTGTATTATTGCCTCAGAAAATAAAAAGTAAGTGGCAAGTATTGATAATCTGTCATGTGTCAAATTTATAAATGTCAAAAATAATAAGTTTGAAGTTTTATTTCCTGCGACTTCTCTTTTTTTCGTATGAACTTTGACAGATATGAAATGGATGACATCTGTGTTGACAGCTTTCAATCTTTTAAATTATTTCTAGTGAGGAAACGGCACAGTCCATTGTGCCGTGTGATGACGTCACTTACCTTTAAAACTGAAAATATTTAAACTTTTTTTTAAATAACTGTTTAGCCAATCTTCAAAATATTCAAATTAGTTTCTCAAAATTCTCTAAATTTTCAAAAAATAAATTAAAATCGAATGGTTAAAAATTTTAGACAATCCCCATTAGAAAAAATAATAAGCAATATCTATCTATATAATTACATTACTGACATTCACAAAGTTCACACACGCACACATACATATGTATGTGTAGTGCATGCTAAGGCATTCTCCGTGCAGGGGCGGAGTAAGAATATTAACCCCTGCGGCTGGGGTCAGCCACAGGGGTTAATATTCTTACTCCGCCGGCATACCCATGCCGGTCGTAAAAAGCAACAAAACAACCCACCCTAGTTACGTGGTAGAGCCCCAAGTCCGTTTGGATGGCAACCACCCTTGCTCTATAAGTATGCCGCCATAATAACTATATGTGTTCCGACATTAGTGACCCAGGTTTCTGTACGCCTATGGAACAGCAGTGTGTTCGCGGTGCCCCTAGCGTCACAAACATCCTTAGGCGACGGTAACTGTATACTATTAAGTGGACCGACAGCTTATCTGCTGTTTCTCGCGATAAAAAAGGCAGCATCCTATACCGCATTATTTTAATAAAAAAGAAAATTAAAAAGATATAAATCTTGTTTAAAAGAACGGTCATGTTGTGTGTGAAGAAATTTATCATTGTCTTCTTCTTCTTCGTCGTGTTCTTTATTCCTGAAGGTCGTGCCCGTCTTGATAAGCCTTTACGGAGACGTTGACGAACTGCTTCCACACCACTCTGTCCTCGGCCTGTTTCAGAGCTGCAGGCAAAGTGAGCCCCGTGATTGCCTTGATTTGATCCGACCGTCTGATTGGCGACCGTCCTCTGGGCCTTTTCCACTCTATTTTGCCCAGCACTATCAGTTTCTCGAGGTTGTCTGACTCCTTTCGAGCGATATGGCCAAAATATCCGAGTATTCGCTGGTATCAGGTCGTGGACAATCTGGTTCTGACATTCAGCTGGTCGAGAATGGATGTGTTGGTTCTTTTTGCTCTCCACTCATCATTGTGGACAAAGAAATTAAATAAAATTAAATAACCAGTGTTTAATCGTTTTTATAAATAAAAAAAAATGAGATTTAAATAATATATTTCTTAGATAAATTTTAGATGTTGCATCTTTTACTTTTTTTTAAAAAAGCTAAAAAATATGATAACTCAAAAATGATTCACTTTTGGATAATGCTTAAGGGAGTTAAAATTATCGCAAATAGTCACCTCTATAACCCTTTATAGAGAGTTATACCTAAGCCCCACGCTTCTTTTACAACAATGCTAATATTCTTCGTTCATTACTTTATTCCCATTTTAAGAATTATTTTTGATTCCTTAATTCGATTTATCATTAAAGCGTGATTTTTAGTTCTTTAGAGAACTATTTGTAATTTTAGTAAATTATTTCGTATTTTATATGACCTACATTTTGTTGTTGTATAAATGAGTAAAATGACGATAATATAACATCCAGACCAGCTCAAATTTGTATGAATCATCCATATGAATTTAACGATATGTATCTTAGTCACTAAATATTCATGCACAGTTCTCTAGTTTACAGCCTGAGTTGACTACCCTCACAAATTTTACAGAGATGAGAGAGGCATGTGTAACACTGCACGCCTCCTCTCTAGCAAACGGTCCTGTGGATCTCCTTGGTTCTCAGAGCCCTAGCAATTAGTAGTTTGGGACATGATCTTCGCTGCAGGTGATATCTTTATGCATATTGTTTTAAAATAAATCCCACCAGGTGAGGTTGAACCAGGCTGATAAAAGAGTTGAATTAGAAGATATAATACAAAGTTTTAAATTAAAACATGCGTTAAGGAACTAATTTGCAATGACGAGATTGATAATGTCTTTGTCATAACTAATTCCTTAATTATATATCCTTAGGTATAAGGTAATGGTGCTGAAAGGGTAACGTTTAGTTAGTCTTTTTGGTCAATAAATAAAGAATCATCGAGAGGCATCAAAAAGTTTAAAAAGGTCACTAGTGTTTTTTCTTGTGATTGTATTAACTCGATTAGGAAATACATTTAATAGAGTATAACATACTTAACTTTAAGTTACATAACAACAAAGTAGGCGCTGTGTCTTGACCTTAATAAGCTGAATTAATTTTAAACTACCCTCTGCAGCTAAATTTAACGCAACGTAACATTAGCACAATTTATGAAGTACCCACAAAAGGAAAGTCACAGCTCGCTCGAGACACATTATTCCCAACGCTCGAGAACATTTCAAACTTTGTCTTGTATTATTGCTATATTGTAGTAATAAAACGTCAAAGCGGTCGAGATTTATTTCTTTGAATAAATTGCAAGACTCTCGTGACCATTATTATATTTTTAAGTTCACTCACTTTTTAGTTCCGCGTGAAAATAGTATTTTTCTAAGATATTGTAAATTGAAAAAAAATGGGTTATTTTTGGGTTATAAAACGAGATTGTGTTTATTTTACATTAAAGAAAGATTTAGTCTGGTAAACTTTAAACTGTCACATATACTGAACATAATTTGGCTGAAACTCCGCTGAGGCTCTAAATTATATGGAATGTGAATTAAGTAGCAAGTAAATACCTTATTATTTTACTTACATAGTAAAACAATATTATTCTAAGAAAATTTACTTATAAACCTAATTCCACAGATCCCACACCCGTTCGCATAGGCGGCGATACGGTCGAGCGCACGGATCAGGTGAAATACCTGGGATCTGTATTTCATGCATCTGGTGACATCGATTATGACGTTAAGGCACGCATTGCTGTTGCGTGGGCCAAATGACGTGAGGTGACTGGTATCATTTGTAACTCCAAAATACCGTTTAAGTTCCCTATTTCCTATATTCATTAATATAAACTGATTGTTTAAATAAGGGTGTTGTCAGATTGTTTTAAAGTATAAAAGTAATTTTTTTAACGTGTTTGTTGAACGATACTTATAAACTTAACTTATACAGAAAAAATTACAAAAAATATGTGGGTTTCAAAACGATGCCTATAGGTAACGGTCCTAAATGCTTTGGATGACTTTGAGATCAATGGATACACAAGTGTTAATAGGTCTAGTCTATCAGTTAGACTAAAATCCGTTTTATCCGTGCAGGGGCGGAGAAAGAATACTAACCTCTGTGGCCGGGGTCAGCCTGTCGTAAAAGGCGACAAAACAACCCACCCTAGCTACGTGGTAGGGCCTCAAGCCCGTCTGGATGGCAACCACCTTTGGTCTTAAGTATCCCGCCATAATAACCTTGTGTTGTGTTCCGGCATTAGTGACCCAAGTTCCTGTACCCTTATGGGACAGCAGCGTGTTCGCGATGCCACTAGCGTTGCAAACACCTATAGGCGACGGTAACTGCTAAATTCTAAGCGGGCTGTCAGCCTGTCTGCTGTCCTACGCAATAAAAAAAAAATTGAATATTTCCGAACAAAAGAACTTTTAATCTTCCAACTTCTAAAATACAACCTTTAAATCGTTTAAACCTCTTAGATATACCGCCTATTTATTTATAGCTCTTTGATGAAGTTTAAAGTCTTGGTTGTAAAATTTACGATATAACCAGTTTAACTTGATCTATCTGACGTTATGGAATGTACATATTTTTCAGGAGTTGAGGCTCTACGTTACGTGGTAGTGATTTTGGAGTGAGGACAGCAAGACTTGGTACAGATTGTTTGTCTCAGAGGTTTATGGGAGTAGATAATGGCTGAGCGGGGAGAACAGATGGGACTGTCGTGTGGCTATAAAATTAGCGACACCTTGCACTTGGTCTATTTTTTATATTTGGAGTTTAGCAGACAGGCAAAAGATAACCGTCAGCTATGGACATTTGCAACACCAGTCATTACCAACGCGCTGCCGGCCTCTAAGAAATTCTATAACACCTTATTTGAAAAACAAAAATTGCATTGCGAAGAGCTCATGTATGTAGATAATCTAAAGCCTATGTCTAGTTTCAGTAAGGGTGCAGAAAATATTTAACCCAACCTTGCGTCTCGGTGCCCGGGGTCCGCTTTTCGACTTTTTCTACTCCACTTCGCACGGTCTTCAGCATCCCTGGTAGTGAGCCCATTGGTACGCATATCACCCTTTACGACGTCAAGCTAGCACTTTTTGGGTCTGCCCCTTCTGCCGGGGCCCGGCGGAGGCGGCATGGCCAGACATTTGTTTCCCACGCAGAAAATATTTAACATATAGTAATAATTATCATAATTTGAACTGATGTAACATACATGTAAAGTAGATTATAAATTTATAGAAAATAAATTAAAATAGATGACATTGTATCATTGGCGACTACGTGACCACGGCCATTACCACGTGAGACCACAAAACTCTTCTTGGGATATAGTCATAATATCTTCTGACCAATAAGCGCTAGGCAAAACAAAGGCAAATGTCGATTTTATATTCTCTTGAACTTTCGCTAGAACTAAATTGTACTAAAAAGGAAGCTTTATGCGGAACATTGTGCAATTTTCCCTGTGACAACAACTTAGTGTGTGACCCGAGTTGTAAAGTTATATAGTCAAAAGTTAATAGTTTTGGTTATAAAAATGTAATACTTATAATACAAGTAAGAAAAATTTACCCGTGCAGGGCGGAGAAAGCATACTGACCTCTGCGGCCTGGATCGGCCTGTAGTAAAAGGCGACAAAACAATCCTACGTGGTAGGGCTCCAAGCCCTATGGATGGATAGCGACCACGTTTGGTCATAAGTATGCCGCCATAAGAACTTTGTGTTGTGTTCTGGAATTAGTGACTCAAGTTCCTATACTCTTATGGAACAGCAGCGTATTCACAATGCCACTTGCATTACATAGGGGATGGTAACTGCTAAATTCTACGTGGGCCGTCAGCCGGTCTGCTGTCCTACAACAATAAAAAAACGTAATACTTAAATGATTATACTAATTTCTTAGACTTTCATTCCGATTGAATTCGAAGCACTTAAGTCAGAATATAATATTTCAAGTAATGACCTCCGGCTGCCGTAGAGAGCGGCCGCGGGCGGCCCTTCGGGGGAGGATCCGCCGCCCGCACTATTGCCGCGAGGGAGAGGGCCGCGTGCTGTTCCGCGGCCCCCCTCATCTCCTACAATACAGGAGAGCGCCGGGGGGACGAAACCCTGACCCCCTGGCGCTAACACTTTTGAAGAGGCCCGCCTTGAAACAAAGGGTGGTCCGGCGCCGGCCTGGGCCACGAGATCGGCAGGCCACATATCCATAGGCCCAGGCGTAGGCGATAGGAGAACAGTGGGTTTTTTAGTGGGTAGTCGGATGGCTGAACATCTTTCCCGGAATCCCACATATGCCTCGGTCCCCCGGGCCGGGGCAACCCGTCAAGAAAGGTTTTTCCCTGATACAAAAAAAAATATAATATTTAGTATTGTAACAGACTAAAATTTTGTGCACCTACTTGCATTGATGCCCTTGGATGTGACACTTCTTTCAGCTAATAGCCATAAAAATCTTAAAAGGAAAATGAAAAGTTCTTTGATTCCTGCGAAAAAAGGACAAATATGTATAAGATTTCTCCGTGCATGGACGGAGTAATAATACTAACCCATGCGGCCGGGGTCAGCTTGTCGTAAAAAGCGACAATGCAACTAGCTATGTGGTAGGGTGCTAAGCCTTCTGGCATTAGTGTCTCAGGTTCTTGTACTCCTTAGCAGCGTGTTCGTGGTGCTTCTAGCCTCCCAAGCATCAATAGCCGACGGTGATTGCTTACTATATCTGGTGTTCTCCAGAAATAATTCGCTCTTTTCGTTGCCCCAAAAAGAAGCGTCTTCACCGCAGATGAGTCAGCGCGATATTATTCCGCTGGTCTTTGTTCAAAACTTTCCTGTTTCATCCAACCGCCTACATTTAATGTTGCGTTGCGTTTACTCTGTATTTGCGTAACATCAAACTTATAAAACTTTTCAAAGAAATTTGGATCGGCATTGGCCGCGTACTTCCTGGTCACCGATACTCGTAGTAATAGGCTCATGACGCTAAGGCATCGTAAGGCGCACTATTCAATTTTCTCTTTAGGGGCTCGGAAGATGGCCACGCTCCTTAAAATAAAACTAAGTCACATCTATTTTACCTATAATTTCCGATATAAACATATTATTATAATTAGACAAAATTCACGATAAATTACACCTATGAAAAGTTGAAAAGTTACAAAGATCTTTTTTTCTTTTTCGATAAGATCTTTTAGGGAGAGCCCTTTAACTGGTGTTAAACAATGTGCAAAGACTATTTTGCTCCTGTAACTTAACCAAGATTAGGTAAGGAAGAAATAAAAAAAATGTAATTTGGCATAACTTTATTTACAAATTTATACAAAAGTACAAAAAAATTATATTAAAAGGATTCAGTATTTGTTTGGTTTTTTGCATATTTTACATGTATGATAAAACAAATACTATTATAAAATATATTTCAATTAATCTAAGAAATACATAATTCACTGAAATATTTAAAGAAATAAGTTATTAGGAAGAAGAAGCTTCTGCAAACATGTGTAGTTCAAGAGATGACTAATATCAAGAGAAAATAACGGATATGGTACTTTCTACAATTTTTTTTTTATTTTAAGACCACTTTATATGAATATTTTATATAAAATAAACTTATTTATTTCCAATACAACTAAATAAAAACTAGATAAAGGAAATATGTATTTTATTACTCGCTGCCTCACAGAAAATTATATTTTCGTTACAAAATTTAAAATTAAAAGCTATGTTGGAGACTTCATGCTATTTACTAGCAAACTTGTTTTACTTTATATTTTAATGTTAAATATTTCAGTAGTAATTTACGATAAGATTCTTCTACTCCAATACTTACCCATTTTTACTTTTGCAGGTCTTTTTACGTGTTCTTTTTTTATTGCTTTAGGACAGCAGACAGGCTGACGGCCCGCTTAGAATTTAACAGTTACCGTCGCCGATAGGTGTTTGCAACGCCAGTGGCATCGCCCACACGTTGCTGTCCCATAAGGATACATGAACTTGGGATACCAATGCCGGAACACAAGAAAGGTTATTATGGCGGCATACTTAAGACCAAAGGTGATAATCATCCAGATGGGCTTGGGACCCTACCACGTAGCCAGGGTGGGTTGTTTTGTCACTTTTTACGACAGGCCGACCCCGCTTGTAGAGTTCTGTATTCTTTCTCCGTCCCTGCATTGATGGAACTTATAAATTAATGACAATAAAATAGCCTATAACGTTTCATTTCTGTGTTCAGACCTCTAAAGAGAACAGATTGTACACCTGCCATGCTTTTCTTAGGCGGATTGTTAGGTTACATTATACTGCTGAGCTCAGTATACTGATTTTTCACGACGATTTCCTTCACTGTTGGTATTTAACAATTATCATAAGCATACTTGGCCAAAAGTTTCTTAAACCGTGCACACCAACTTGGAAATCAAAATCTTTAATTTTATGCTTGTTTTTAAGTGTAATAATATCATTTACCTGCCTTTCTAAAGTCTGGTTTAATCGATTTTTATAGAGGAACCACTCTTATATAGGTATATTTACAAAATTTTGTTTTTCTTAATCAAGCACTTAATCTAGACCAAGAATTATGAAAAATACATATTTCATTAAGGATATTTTCTTATGGTAATTATTGTTAACTCTGGTGACATACCAATATATGGTTTAAATACTATACTGTACAGATATATATAGTTATTGAAAATAATAAATATAGTACTATACAGACAACATTGATAAATATTATTTGTAATTAAAATATATAACTTATCATACTAATAATTTTAATATTTATGTAAGCCAATCTTCTTTAATCATATCAGAAGCCTTTTCAGCAATCATTACTGTTGGAGCGTTAGTATTACCTCTTACAATCAAAGGCATTATAGAAGCATCTATTACTCTTAAGCTATGAACACCGTACACACGCAATCTTGAATCAACTACCGCGTCCTTATCCCATTTCGGTCCCATTTTACAGGTACCCACAGGATGGTATATTGTCGAAGTATAATGTGTAAGCAGGCATGTGAAATATTCATCACTGCCCCATACATAATCGGAACACGCTTCGACGGGTATTTTAACAAAACCTGCACCGCTTGCTTTAAACGCTTCAGTTTCTTCTAAACTGACAACAAATCTCATGCCAGCTAATAGAACATCAACGTCTTCCCTTTCAGTGAAAAATCTTGAATATATCAACGGCTGGCCATATAATGGATCTGTATTGTTAAGTAATAAGAAACCACGACTTTTTGGTGCTAAAAGTAAAGGCCTTGCGGCCAGACCATCATAGAAAGATAAGGGAAATATATTAGTTGCAGAATAAGTTGTTGGATCTGAGTAATATTCTCTTACATTTCGCCCATCAAAATGATATTGTATATCAGGGACATCTTCATATTGGTATTCAGTTTTTATAAACGCAACACCGCTTAATGTTCCTGTAGATGATAAAGGACCATTCTTCTTTGGTTGCTGGTAATAATGTTTATATATTTCATTTGTTAACTGGTCTCCAGTTGCCATAGTCGATGTTTTATTTGATAGTCCAAGAATCAAAGCATCAGTTGTAACATGGTCTTGCAGATTTTGTCCAACATTCAAATCTACTAATACAGGTATATTGAGACTTTCTAGATGATATTTTGGTCCGACTCCAGAAAGCATGAGCAGTTTAGGAGAATTAAGAGCACCGCTGCTAACAATCACCTCTTTCTTTGCTTGAACTGTATAAAGTATACCATCTTTTACATATTGTACCCCATATGCAGTTTTAGATATAGGGTCTATCAAGATTTTTGTTGCAGATGCTTCACTAATGACCCGTAAATTTGGTCTATTATTTCTAATAGGTTTAATATAAGCTGAATTGACAGATAATCTGTGACCATCTACAGATGAAGATTGCGCAATGTCTGTTCCGATTTGATTTGCACCATTGAAATCTGTTATAGGTAAACCTTTTTCTTTGAACGCTTGGACGAGCATCATGGTATTTATATCAATGTAAGGAAACCGTTCAATATTAACTGGACCTCCTATTGAATGATATTTTTTGTCACGGGATTCAATATCCTGGTTATTTTCAGCTTTTTTGAAGTAAGGCAGAACCTGGAATTGATATTCAATTAGATGAAAACGATTTTTTTATGTTTATGCCTATGAAACAAAATAAAAGTAGACGTTTAAGGTCGTCTTCTCACAACAGTTATATCAGTGGTGTCCGCGGTAGTTTCTACGCTATTAATTATTATAATATAGTGCGTTCTGTCCCTTTCCATGTCAAGTCAGTGTCCTATGAACCTCGCAAAATAGAAGTTGCTCTTTTCTTTTACGGGACAATCTTTATCTGTCTTACAAAGTTAAAGAAATATATTACCGCTATCAATTGTAGCTTGTTTACTATGGTTATCTACTAACACTATCAGGTGACATCGCAAGGAGTTGGTATGAAGTTGTCTCATCCTATTTTTTGGCATATTAGTAGACTACATGCAGAGTAGTATTTCTGGTATAAACAATTACAACTTTAACTACCATAAATTTTATTAAAAGAAAATGAAAATAGATGATTAGTTTTATCATGTGAAAACACTCAACAGCGTATGTAGGTACATACAATGACATCATATTTAGTCAAACCCTGAAGAATTGTACAACATGACTGGTATGATATTGGTCTACTATTCTACGTCTTTGTTAGAATCATCCACTGTTTCTATGTGATCAAATTCTAAGCTTTTGAAATTATTACCCGTACTTTAAAGTAATTTTTATTAATTAAATTTAAAGTTAAATTTCCTTTATTTAACCAAAAATTAAAAGGTAAAACTACAAACTTATAAATATAAAATAACTAAAAGTACATAAAATAAATGGTTCCACTTGCTCCAGAACTAAATCTAACTGTATCTCTGGAGCTCGTTTTTTAACCATCTAACATGTATTAGAAGTTGATGCAGTGTTTATTGACGTAGAAAAGCTTATATAAAAATTAATATATTACATATATTTACCTCCCGATAGCTCCAACCGTCGTTGCCAAGCTCAGCCCATCCATCGTAGTCACGCCGGTTGCCTCTCATGTACACTAAGTAGTTTATAGCACTGCATCCACCCATTGTTTTACCTCTGGAAATAATTTATTAATGACTATGTAGTATTTTAACTCCTTAACGTAAAGATGAAAATATTTGGACTAATTTTGTTATTTATTTTTTAAGCTTTTGGTCGGAAATATTTTTTGAACGTGATAGCCAAACCTTTTCATCTTATATTCTTTTAAAGTATCATACAATTCTACAAAATAGCTAATTTACTTTAATTATATAGAGTTGTTATGTTTATATTTTCTATTAATGCATGCTTTTATACAAAATTGATTAAAACCACAATAATTTTAAACAAATAATATAAACTTTTTATAGCCTAACTAGGTAAACAAAAACAATTAGATTTCTAATTGCATATTCTAAAAAAATATGTTATAAGAGTATTAATAAAAAAATATAAGGCCATTTTATACAAGGCTATCTAGTCCCGAACTAAGTTGCATAGCACTTGTGTTATGGGTACTAGATAATTAATATATTACATTATATAGTTTTCTTTTTTTTAATAAATACATTTTATACATTAACACCCTGACGCTGGGCGGGAATCGAATCCGTGATCTCAGCAACCGTACCGACGTGCGTTAGCGGTCACACCAGGAGATCGTCGTGATATTTGTGTCTTTAAGTAATTGCATTAAGATTAATGTATACAGATAATTTAATTATATTTTAAATACACATTAAATTTATATTTTTTCGTAAGTTACACAATTATTAAAATGTTATTATAAAACATGGTTAGTAACAAATTTTAAGCTACGACATAAAAATCCTATTATAAAAATAAACATGGAACAGAAACTAATTATTTCTAAATACGTCTAATTATTATATATTGCTTAAACACTTCTTTGTATAACTGTTGTCAATAATATTGAGGCTAAAAAAGTTTAAGAATATTATTTTTAAATTGCATTAAGGATAAAGATAACATAGAATTTAGTCACAGACATGCAATGCTCGACACATTCAGGAAGTTACAATATACATAGGATTAAACCAGTTTAAATCACAATGTTTATATGATGGAAAACTAAATTTCAATCAAAATGAACTCTAAAGCTCAATTTATATAAGAGAAGTTTGTAATTGAACCATTACATTTTTTATCGTCGCATTTCAATTGTTATTAATTTGTCAATACTTGAACTATGTTTAGTCATTTGTAATTTTTATGCAACTTTTATGGCATATTGTGATTGAGTTTCTGAGGATGTTCAACTTGTGAGTAGACTTTTAATTTCACACAAGCGATGGTCCTTTCACTTCACAATCCCTAATGTTAAAATTTACGACTTCATTTGCCATTTGTATCAAGAAAAATTTTATGTTCGTTTATGCTGTTTACGATCCTTTAGGTAGTCTTTAGACGATTTTTATTACTAATTGAAAGCTTACATTACCAGGGCTTTTTTACAAACTTAAACTTTAACGAACACACCTAGATGATATTAGAATATCTTCTTCTAATATTTAAATTTTGTTAATGTTTGATCCTCGATCCGGATCACAATAGTTGCGTAGCTATTGAACCAGACATGTCGCTAAAGTAATGGTCAACATTATTTTCATTTGTAACCGGTATCAACATAAATATTAATTTATTTCTATTTTACTAAAAAAACGAAGATTTCAAATAACCAAATTCATACTCAAAAAGTACTAAAGGTATATTAACTACACACATACAAAATTTTAACCAACACATGTGAATGTTACCTTATCACGTTCAGTTTTGAACTCAGTGTCACTAAAAATTATGTACAATTTTAGTCACATACTACTCGTACGTGAACAATAAGATGTAGTCAACTCACCCAATTAGCAGTATCTTCTATGGCAAAAATATAGGTTTTCAAAATAAAACAAATTGTATGTATAAACTTTTTGTATACATTAATTAAATAATTGGTTTTGCATACAGAGAAATTTCTATTGACAAAGACTTAATTTTATAGACGATAAGCTGTTGTCAAATTCTAAAATGTTCGAGTATAGCTGGAGTATTTAAGAAGATTTCATTCATCATAAATGGTGACAAAATAATCCTAGTTGCGTGGTAGTTTGGATGGCAACCATTTTTGGTCTTAATTATGCCACCTTAATAAACTTGTATTGTATTTTGGCATGAGTACCCCTATGGGGCAGCAGTGTGTTCGCGGTACCCCTAGCGTCGCAAAAATCAATAGGCGACGGTAACTGCTTACTATTAACTGGGCCGTCAGGCTTTCTACTCTTCATCAGCTATAAAAAAGAAATTGTCGTACATTTTAAAGAATAAGATAAAATTTAAATAAGACCTTAAAAATCCTTAAAAACACCGTATTTAATATATAGGAGTATCTTAAATATTATAAATGATACAAGTATTTAGGAGGTTCCAATTAAACTGTATTGTATATTCTCAAATTATGCTTGCACTATGAGAAATCTCAGGAGGCAAATTCCATAACTTCCAGACAAAAAAAGCATTATTAAATTAATTCGCATGAGAAATGAACCATTAGAGTTCTATATCTCACAATCTCATAATTTGAGTAGACAATTTATTTATTATTTTTTTATAATCTTTTCACTCATTTTTGATAACTACAAGGACTATTTTTGTTTTCTATAAAACTACACACTTATCACTTCATCTACGTTTTTGGTTTCTTATAGTCGATACGTCATTGTAAAATTATTATTACTATATTACTAACTAATGACTACAATTTATTAACTTTCATTCCAATCCTCCTTAATCATATCAGAAACCTTTTCACCAATCATAATAACAGGAGCGTTAGTATTGCCTCTGACTATAGTTGGCATGATAGAAGCGTCTGCTACTCTTAAATTTTTAATTCCAATCACTTTTAATCTTGGATCTACAACTGCAGCATCATCTGACAGAGGTCCCATTTTACATGTTCCTGATGGATGAAATATAGTTGTTGTATATCGTGTAAAAAGGCAACCAAAATAGGCATCACTTCCCCATTTATATCTAGAGCATGCTTGAACTGGCTCTCGTATAAATTTGACTCCATTATCACGAAACACAGAAGTCTTTTCTAATTTTACAGCAAATTTTAAAGCAGCTACTAATGTATCTAAATCATGCCTTATAGTAAAAAACCTTGGGTATATTAGAGGTTGACCTAACACTGGATGCGTGAAGTTTAGCATCAAATATCCTCTACTTTTTGGTTTTAAGAGGATAGGTCTCACGTTTATACTATCGTAATAAGAAAACGGCAATACTCCTGTAGCTAAATAAGTGGTTGGATCTGAATAAAATTCTCTTGCGTTACGCCCATCGAAATGAAATTGAATGTCTGGTATAGATTTATCGCCTTCCGCTAATACTGTTCTAATAAACGTTGTCATATGCACAGGGCCTGTGGAAGATAATGGCCCGTCTTTGTATTCAGAATTATAATAATTTTTTACTTCATTCAGTACTGCATTTCCATATAGAAGAGTCGAGGTTTTGTTTGTTAATTGCATTAACATTGCATCTGTTGTGGCATGATCTTGTAAATTATATCCAACTTTGGAATCCTTTATGACAGGTATGTTTAAACATTCCAAATGTTCTCTAGGACCTATGCCCGACAGCATAAGAATTTTAGGGGAATTTAATGCACCAGCGCTCAAAATCACTTCTTTCTTTGCAATAATTTTATAGACTAACCCATTTCTCAAATATTTGATACCGTAAGCTTTATTATATTTATTAATGAGTATTTTAATGACTTGAGTATTCGTTTTTATGATCAAGTTTTTTCTTTTTCTCCTCACAGGCCGTATAAATGCAACGTTAGTAGATTGTCTTATACCGTCTTTAGAGGTAGTTTGTGCAATCATTGTGCCTATTTGATTTCCTCCATTAAAATCGACTAATGGCAATCCGGTTTCATTAAATCCTTGGACAAGCATAACAACATTTTTATCCAAATAATTAAACCTTTCAACGGTCATAGGGCCTTTTACACCATGATAGTTTTTGTCCATTGATTCTATGTCACGATTGTTTTCTGATTTTTTAAAGTAGGGCAAAACCTGAAAAGTATTTTTAAAATCACAGATTAAAACAATTATAGTTGATAAGGACCAGTAACAGAAGGATATAAAGACTGACAAGTTTTATACGATAGCACTATAGCAGGTACACTACTACAAGTATGAGCTTTTTTGATAAGAACACACTGTTTATCATCTTTATCATCAGCGTTTAAGCTCACAAGAGGTAGTCATCATCGTAAAATCTGTCCAATTTAGTTTTTTGCGAAAAATATAACTATCATTATCACTAAATACCAATTGCCAACAAACTTCTGGGACCGGAGTTCACTTTTCACAGTTTTTAGAACCCGTGGAAGAGCTATTGGCACGCTTATCACTTTTCACGACATCAAACCAGGATTTATCGTCGTCTTTTTTATATTACTGAGGAACAGCAGACAGGCTGACGGCCCACTTAATAGTAAGCAGTTACAATCGTCTATTGATCTTTGCGACGCTAGAAGTACAGGAACCTAGGTAATTAACTCCGAATCAATACGATGTTATTATTATTGTTATTATGCCGTCCAGACGGGTTTGAGGCTCTACCTCGTTTAAAGGGTTGTTTTATTGCCTTTTACGGCAGTCCAACCCCACTCGCAGAGGTTACTCTATTCTTATACTATTCTTACTCCGTCCCTGCATGGAAACAATTGTCTACAGAAATGGGTACTAAAATATTTGATTAAAATATATTCACTTTTTCGTAACTCCATCCAGTGTTTCCCAAAGCAGCCCACTCATCATAATCAGCCTTGTTACCTCGCATATATACTAAATAATTAATCGCACTCGAGCCACCCATAACGCGACCACTGAAAATCATATGTTAAATGCATAAATAGTTTTTTAATAAAAAAAAGTTATTTGAAATTTCCAAACTCGGATCCACTGCTGAATATTTATAGCTCAAAACTCCTTCGATGTTCCTTCTTTTCTTCTATCACTAGTTAAGTTCTTCTCAAGCACATTAATATAAAGATGTACAAGAAAACATGCTGAATATGTTTATACTATTAGTGTTAAGAAAGATAAAGAAAGAAGAACATTTATACCGAAATTGAGATTCTGTAAAAAAATATTATATAAAGAAGCAAAAAGGATGAGATATCTTGTAGGGGTAACAAACAAGACTCCATTCCGCATGTTTTGTCTGTCCTTTTTTTAGTTTATCGCTGGCCCCAACAGAAGGCTATCTGGGTATTCCATTTCTATCAATACTTGCTAGTTAACAGAAAGATTCATTCAATGGTCGTATAAGGTTACTCTTTATGTTTATATAGGTTATAGAGGTAAGGTTGAGCCATGTTTTTCTCCATGACGATGATTACACGATCAATATTTTAACAACGATTCTGAAACTAATTTTAGAATAAAAAATAAATGAGTTAGAAAAATAAACACATGCTTAATAGAAAATAACTATTAAAAAAAGAATGCGGAGGCATAAACTCAGAAAGTACATGAAATAAAACTCTCATGTAACACTTGTTGCCAACATATATTTTGCGTTTTCTAAGCATATTACTGAAAACTCACTATTGCGAATTTCCTTTCACAAATACTCACTATGTGCTGTTATAATAATCATGTGGTGAGATGATAGCACTTCTGGGCGTACCACACGGGCATGTAATATACTCGTAGTATGTATTATACAGGGTTATTGGTAATTCGACGTATTCCCGTCAGGAGGTGATAGAAGTAACTATTTGCGATAATTTTAACCCTCATTTGCAATATGCAAAAGTGAACCATTATTGAGTTATCGTGTTTTTTTAGCTTTTTTTTTTTAAAAAAAGTCAAAAATTAAAAAAAAAAATTAATTAAAGCCTCAATTCCAATATCTCTGCTCCACTCATAACAGACATCTTCGCTCTTCCAATAATCTCCTCCTTGCTTGCCCCTCTCATACTTCTAGTTTCGTTCACTCCTCTTTCTTTATCCAATCTATTCTTCTATGGAATGCGCTCCCTCCTGAAATCCGAATGCTGACAAGTCGTGAAACCTATAAACGCAAAGTACGACTACGTCTCCTTAAACAACTGGCAGATTCAGGTTAAATCTCCTGTTTATTTGTTATAATTAGATATGTATGTATGTGTAAGTATGTGTATAAATCTATGTATATGTATTTATGTGTATGTAAGTTTAAATGTACCTAAGTATTTGTAGTATATTGCTTTTATGTGTGATCTTGTTTGATTAACATACTTCTATTCAATTGTGCACCTACCATGTAAACTATCTCTGCATCACCCCAAGGTAGACTGGCAGAGAATGTCTTAAGGCATTAAGTCCGCCTTGTACTTTAAGTGCTAAAGTTTAAATAAATAAATAAATAAAAATGCAACATCAAAATTTTATTAAAAAAAAGTATAAATTTAACCCTCATTTTTTCTTCTGATTTATAAGAACGATAAAACATTGGTTATTTATTAATATTATAACAAAAATTATCGGTCCGAATTTAAAAATGCGAAACGAAAAACGATATTATTGCAATATTTTTTCAGATTTTTTTTCACTAAAATGCCATAAAAACAAAAAAAACGTTATAAACGTATTTTGGTACAGCTTTTGCAACGGTAACAGTAAAGGTATGATTCCGAACTACGCTGCACGCAGCAGTGCTGCCGCGACACTGCTGCCTAGCTCAGAATGTACTCTCATATAAGCTTATAGAGTTTGTATGGGGACCGGTAGTGCCGCGGCAGAAGTGCCGCGGCAACAGTGTCGCGGCATCAATGTCGTGGCAGCAGTGTCGCGGCAGCACTGCTGCGTGCAGCGTAGTTCAGAATCATACCTTAAAGCTTCTCGTCAAGATTATTTGCTTCGGTTTCCTAATCGCCGGTTACCCCCTGTATCAGTATTTAATGGAGTGGCGAATCCGAGAAACTGGTAGTGTTCATAGACGAAAAATTAATGCCGAAAGATCCCCAGTCCATGTTGTTAATTACGAAGAGGATTTTCTGCAAGAATTTATCAATGAATCAACAATTCTGACAAAGACCGTCGCCACACGACTCTGTAATACAATGGAAAGCGTGACCACGCTTTGTAGACCTACAGTGCATAATGCAGGATTCTATCCTTACCATTATCTTATCCATTCTATCTAACCAGTATCACATCCAAAGCGAATACGACGAATTATCAATAACCCTGTATATTACGAGTGTGTCAATATAGCGCTTAGTAGACCCGCACTAATGTCATATATGTTTGTATTGTTAATTGTATCGTTAATTAAAATTGGGATATTATTTGATAGTTTGATTAAATTTTATTTTCCACTGAAAATATTAATATAAATTATATCAACAATATCGTCCAAAAAGCTAATTGTGATTTACTTATTGTAGCCCGGTTCACTGTTTAGGCCCGTTCTAAATTGAAACTAGCAGATTTTATATCAACCACTGTATGTTACCTAATTCTGACAGAAAATCTTGCGTGGTAGTCCGTTGTTTAGCAGGGTTGTATTACTACTGACAAGTGGAGCCAAGCAAGTTTTTGTGGGTCTCTTATATTCCCTATTATAAACTTGAACATGAATATGTTCAAACTTTTGATAAGCCGGCTTAGAAGTCGACCGAGCCATAAAAGTCTTTTAAGAATTATTATTCTTTAAAACTCACGTACCCTATAATTATGCGTAAAAACTGCGTAATACATAAATATGTATAACGGAATACAGTGTCAATATCATCTTACTTCCTCTTTCTCGGTTAATATGCATAGGATTGCCATGTACTGATGACAATAGAATTTTTTAGGAAATCTAAACTGATAATTCTGGTATCTACTTGCCAATGTTCAATAGATAAGTGTGGGAGATGTACTGTTATTGAAGGGCTTCTTATGGGAGGGTAAACCGCTCCGTTACGTAACGCGTCACGGTGCCAGTCTGTCTGGCTGTCCTTTCTCCCACGCATACAACAGCGATAGGCAGGCTCCTCCTCTCTCACTCTAACACACAGCGCTAGATCTATTCGAGTTGCGATTTTATTACAATGAGATACAGTTGAGTTAATTTTTCTTTATAAAGAATCTACATTAGTGAATAATTTAATTTCATTTAAATGTTATTCTTTACCATGTTCGAATATTAAAAAGAGCAATTCATGCTATTTTGTTAATAGTATATATATCGTATGCAATTTTGGTGGATGAGCACCTTTGTATAAACAAACCTTTGTCTAAACAAGATTTAATTAAATTCTTCAGTAATTTATTGAGACAATATTGTGACTAGGAACGTAAATTATTAATTAAGACTTTTCGGTAATTGTGTTTACAATATTTCAGAATTTTCTAGATATAAAAATAGTACAAAGATTTTATACCATGAAAATGTCTATTCGTTCAACGGCTTGATACTGACTCTAGTTTGTTGTAGTCAACTACGATGGTTTGAAATGAGTTTCAGGATAAAGTAGTAAATCATAAATGAGTTAGGTTCAGAAAAGATTCGTAAAATGTTATTGAGACTTACGACGCTTTGCATGACTGCGAATTCAGCAGAGACGGATTAGTGAAGCTATAATGATGGTTAATGTTACACAACATGTTACTAACAGTAACAACATGTTACTTAAGGTTACATCTTCTTTTACAAGTGTCTTAGTTGTAACTAGGGCTACGCTCTTGGTTATTGTCACAGAGTAACAAAATATTTTTGCTATTAATATGTACCAAACGACATATAGACAAAACAAACCTATCTAGTTGGTAGGGTTCTGAGGTTGTCTGGATGGCAACCACACCTGGTCTCTATGTATGAGAGGTCGCCATAATAAACTTGCGCTATATTTCGATATAAGTGACTCAGTTCCAGTATCCTACGCGGAGAGTCATAATTAATAAGGTTGGTGTTACTGAAGAAAAACTCGGTCTTACGAATTTTCGATCAGGACACGTGACCTGACGCGAGTATAACATTTTTTACCCATCACAAAAATAGTACACAACGCCGCTAAAGATATTTTCACTTCAAAAATTTCGATGACATCTTATGTTCTAACTCTAATATGTCAAATAAAACTATTTTCTCAGCTCACTCTAGAATTACCCCTTTGTGTACTTATATAACTTCGCACAACTTTATATGCCCACGTATCTACTACACGTGCATGACACGTGTCTTTTCCATTAAATAACATTATTTTATGATGCGTACAAAGCAACTCACTTTAAGGTGACGACTACACGGATCTAGTCACAACTACAGTCACCATTGTCGCGGTGAAAAATAAATTTTAGCTCACGTTGGTTCTTGGCATAAAATATTTTTAGTTACACATATTAACATACGAATATATAGTCTGACTAGTCTGATTTAGTCAAATGTGAACCCTGGGCTCCTATTTGCAAATTTTGTATGCACCACGACAATGACTGCTTAAAGATCTAATTCAAGTGGTATTAAAAATGCAACAGGATGAAAAAAATAGTTTTTTTTCTTTATTCATAAATTATTACAATCTAATCTAGAAAAGACTAATAAGTAATTTAATTCTAACTTAAAATTACTAATCATATTTTAAAATAAGAATGTGTCCAATAACACTTTTCTTATTGTCTCTATTTAAGGGGAAGACACGTTGGTCTTGTGTTCTTCATTTATAATGTAATTTAAACACTGCACTACACTTTGTCACTACAAAAATTAAAGTAATAAAAATTAAAATAAACAGTAGGATAAATGGGATTCCGTGGCTTTGGGTTCTTCACTTATTTTCCCATTAATAGACAAGTATAAAGGCAGTACTTTTAGATACAAATAATATGAAGTGTAAAATATTTATTGATAATAAATATTCAGACGTGAAAAAAGTTATTATAATTCTGATTGTCATGGTATCAGCCTAATAAATCGTCTAAAGTATGTATGTATGTAATTTTTTGTATTAAATAGGCTTTTTATGTCTGTATTAAGACTTATTCTGTATTACCATGTAAAAATCGATAAAAGGAACAATCAATGATGCAAAGATGTAAATTTTATAAAAACGGATAATATTAGAAATTAATATATCGAAAAAAAGATATGCAGACGAGATGTGATAAGCACCGAAGTGTGATCCAAAAACAAATTAGGGTAGGAAAAATCCTACCATTATTGCTGAAGAATAGCAACCAGGCTGACGGCCCACTTAATAGCAATTACCGTATGAATATTGGAGACGCTAGGGGCAATCATCCATATCCGGCAAAATCGCTGCTGTCCTATAAGGATACAGGAATCTAGGTCATTAATTCTGGAATACAGCACAAGGTTATTATAGCGGCATACTTATAGACCAAGGCTGGTTGCCATCCAGACGGGCTTGGGGTCTTACGACGTAGCTAATTGTTTTGTGTTGTGCACGGGTTGTTCTGTCGCGTTTTACGACAGGCTGACCCTGGCCGCAGAGGTTAATATTTTTACTCTACCCCTGCATATAAATTATTCCACCAACTATGGTGTCCATACACGTCTTCTCCTTTTTTCTCCTTTATTAGCCGTTACCTCAAAATTCACATTTTACTTAGTTATATTAATGTATACAAAATCCATCCTATTTTCGTTTACTCCGTTTTCACGATATGTTTCACAATATTACCCGAACATTGAATAAAATTGTAAACCAGTCATGGCTTAAAATTATTCTAGTTCTTGAAATCAAAATTATTTCTTTTAAAATACATATATACATGTAAAGAGAATATCATCTCTTTAAACAGTATGGTTTATTTATGTAACGAGAATATCATCTCTTTAGATTTAACGCGCTTAGGATACTCACTGAAGACTGCGCACTGTCATGTGTCATAGAAGTATGACACATGACATTTGCCTACAAAAAATAATTTACGTTACAAAGATTTCATTTCTGTGTTTTAATAATCTATTAAATATAAAAGCAAGAGTTGTGAAAGAGAGACGAATAGTTAACTTTAATTGTCGTTTCTCTTATTTACAGGTAACGTGTAATTCTTATATGAATATGCATTGTAAATATTAATATAAATAATAAGTCTCTTATTTACAGAGAAACTAATTTGGTTGATTTATTCGGACCATTCAGATTTTCAACATCTAAATAATATTATATACATATAAATTTTTCTTCTTCTTCCTGCCCTTAGCCCACATCATATGGGGTCGGCACAAAAATGTTCGCTCCTTCCACTCTCCTCTGGTAGCCTACATTTCAGCATTCACAACCTTCTTCAGCCATATCATATTTTACGCAATCCAGTCATCTTTTCTTTCTACTTCTCCTCCTGTGTCCACCCACTCTTATTTATATCATTTTCTTTGTTGTATAAATAAATAAATATATTGGGACAATTAACACAACACTATCTAGTCCCAAACTAAGTCGCATAGCACTTGTGTTATGGGTACTAGATAACTAATATACTACATATATATTTTTATTCTACAAATAAATAAATATTAACACCCAGACGTAGGATGGGGATCAAACCCACGACCTCAGCAAGCGTAGCGAATGCGTTAGCTGTTACGCTACAGAGGTCGTCAATTCAGTCATACTCTATTTATGCCTTTATTAATAATTATTAAATAAAATTACAAACAATTTTTGATTTTTAACAATATATTTTTAAAGTTGTCCAAATTCACTTTGCAACTTGAGGTTCACAAACCATTGAAAAAATTATAGCCCTTTGCTTAGTATACTTAGTGAATTTTTCTTTAATTTTCTTGTAGTGTAAAACATCTTGACAATATTTTGCCTGTGAAAGTAAATCGCCAATATTGTATGAAAAAACGAACAGTTGTAGGTATTCCCTGACTAAGAAACCTAACCTTGCGACCTTATTATGTTTTAACACTATGCGTTGTATTCACGCGGCATGGGTGTCATAATATCCACATTACGTACTCCAACTTTATGTTACGGTAAATTAGACCTAAAATATTTTACGGACTATCTTAGGTATACTAAATTTAGCACGACTAAAAGGATTCTATGTTTATCTTTATTAAAAAAATGGCGTTGTAGGTATGTTCAGATGTTATAAATTTGAACAGAAAGTTTTTTTATATCTAGAGTTCAGCAAATGAGCAGACAGCCCACCCTGGCAGGTGGTCACCGTCGCCTATGGACGTTTGCAGCACCAGAGGCATTATAAACGCGCTGCCTGCCTCGAAGAAATTTTATAATGCCTTTTTTGAAGAACCCATATCGTACCGCGCTGAGAAAACCTTAGCTGGAAGCTCATCCCAGATCCTGAGAGTACGCAACATGAACGTTCTAGAGAACCTTGTAGAGAGAACTATGATCAAATACGTGGTAGCTAACAAACAATATAGGTCACGGGTTTGATTTCAGGATAGCATGCACCACCATCGCAGCTTCAGCAAATACACATATAACATACAATAATAATTATAACACATAGACGATGAAAGAAAATTCGTGAGGAAAATCGCGCACCGACATGTCGCTCCCTTAGTAATGTAAAGGCCTATTTCAAAAACACAAACTTTTGGGAAAACGCGTTTAATGATTTGGGATTTTCGATATTTTTACTCTGTCATTCATAATAATATCGTAATTTAAAGTGCTATAGCCTTGAATTTTTTTTATGTAGACTATGATAAACGTACTACAGTATTAACAGCTGAAACATTACAGAAAAAATTATTCAAATACGTACTGGCGCCTTACTAGTTGAGCCTCTCTAGGAGGAAGAGGCGGGCGCGCGAGAGGGTGTGAAAGGGACACAATTACAGTATTCATTAAAAAGTGAAAGCCAAGTGGTAGAATAGTTTATATTGAGCCCATATAACGCAAAAAGTCAAAACCTCAAAATTTCGAGTTATGCCCATATATTACTAAGGGAGCGATTGTGTAATCCGACAATCCGTCTTCAACACCAGGGCGGCATATTCTGTGTTTCCTTTAGGCCTGAAATGTTGAAAAGAAGATCCTCAAGCTGTTCAGCCTGGTTACAAAAGGAGCTTTTACTTTGAAGCTTACATTGTAGAAGAAGAGATGATACTAATTTGACCTACAAGTTCACGGCCTTTGTTATGACAGTTCCACAGCGTGCATATCTATAGTGAGATTACGTTCTCCTGAAAGTTATTCACATTGAATCAACTACACTACAAACCCAAGGAATCCTTTCTCGTGACTGTTTGGCGCGTAATATACACAGTAACAGCTTTTTAGGTTACCTGCGCTGACGGTAATGTCTTCCAGTCTTTAATGAGAATTCCATAATATTTCCATGAGGTAAAACCGAGGTCCAACTTAACTGGAAAGTATTTCTTACATTGCTGAAGAACTTCGTTGTACAGATGATAGCATAAGTTTTCGTTATTCCTAGAAAATGTTGATAATCTACCACGAAGCCTTCTCGACTTGAATTAGTAAAGGGAGACTAATGAATTTATTAATTATTCGCATTATCCAAATAAATTAAGAGGTCCCTATTAAGAACGGGTTCACGTCAGTCTTTCAATGACCAAGATGTGAACTCACTACTTTTTTGGGCCAAAATCAACTACTTATCGACCAGAACTTGAGTCTTGTTCTATC
The DNA here is from genome assembly GCA_963693495.1 of Malacosoma neustria. Lineage (NCBI taxonomy): Eukaryota > Metazoa > Arthropoda > Insecta > Lepidoptera > Lasiocampidae > Malacosoma > Malacosoma neustria. The sequence continues at coordinate 7,749,162 of OY856396.1, read as the reverse complement.
TAATCTATCAAGATTTAGAAAATAGTTTACCTCAACCAAGCACATGTCTGTCCTCTTTGAGCTCTGCAAGTCAACTCTTCAGGTTGGGTTCTGTACATCCAATCAATACTGGACCTGGCCAATACGGGAGCAAATGCTGGAACGCTTGTGACCTCTGGTTCTTCTGGGCCGGCTTCTAATAGTAAAACCTGGAAACATTTTGTATAGTCAGCGATTGTGTAGCATGACTTAAAGACATTCCAACCGAGTGCTTAAAGCATAATCAGAACTTAGACACAAGAAAGAAGATGTCTCTATGTCCTTGGTAAAGGGTTTCGTTTTCGAATTTAGGATCACCTTATAAAAATTTGCATAGAGCAAAACAAGTGTGGGACATTTACCTCGGTGCCCATCCATACGGTAAGAATTATAGATGGATTACATTTAGGTACATTTTAATTATTTTTCAAAATTCTTCAGTAACTTTTCTATTTTTAACCAATAAAATGAAATGAAAAGTGATATAGCAAAATTTATTTTACAGAAGCAGTTGACATCTGATGTTCTAACCCTGCAAGAAAAACTTTATGTCTACCTCATGAGCCTCGCTTGTAGTTTAGCAGAGTGCTCCAGTGGACTAATGAGGTTGACTTAGCCGCTATAGATCTTAAGGAGAGAGCCGGGGTGATGAAACCCAGCCAGGGTTAGGCCCTGGTGCTAAACACATGGAAGCGGCCAGCCTTGAGATAAAGAACGGGCCGGCGCCGGCTCGGGCCACAAGATCGATAGGCCACATATCCATGGGCTCGGGCGTAGGCGATAGGAGAACAGTGGGGTTTTTAGTGGGTGGTCGGATAGCCGAACATCTTTCCCAAAGTCCCACATATCCCTTAGTCCCCCCGAACTGTGGGGACCCGTCAAGAAAGGGTTTTTCCCGAGACCAAAAAAAGAAAAGCTTATAGGCCCTATAGGCCTTCGTGAGACTTCTTGTATTACATCGAGTTGTTATGTTATGGTATGTTTATGAATACCTTTGACCATCTTCCTGCTTTATCATAATTCAGTCAGATATAATATTATATAATAGTTTATCAAGTTTTATCTGATAATTTGGAATGGTATAATTACGTTGAATAGAAAAAAACGACCTCTTTAGCGCAACGGCTTTCGTATGTCGTAACGATTGTGAGAGTCATAGATTCGATTCCCGCTCCGAGTCTGGGTCTTTATGAGAAATATACATTTATTTATAAAACTTGTCAGTTGTCTAGTACTCATAATACATGTCAGTTTTTTTGGGACTAGATACCATAAATTAAATATGGCTAAATTAAACATTGAACCGAAAAACATAACCGAATTGTGGATCTAAATCATTAATTAGAGAATGGGTAATACTTGAGCACATACGTATAAATTTTTAATGAAACTGGTCCAGCTATGTAGAAGGAGTTTAGACTCCTCTTATATAACTGGACCTTTGACTGATTACTTACATACGCACACAATAATTATATAATATAATATATAAAGATGTCAAATAATAAAAGCTTCAATCGGACACTTCGCGCAGTGCCCGTCTGAACGAACGATAATAAACTTTACTCCAACAAATTACTCTTCATAAACATATACGGTCTAACCTGTGGGCTATCTAAAACAACGTTTAATCTAAGTTGTCTTACAGTTTGTAATATCATAACTAAACACGAGGTAACCAGTTTCTGAATTAATAAACCGTCGTACAAACTTTCCCTTAATCACTGAGTGCAAACTATCATATTCTGACATTAGACTTTAAGCTCTATTTGGTTATGTCTACTTCAGTATACTCGGCCATTTTCATTGATTGATACTTAATCTACATATTTCCTTTTGTCGTTGAGGAACAGTAGACGCACTGTGGGCACTGCGAACGTGCTGCTGTCTCATAGGGGGTACAGGGAGGGTGTTCTTCTACGGAAGAGATTGGATGCACGGGAGTTATCAAGTGGCATTGGCTACAGTGTAAATTGAACTCCGAAAAGAAATCATCAAGTATAACCAATGTAGAGTCGGTCATTTTGAATATCCCTCCCCATCACTAATGCCGGAACACGACACAAGGTTTTATAGTGGCATACTTATAGACTCAGTGCGGATACCATCTAGATGGTCTTGAAGCTCTATCACGTAGCTAGAGTTGATTTGTCTTTTATGACAGGCTGACCCCGACCATGTGGGTCAGTATTCTTACTCTGCCCCTGTACGGAAATTTTTTTATTTATTTTCACTCGGCTTTGGACATTTAAAGCTCACGATGGAGTTAGATTTAGTGACTTCTCTAGTTTGACAAGTAGTTTGTAAAGACCGTGTTCCGCCAAACGTACGTTGGGGGGCGCAGGATGCCCCCCAACCCGGTGGAGACGACGGAATACCTGCAAGGCTGCCATTCGGGCTGGATGGGAAAGGTAAGGGATGTAAGGGATTTGTATTTTTGATAAGTCCAGCAGCGGACAATGGACAACTGATGACGACGACGACTATTTTAACTAGCGAGATACATTCGGTTGTAATTTTTCTTATTCTCTTTTCAGGCTCATTTACTCTATTGTTCAAAATATTTTAATATTTTCTCTTACGACTCATATTTCTTCTTCTAGCGTATTGTGGACTTATAGTGTGTATTACGATGGCAACCACCTCTGGTGTCATGTTTCGGCATTTCAAACATCTATAAGAGTCGGTAACTGCTAATGTACCATACAGTGGGCCTGTAAGAGTATCTGCTATCTCACAGCAATTAAAAAAATCTGTATTATCAATAAGACACCGTTCTCATTTAATCATAAATGCCTTTACCACGTTAAACACTATTAAAATACAATAATGCAAATTTTTTCAATAAATTTCAACACAACACGCAACACGACCCAATTACGTCCAATAGCGCAACTGAAGTGAATAACCAGCGATCAAGGTCAACGTAAGACCTAACACTTTCGTTGGTCTTTTTTGCGATTAATAGGGTTGAAAACGCCCGATATTCAAAATGACCGACTCTACATTGGTTAGATTTTATGATTTCTTTTCGGAGTTCAATTTACACTGTAGCCAATGTCACTTGATAACTCCCGTGCATCCAATCTCTTCCGTAGAGGAACTTTGCCCCTTTTTCCCATTACTTCAGAAGATATATAATCATAACAGCCCATGAAGCCGTTCCCAATGAACCAGGATCTGCTGGCCTTCCATCGAGTCTTCTGCAGGAACGCCACGACCACCCTCTATCTGGAGAACACATCGGCCAATTCGGTCATAAGATGTCCAAGAGTAAATACAATATTTTCTAAGCAAGCAAATGTTTGGATTTATGAGCGATCAAGAACATACACGTTCTATTATAACTTTAATAAAAAAATATCGATTAGGTAATAACTGAATAATCAATCATAAATTTTAAGGATGGAAAAAATATTTCACTTGAGCGCAAAAGCCTTAATTTTTCGTTTTCGCAATAATTGTGTACATCAACCCATTAATTGTGTATATCTCTTCTAAATATATTACTTAAAAGATATACTCTTTATGTATTTGACTTAGAAGTATCTTTTACCATAACAACACATGTATGGAAAACTTAAAAAAAAGCATTTGCATGCTCATTATTAACTAATACAAATATATTTGTATGATTTTAAAAGTTCTAACAAATGTCTTAAAGGAAAGGAAAGGAAAGGAAAGGTGGAAACCACATTGTGGTCACGAGAACAAATTTTTTTAATGCACTAATGGCAATCCAATCTACAATTACGAAAGCTGTAGATTCTCACGTACAACGTTATTGACTCTGCTAACGGGAAATAATGTGCTATTGTGATAGATTGCAAAAGATTTCCTAGGTTTAAAGAAACATTGTTTTCTACTTTGTTACGGTTTTTGTTATAAAAAAATTGCAAATTGCACAATAAGACGCGACACTATAGTTCTTAGCATTGAAGGTTTGGGTAGGTAAAGCGATGCCATCAGCTTATTCTCGTTTATTGGACAAAGATTTCACCAAATCTCTTACCCAGCGCCGATAAGTAACTTTAAAGTCATTGGATTGCTGAGGTGTATGGCGTTACAAATAGTAATTTAAATTATATCAACGAATTTGCAATAAATTTAATATTTTTTTGGTACATGTGTTGCACATGTTATATTAAAGTTTCTACATTGCAGAATATTTGAGTTACTGAACCAATATTTTTATCGAAGTACTAAACTTGATTTAAATGCTAAATTTAATTTGAAGCATAAAAATACGTTTTAAATATTGTACGCCTTAAAAAGGCAAATTGTTGATACAAAATGTACTTACCAACATTATAATGTACACAGTTCTAACAATAAATAAATAAATAAAAACTTGCACTTACTGCTCAGTACATAACTCAAAACTTCAGCATGGTGTTTGTCTCGGTCTCACTGAATATTTTTCTTGAAGGTACAAGAAATAAAGTTAAAAATTGTGTGATTAAATTTTTGTGTTTACCGGACTAACTACCATCTGTTCTCTAGCCCTGAAAGGAATTACCGAATAGTTGGTGGATAGTCTTTTGGTATCTTTTAACTTGCAAAAAGAACATTCCAAGTAATTAGTTGTTATTAATAAACTCTGCGAAAGTGATAATTTAGTAAATTATATACTATATCTAGTTATTATTGATTTAATTTTTTTAGTGGTAGCAATGATGTTTAGGATGCAGTTCGGGTTACCTAGGATTTAAGTTATTATGCTTCCATCTAAGTTTTACAGTCTTGGATTATAGCAGGCGTAAAGGCGTTATTTCAGATGACATACTCTTTATCCATCAAAAAGAGTACGCAGTATCAAAAATAGCATTTTGAGATAAGGAGCTCAAACAGCAATCACTTTTGTTAGAACCAATTTTTCCTACATCTATTTTGTTTAGCTCATTCGCCAAGAGAAAAAAGTTTTATATAACGGTTCTGAAAAATCACAATATAATTTGGTTCTGGGATAATTTTCAACAGTTTACCTTAGGCAGCGCAGCTTGCTTGAGAGCTTGAGAGAGAACCGAGATGAATCGTATACCCAGTGCCGGATTAACCACATAGCAAGAGTAGCAATTGCTGCGGGCCCCGCGCAAAAGGAGGCCCCGCATATTTGACTCCGCTCATCTCGGCCTGAGCGTAATTTTTTAAATGAAACTTATTAACACGTGGTAACATAATATATTGAATTTATTTGATGTCACAAAAAGGTGAAACGTTGCATTTTTTCCTACTAACACAATCTACGTCATACAATCGGTAACCCCCATTATTTCCTTGGCGAAAATAAAATAGAATTACATACGACAAAAGCACATGTTACAAAAAGTCGTTCGTATAAATGTGAAGAATTTGAGTCGGTCCGATAATGAGATAGAGCTCAATATCGGGCCGCAGGCCGACTTAAATTCTCCAGTAGACTGGAGACACTACATCAGCAAAGTAGCCAACTGCAAGATCATATCCGGCGAGAGTGTCACTGCACAACACCGTCTTCATGTCATGGATCTCTGCGTGAAGCTCAAAGACAAACGTGTTGAGCGCTTCCATCGCCGAATCAGGTGGTGGCTACTTGATGAAGTCACGTCCCAGGAGCTCGCTTGAGCCATCGGCGACAAGTGCATTGGTGATGTAGTTTTTACGTTGGTGCTGTAGTTTGAGGTATGGAACACTTGCGCCCAGGTGCGGGGTCCTTTGAAAAGATTTGCTACGGGCCCCGCGCTTGCTTAATCCGGCACTGCGTATACCTCTCTGACTCTGATATTATGAATGCTTAAAATATTATTTACGTGGTGGCTAAATAGCCTTGCTCTTATCAATAGTTTTGTCACCTAATTTGTACATAAGTGTACACGACTGGTACTGGTAATGCGTGGCGTGATTATCATAATTATTGGACTTTTTTTACTATTTTTGGGGCGCGTATTTTTAAAAAATGGGGTCTTCAATTATAATATTTTTTATTTATATGTACATATATTTTTTTCTTGGCTTGGCAATTCGCCTACAATAAGATATCTAAATATTGAAGCAAAAAAATTGCGTGAGGTATCGATATCATCGGTGTTTGCTCGCTAATCCGTCTCCTACAAGTGTAACGGGTAAAGCCAGTTTGTTCTAAGGGAGATCTTCTCCGTGCAGGGGCAAAGTACGAATACGGCCCCTGCGGCTGAGGTAGGCCTGACGTAAAAGGCGATTAAGCAATGCTAACTAGGTAGGAATATAAGCCCATCTGGGTAGCAACCACCCCTAATTTCTAAATGGTCCACCATTGTAACCGTGTGTTGTGTTCCGATATAAGTGACCAGTACCCTTATCCGGAAGGCAACGTGATAGCGATCGTCGCAAATATCCATAGGTGACGGAAAATGCTAACTTCGGTAGAGTTGAGTGTTAGCAATCTGTTGTCCATAATAAGATAGATCTAAGTACAAAAGCCTGTTATGGGCTATTTTGTTGTGTATGAATGAGAGACTAACCTTCCATTTCTTTATTTCTGAAAGTCTGTTCGCAACAACACATCCAGCAGATCCCGCACCTACTACGATGAAGTCGTATTCTTCTATTCCCCTACGTTTTCTTGTTTTCTTCTTTTTAACAGTTACAGTATTAGAGTCCGCTGTATCAAAATCATAATTTCCTCTCAAATTGTTAAATTCGTACGTAGGTCGGTTTTGGAAATTCCAAAAACCTTTATCAAATATACTTGATTTGTGAGATACGCCTGGTTTGAAGAAAGATTCCGAATAACCACTTGGCGAATGGTTGATTGTGTATCCCATACGCACAGGGCCGAATTCGGAATTAATTTCTAATTTGCTCAAAGGAGTTCCTATGGGATCGTTACTTGATCCGGTGCTATAGTTATTTACATAATCACTTGTGCCACGATAATCACTGTACGGGTTTTGCTTGAATGTGTTCCGGTCTATAGAATTGCCATATAATTGAGTTACAAGGGCAAGGTACATAAAACCGAGCGGCGAGCATTGTGTTAGAGGCGCGTTTTGTTCTGGACATATTGTTGCTATGTCCGGAGGAAGCCAACTTTGAGACATTTTCAAGACCGTTGTCTCATACTCTCGCGTGATAACTGAACGTACATTAACGTTGTTAGGTAGAAAGTGAGTGGGGCATGGTTTGTCCTTACCATTCGTCTTAGTTGCAAGCGTCAGTGTTAATTATTAAGTCTATTGAAATCAACCATATTGATCTATTATATTGAGATCAATTCAATTTTATTACCGTTACATTCTATGAATATTTGAAATATCGTATTTATAACTGTGAAAATTTTTATTTTCTTAAATAACAGACGTAGTTCGTTTTTTTATTGCTTCATAATTGCGGAATTTCACTTTAGCACTTTCAAAGATAGATATTTTTACATCTTATGCAAAGTAAGACCATTTTTCTAGTTTTTCCTTAGGGTTTTTGGATCAGATGGGAATCGTTTTTGTAAATATCACATTAGCCATATTTATATAAACTTTTTCTCTTGTGCCTTCTTACTCAAGAAATAGATGAAATAGAACATGAATGCGACAAGTTGACTGAAGAATTAGCCTGCACCCAGTATAATCTAGCTCAAAGTTGTTAGCTTCTGATGCAGTGTAAAGGAATTGTATGTAAAATAAGACGTGCCGATATCTCGTCGACCTGTCGTAGAAGGCGACAAAAAAACCCTACTACGTGGTAGGGCCCCAGGCTAGTCTAAACGGCAACCACCCTTTGTAATAAGTATGTCGCCATAATATACCTTGTGTTGTGTTTCGGCCTAAGTGACCTAGCTTCCAGTACTCCTATGGGACAGCTGTATGTTTACGGTGCCCCTAGCGTCGCAAACATCAATAGACGTCGGTAACTACTTATTATTAAGTGGACCGTCAGCCTGTTCTTCAACAATAAAAAAAAAATTAAGTGAGAATTTACAGATGTAATAAAAAACAAAATCTTAATGATATATATTACATACAATATCGAGCACCCCACGCTTTTATAACAGTGACATTAATTTTATCGTCAGTAATTTTTTTCTCGTTAAGATTTTTTTTTAATTTTTAGTCGATTAACTATAAAAGTCTGTTTTTTAGTTTATTTGTTGCCAATTTTCAATTGGTAAATGTTTTATAATTTAACACCATCTTCCGGCAGCAGGAATAGAAAGTGTTAAGCCTGATGATCCTGATATGTCTATGTCTGAGATGACTATGTTATATAGGTCATCTAGTAAGGACAAGTGCGCAAAATTTTGAATATTTTTGATTGTTCAAAGTAGGTAAAAATTAAGTCCAAAAATTCCGTCATATATATACATAGATAGATATATACAGTTAATATAAAGCATGTAAAAAGGAAAAGAATTCAACAAACAAACAACACCCATTTCAAACACAGTGCTTAAATTCAGCAAGTACCGCCATTTATTGGAGGTCATTGTATGTCAGAGAGTGGGTTAAGGACAGTCACGGTTACTGCATTCTCAGCAATCTAATGATTAATTGACCGGAATAGGAACATCCACCTGGTATTCTAAGTTTTAAGTCTAATTAAATTAATACACAATTTTATAAGTATAGTATTATAATTTTATATAAATGAAATAAGTGATTGGACCTGTGTTGTGGATTGACCTCCTTAGATAAGTAATTGGTAGCTTCATTCTGATTTCATATCGTAATTTTAGGTGACATAGTCTGTGGTAAGACAGGAAAATAGATTCAAATTTTCAAATTAAATTTGATTTATACTGAGCGGTATTTTATATAGAAAAATTGAATGTGGTAGTTTTTAGAATTTTTCTTTTCAATTCAATTAATTACATGCAAAGTTGGAAAAGCTTTTTTATTTTTTATTTACCATCCACAAAACGATATTGTTGTATGATTTGTATAATTAAAAACCGGCATATGATTATAAACACATGAGTATAGGATAGCTCATTTCAGATAGAACTTTCACAATTATTATCCTTTTTTTTAAAGGGTGGAAAACCTAACCTCCCGTTAGGCTGCATCACTGATTTAATATGGATTTTCCATGTCTGTTTCAGGTACTTTGTCTTAACTTTTTGAACAAGAAAATTAAGTACCTAGAGGCATCGATGCTAGAAACATATTTTTTTGGCCTGTAATCCTCTAAACGGTTAAATGGCTAGATTTTTTTCGAATTTACATGATTTAGAACACATTCTGTCAATTACTTGTTACAACAAGAACTTAGAACAACTCCTTGAGCGCTGGCTTACTGCGTATTTTGGCCCTATTTATTATTAACTTCGAACTACAAGTTGTAAGATACGATTATCTTGATGATGCCGTGAAATGTGTGTGATAATGGTGACTCGCATACCATATTAGCGCTCGTTTTAGATTCTAATATTTCTTAACCAAATTTCTAATTGCTTGAATTATAAAGAAATTCTTGTGCCTATTTTTTGTATGCTTAATATTAGCAATATAAATAAAGTTTCTCTAGACACCTCGTTTTAGGTGCTAGTGATGTAACCGATATAAGAGGTATGTATTTTAAAAAATCAGTTGACTGTGAAATTAAATATTTCACAAAAGTATTTTGAATTACGTAATGTATATACAAACGTGAACAAAGCTAGTTTATTTTGTTCTAGATTTTGGACAAAATTACCTCAAAATAGGTTGTATATCTCTGTTATCGTTTTTTGTTGGATTGTTTTTATTGCTGTAGGACAGCAGACAGGCTGACGGCCCGCTTAGAATTTAACAGTTACCGTCGCCTGTGGGTGTTTGCAACAAAAGTGGCATAGCGAACACGCTTCTGTCCCATAAAGGTACAGGAACTTGAGTCACTAACTCCGGAACACAACACAAAGTTATTAGGGTGGCATACTTAAGACCAAAGGTGGTCGCCATCCAGACGGGCTTGAGGCTCTACCACGTAGCTAGGGTTGTCTTGCCGCCTTTTAGTCAGGCTGACCATGGTCCCAGGATATAGTATTCTTACTCCACACCTGTACAGACAAAATATGTAATATAATAATGGAATATTTGTAAATAGCAAATATAGACATTCTTTACTACTATCTATTTGACGACCTCGATAGCGTAGTGGCTAACGCACTGCGGTACGCTTGTGGAGGTCACAGGTTTGATTTTCGTAAATCGAACTAGTTTCTTTAGTAAGTATATAAGTAGTATATCAACTGATATAACTTAGCACTTGTGTTAGGGATGCTAGATAACTATCTAGTACCCATAACACAAGTGCTATGCAACTTAATAGGGGACTAGATGGCGTTGTGTAAATTGTCTTAGTATAATTATCTATTATTTAAGACAATCATGGGATAACCCTACACATCGTTGGCTTAATTATCACAATGCGTAACTCTACAAAATATTGAAATAATACTTTTAAATTTAACTACATGGCTAATAGAGTATTTTGAAGCCTATCTATTGGATTCCAAAATGTTCTATAAAAATATGGCTTATTTGTTATGAGTGATAGTGTTATGAGTAAAATAATTCCCGTGCATAGCAAAAATAAAGTTTTTACTTGTCCCTGTAAGTTTTATCCAAATGGAGTTACGCATTCTGATAATTAAGCCGACGATTTGTAGGGAAATCCTAATTGTATCCTGTATAATTTTCATAGATAATAAATAAATATACTAGAACAAAATCAAAATAACCATATTTATAAATGTCTTAATTTTCAGAGTGTATTTTTTGTACGGATATTAATTGAAACTGATGCTAGTAACAACATCAAAATAATAACGAAGAAAGAAAAATATACGTCTCATCAAAAAATCGAAACACTACTGCAAGTATTATTCAGGCGGCATTTAAATGAAAAAGAGGATTGATATCATTAATAAAATACGCCAATAAATAGCTGGCTACTAAGGAAGGTCATAGATGTCTCGTAACGATCATAGATAGGGGCACAGGGTGGCCAGAGGTTATACCAGCAGTGGATATTTCTGCTAGGACAGTAGCTAAAATAATTTACGAGTCATGGATCACTAGATTTGGCTGTCCGGTAAGACTTACAAGTGACCAGAGCAGACTATTCGAGAGTGATATATTTAAGCAGTTGATGAAGTGCTTGGGTGTAGAGAAACTGAGAACGACACCATACCATCCTCAGTCTAATGGAGCTATTGAGAGATAGCACAGTTCATTAAAAGTAAATCTTAAGACCGAGTACTTGGCCTGTAACTCCACAGATCCCACACCCGTACGCATAGACGGCAACACAGTCGAGCGCACGGACCATGTGAAATACCTGGGATCTGTGTTTCATGCGTCTGGTGACATCGATTGCGACGTCAAGGCACGCATTGCTGCCGCGTGGGCCAAATGGCGTGAGGTAACTAGTGTCATTTGTGACCCCAAGATGCCAGTAAAGTTGAAGGGACAGGTCTATAAGACCATCATTAGGCCTGTCCTTTTATACGGCTGTGAAGCGTGGCCGGTGTTAGAGCGACACAAGCAAGAACTGCGTGTCACGGAGATGAATATGCTGCGGTGGATGTGTGAAGGACCGCGTTAGGAACTCCCGCATTCGCGGCAGCCTTCATGTCCGTGACATTGCGGATGAATTGCAGGAGTGTCGGCTTCGATGGTACGGCCACGTTTTACGGCAACCGGATGCTTACGTGGGAAACAAATGTCTGGCCATGCTGCTTCCGCCGGGCCCCGGCAGGAGGGGTAGACCCAAAAAGTGCTGGCTTGACGTCGTAAAGGGTGATATGCGTGCCAATGGTCTTACTACCAGGGATGCTGAAGACCGTGCGAAGTGGAGAAGAAAAAGTCGGAAAGCGGACCCCGGACGCCGAAGCGAGAGTTTGGGCTGCAACCGGGATTCATCGCTGGGATGATGATGATGATGATTAAAAGTAGATCTTAGGGCTAGATTAAATTCAAACAATTGGGTAGAAGAACTGCCGACAGTACTGTTTGGTCTCAGGGCCGCGCCTAGAAGCGACAGCGGCGTAAGCGCCGCTCAGCTGACATACGGGCAAGCCTTGAGACTACCAGGGGAGTTTTATGAAAACACAAAGAGAGAGATTTACGATGCCTATGAATATGTGCAGCACTTGAGGGATATTATCTGTAAGTTGAAACCCAGACCAGAGCAATGCCAAAGTTAAAAAGGTTTGTTTGTTCATCCTGAATTAAAAGTCTGCACACATGTATTTGTTAGGAATGACATAATCAAAAAGTCGTTCCAACCGCCTTATGAGGGACCATATAGGGTAGTCGATTGAAAAGGTAAGGTATATAAAATTCAGTTTCCGGATAGGGAAGTTAACGTTTCGATCGACAGACTTAAACCGGCATTCCTAATCCGTGACGATACCATAACTAGTAGGGAAATTAGAATTAATGGTAATGATAGTTATGAGCGGACTGAAAACGCTACTCGCCTGCTTATGCAACCGAGTCTCACCATGCGCTGCGGCCGTGAGGTAAAGAGGCCAGTGCATTTTCAGCTAATTTAATCACGTATGCTTTGTAGTAAAATTGTATCTATATTAAAAATAATTTTGCACTTGTATTTATATTTGTCACATTTTAATTATTTTTATTATTATAATACACCGACTACAAAAATAACAATAATTGTAACTACATTATATTATCGTAATATAGATTGGTCGTTGGGGCAGAAAAGTCTTTCGAATGGCGACCGCGTACCGGAAGACGCAATGTTGGTAGGCCCCCCACAAGATGGACCGATGATTTGGTCAAGATCACCGGAATAGGTTGGATGAGGGCAGCGCAGGACCGGTCATCGTGGAGATCTTTGGGGGAGACCTTTGTCCAGCAGTGGGCGTCTTCCGGCTGAAATGATGAATATAGATTGTACCTACATATTGATGAGTAGAAAAAGTAAGCTGATTATTAAGTTATAGAAGAATATATATTTATTTTTTACTTTTTAGTGCATATTAATTTGTTTAAGAATAGTTTTTTTAAGGCGTTTTTTTTGTTAATTTTTTTTTATTTTTAGTGAATCTGAAGTACACTAACTAATTTGTCTGAATATGGGTAGACCTACTAAACGTGCTGCTCATATGAGACAGTGCCGTTTAAATGAAACAAATGAAGTCAGGGAGAAACGTCTATTATATCTCAACTTCGAGGACAATAATTTCAAAAGAGACTTGCGAAGAACGCAAAAATAGACTTTCGAAAATTCGGCTTTACATGAAAAAAGTTATGAACAGGGAAAACATCGTAAAACGTAGTCACCGTCTCGGCTTGACCAACAACCGTCTCGGATTAATCCACGAACGTCTATCTAATGAGACGGAGGAGCAACATGTCCACCGACTCAGATTTTTCACATCAGTACTCCCCCCCCCCCCCACATCCGGGATCGAACTCGCAACCTCATGCGTTGCAGGTCGGTTACTTTGCCACTACGTTACCACCAGTATTTTAAATGGTAATAAAGCTCATCAATAATACGCAAAAGTTTCTACCACCCATTCGGCTACCACCGCTTCACACATAATACACATTAAGTAATGTAATTAGAACACTTGCGTCATGTTGCCATGCAGCAATGAACGTAAGCGCATTGCAATTTGATTACAGACAGTTAGAAATTCTGCCACAGATCGCACCCTTACGCCGTAAAGCCTTGTAAGCCGTTAAAGAGTTCCATTGATCATCATATTCGACTACGACAATTACTTGACCATAATAACATTACGGTAGGTGACTCTAATATCTGGATATCCTATAAAAGATTCAGCCGAGTATCGTTAATTTGCTCCTAAGAATTGAAGAGTTCCGTTACTTTGTCATCGATCCCATAATCAAAACCTAACCAAACTCTCATCAAACTACTTTTGAAGTACATCATTTCCAATACAGAATGAATCATCAAAATCAGTTGGCGTGATATTGAGTTATTCGTCCATTTGTCGCGCACATACTTAATGCAAATTTAAGACTTATATAATTTTCTCATACATGCCATTGTCAGAACTGGACCAAATTGAAATGGGACCACACGGGAAGCACCAGCTTTCATATAAAAAAGAATCATCAAAATAGGTTCACCCAGTCAAAAGTTCTGAGGTAACAAACATATAAAAATACAGTCGAATTGAGAACCTCCTCCTTTTTTGAAAGTGGTTAAAAACATACCTGTTGTACAAAACACAATAGATACAGAAATTTAATTTTAAATTGAAACATTAATATTCGTTCAACGATACCTTAAATATTCATAATTAACTGGCATTATTTATATTTTTGGTTATATCTAAAAAAAATTAAACTCATTCAAAACCAAACTTTAGGGGTGTTTCGATTTTTTTGATGAGAAGTGTATTTGAGTTTAATTTTCCTCGTATGAAAATATAATAAACACCCGGAATCATTTTATAACGGTAAGCAACTTGTGTGTTTTAATAAGGAGGAACCACTTATTTTGTACAATAATCTAGACTTTTCTACAATAGATTGGTCAATTTGAAATTTATGTTGTTAAAATATTTTTTAAACTGAAATGGATGTGCAAGTAAACATGCCACCCGATATTAGGTGGTCACCGTCGCCATAGAAGTTTTTAATACCAGAGGTAATGCCAACGTGCTGCCGACCTCAAAGAGGAACTGGAACCTGGTTTACTAGTACCGGAACAGAATACAAGGTCGGCGTCGTGTTTCAAAACCAGTAGTGATTGCCAGTTAGGCTTGGAGCCCTACATTCTACTTAGGGTTGGTTTGTCACGTTTTACGGCAGCCATCCCCGGCCACAGGGTAGGAGCTGATTATTTTTTAAGTATTTAGGAAAAATATGTGTTAAATGCGATATATGCTGTGGAATAGGAATAATGTAGTAAGATTTTAAGCCGCATTTAATGTCTAAGCCACGATTAATAATTGTTATCCAAAAAGTCCAAATTGGACCTAGCTTTTGACAAAACATTACCTCACTTCCTAGTAAATCAATGTCCACATTTCCGCATTATTAAAACTGTGAAAATGAGAATATAAAAAACGCATTCATATTCAAGCTAGAACAATGTGTTTCATATGCGGCGACAGCGGGCGACGTGTAATTTTAGCTCGGTAAGCGGAGGAAATGGGATATGCAGGGGCTGCTAATCACGCCCATTGGTTAGAGATTATATTGAAATTGGTTGGATTATGGTATTAGGAATTATGTTTGAAATAACAAAAGCTGCCAAGCTTCTCTCCCATAAAATGCATAATATCATATAATATATTTTCACATACAGCGGTCAATGGTAAGTGAATGGTATGTATCCGCCAATCTGGATAAATACGGCGGATTATCCGTTACCGCTAAGGGAAGATCCAATTTCAGCAGTACGACATTATGGGTTGGTATTATTATGTAAAATAAATTATATTTGACATCATAACGCAATTTTTTTAAAATAAATTTTACTTCTTCCTACCCTTATTACAACTATGTAGGGTCGGCACAACATGTTCTCTCCTTCCACTGTCCACTGTTAGCTATCATCTTAACATTCACACCGTTTTCCATCATATCATCTTTTACGCAATCCATCCATCTTTGGTCTACTTCTCCTCTCCTTCTACTCTCATTTCTTGTTACATGACACTCCTCTTTTCGTATTATACGGCCATACCAGGTTAATATATTACTCCTAATTATATATTATATAAGAGATTTAGCGCAATTCCCGAATTACTAAAATGCTGTTTTTCTTTCTCTTCGTGCAAGTCCACCCCTGCACCAAGAGAAAGTAAGAAATTAAGAATACTGACATCTACGACCGGAGGCCGCTTAAGGTGACAAAACAACCTTAGCTCTAACTAACGTGGTCTCTAAAATAGCAAAGAAAAGGCCCCAAACCCGAAAAGTTGTGCAAAGGACTTTTATTTATGGTACTGCCATAGTCCCTGCAGGTTTCATCCCGGAAATCGGGTTGTATTTAAATTGGATATTATACTTAATTTTTTTAAATGTCTACTCCTACATTTCTTTTGTTGTTGTTGTAGATCAGTTGTTGCCTAAACATAACCTACTGTGTAATATTGTACTAGCACCACCTTTTGTAATATGTTTCTGACAAATAAATGATGTATTAACAAAATAAATTAATTTTCCTTATAATTGCAATACACACACACACACACACACACACACACACACACACACACACACACACACACACACACACACACACACACATATATATATATATATATATATATATATATATATATATATATATATATATATATATATATATATATATATATATATATATATATATATAATAATCACGCCTCTTTCCCGTAGGGGTAGGCAGAGACCACTTCTTTCCACTTGCTACGATCCTTACATATTCTTCTGCAATGTTAGATTAAACTAGATCTAGGCCTTATATTTTTGTGTCTTTATATAAGAAAAAGAGTCACTTAACGAGGAAGATATTATGTTACCCTAAATAATATGAGTTAAAGATGATGTATATATGTTTGTTATGTATGATAAGTTTCGGATTTTAACATATCTGCTTATCCGTGCAGGGGCGGAGAAAGAATACTAACCTCTGCGACCGGGGTCGGCCTGTTGTGAAAGGTGACAAAACAAGCCACCCTAGTTACGTGGGGCCTCAAGCCCGTCTGGGTGGCGACCACCTTTGATCTTAAGTATGCCGCCATAATAACCTTGTGTTGTGTTCCGGCATTAGTGACCCAAGTTCCTTATGGTACAGCAGCCTGTTCGCGATGCCACTGGCATTGCAAACACTCATAGGCGATGGTAACTGCTAAATTCTAAGCGTCAGCCTGTCTGCTGTACTACAGCAATAAAAAAACATAATATATTATGTCTATCCTTGCGTTTCTTCTCAATTGCATCCAAAATTTAAGTATAAAGAGCTTTATACTTAAGTTTTGGATGCAATTTAGGAAAGGTAAGGTACTCTATTGAATATTTTTATGCAAAAAGGAATTAATATATTTATTTTATTCCTGCCCTTATGCATTACGTAAAGTAGGTACGACATGTCATTTCTTCCACTCTCTGACAGCCATCAACATTCACACCTTATTCACTATATCATCTTATACATAATCCGTGCAGGGGCAAAATGAGAATACTGATCCCTATGGCCGAGGTTTGCCTGTTGTAAATTCCTCGTTTGAACTCAGCACACCAACGCGCTGCGCAAACCATAGAATATGGAGGAGCACGAACCCTTAATGTTGTTCTCAAATCTTGATTTACCAGCTCCGTAGTAAAATTTTTCAAATAAATATATTACACTATCGCGTGAACTTTAATTTTTTAGAACACGTTCGGATCCGATGCAAACAAATGACTTCTATTTTTAAAAATCATAAGAAAATTGATTGTTTTTTTTTTCAATATTTATTATATCTAATGTCTGTGCTATGCCTGTTACTATTTTTTTTTCTTTCCATGGTCTCTATCCATAGCCTTATCACTATTTATTGAACACCCCTCGTAATATGCATCGTTTTGTATTCCCTTTCACAACATTTTCTTTTTTGTGGCACAAAATAAGAAAATATATGAATTATATTCGTTCAGTTGTATTTATTGTATATCGTTTGACCCTAACACTTTGAAATGAAATATGATCTCCATTTGCTGGCTGACAGCTAAAGGAATCTTTGGTCGATTCTACGTATCTTAAATTTAGATAGATAGATAGATAGATAACACTTTATTGTAAACCAATTATATAAACACAATGAAACTTATTTACACAATCAATATGTACTTGACTTACAATGGGCGGCCTTATCGCTACAGAGCGATCTCTTCCAGGCAACCCGGGCTATAGAACATTATTGGTGTTATATTGATGTGGAAGGGAGGTATGGTAATAAATAATAATTATATTTTATTTAAACTGATTTTGGCAATCAATTTTTTCCCCGTTAGGGTAAGTTGTTCATACTTAAGTTCAATTTTTTTTATTCAAAATAAGTTCCTAGTCAACTATGAACTCATGCTTCTCCTACTTCCCAGCGACAGGTCTAATTTGAATATTTTTTTTAAATTTCATATGAATACTCTTTTTCTATCACAGAACAATAAACAAGCTTAAGCTTAGAATATGAATTTAATAATACTGAATAGTGGGCATTATACTCGTATTTTCCTTCCGCTTCGACGCCCCGCTTCCGTAATCCGCACCGCGTCCGCACTCTGCTCCTACACCCCGTTTATCATATCATTCATCCCTTAGCAACACACCCGCTATGAAAGGGTCGAATATCGTGGGGCTGGCGAGGAGCGCGGCTCGGCTCTCGAGGCGATCATTCCCCCGTGGCATGTTGGCCAAAACCAAAAAGGGGAGCAAGATCCTGAACCAGAGCACGAGACCCCAGTGACGGGTGAGTAATTCCATAATTTCCCGCACATCTAAAAGTGTCTGAACCACTTAGTGAATTACATAAATAAGTTCAATCAAATGTTTTAGATTTTAAGAAGATACTTTATTTTAGAATGTAATTACTTGTAGTAATTACATTCTTTTATATATATATATATATATATATATATATATATATATATATATATATATATATATATATATATATATATAAAAGAATGTAATTACTACAAGTAATTACATTCTTTTATAAGTTCCTATATATATATATATATATATATATATATATATATATATATATATATATATATATATATATATATATATATATATATCTTCTTCTCAGTCGAATACTCTTGACAGAGCAGTCGTGGTCACGCAAGACGCCCGGCAGCGCTTCACCACCGCGCGCCATTTGTCCCTAGCTGAAGCCTGTCTTGCGCAGTCGTTTAGGGATGTGTGTGATATATATATATATATATATATATATATATATATATATATATATATATATATATATATATATATATATATATATATATATATATATATATATAAAAGCTACGTGGTAGGCCCTCAAGCCCGTCTGGATGGTGACCACCCTTGCTCTTAAGTATGCCGCTATAATAACCTTGTGTTGAGTTCTGTCATTAGTGACCCAAGTTCCTGTACCCCTATGGGACAGCAGCGTGTTCGTGATTCCACTGGCTTTGCAAACACCCATAGGCGATGGTAACTGCTAAATTCTAAGCGGGCTGTCAGCCTGTCTGCTGTCCTAAAGCAATAAAAAAGTTATTCATTAGCGGTTAATTATTCGAGTATTTAATATTACTTCGTAGATAAGTTTGTTACTCAGGAAGGTACTAGCGTCTAAGATATAAACTTGGCCTAGTTTATATGTTAGTTTCCTTTATATGTAAACCTTTTTCGTTGGTAATAAGCATTTTATTATTATTATTTATTAAATTGAATAAAAAATACAATAGAAAAATTAGTACTTTATTATGAAAATTCTTGGTAAAAATGTTGGCGGAATACGCTCAGGTAGGCAGAGCACGTAAGCACTTCATCCAAAGCATTTAATGTAAGCCCTTTGCAAAAACAACGCAGTGCAGTGGACACATGTGGCGAGCTCCGTAATACGAGCTCGTATATCATTTTTACGATCTACCCCACCCTATAATTCCTTCAGTCGGAGTTGCTAGGCGTCAATAATTGCCATGATTTCGGAAACCAAACTAACCAAAAGTTTGGAATAGAGTTCCATGATGGCGTGTACTTTTTCCTAAAGTAATGTACACTGTTCGATCATTGCATAGAGGCAAGTTGAAATCTCGCCTGTTGCTTTTGTTATCTACCCTTACTCTAGATTTGGTGAATGATAAAAGCGAGCGTGGGACTAGGGTAGTATCGCATGAGCCTCTAAACGCGCGGGACGGTTAACGTTCTACCTCCTTGAAGACCACTCTCTGCATCGTACGTAATTGGCTTTAGTTACTCCTTACTAAATTTCATTGGCCGTGCCATAACATTGTGTGTTCAGTATCTAGTTTGTGAAATTTGATGGCAAAAGCTGCAGCCTGCACACATGGCCGAGAGAGGAGCGCTCGTGGATGTTCCGCATGCCCAGCTCAACCCTGCGTGAGAAAGAAGATACCGGGGTTCAGCGTACCCCGGTTTTGAAGAGGCCCATGAATGTGCGCCAACACCAGTTGGGGCCACGGTCTGATTCGTAGCGTCCCGCGGCCTTGGCACTCAAGGCGCGCGAAGGAACACCGGGGTGATTTTAACGGGTGTACCAGAGACATGCTTCCCCCAGCGTGGAGAGGAGAACGTACGGGTGCATTACACGGGGAGTCCTACTAGTAGTAGTCCTACACTACTCCGCCACCATCTCCCACGCGGCGGGGTATGCGGCAAGCATTTCCACCTTGCAAAAAAAGCACTATAAAGATCGATGAATGTGCAAAATGAACAAAAAACAACGGAAAACTGGGGGACCAGTTTCCAGCACCAGGGCTGCTAAGTAATAATAATAATAAATTTATTTCGAAAAAATTATATACATATTTAGTGTATGTAATTCTCGTGACCTCTGAACTAGTTTGCACTATATCTCGGGGGCCAGGTTCCTCTTTTTTTGTTTTTTTAGTAATAAGGTGGAAATTACTTGATGCACACGCACCTAGGGGCTGTACGCCCCCCACAGTTGATAAGAGGGACGCACGTCACTGGTGTACCCACTAAAAACCATCCCAGTGATTCTCTTCAGTTCGGTGTCCGGATGGGAGGGATGTGTTCTCGCTTGCGCCTCCCACCCGTTCGGCCAGGTTTTTCTCTGATGAACAACAATATGATGATCAAATTACATAAAGAAAAATAACAGAAACTAAATTATACTAAATGGGTCCATAATTGGAGTGGTAGTTTAATTGTAATCTCGATTGTGTTTTGTTGAATTTTGAATTTAAGCCTGGTATCCTCAGATCCTTCCGATTACCAAGTGTATTTACGAACATTGTCTCTCACCTGTAGAGTTTATGAAACTTTGGTTTCAGTCAAAGATTTGTATTTGTCTTTAGATAGGCAAATTGCCGTATATCAAAAAGCCGGTAGTGGGTGAGAAAATCGGGAGATCAGGTTATGGCGTGATTTTGGGTAGCCTTATGTCAGGCAGTGGGTAATGTAAGACTGATGAGTTGGATTTAGTTGAAGCTGTAATTGTGTATGTAAATCATATTAATCTTTTTCTCCGTGTAGTGGCGGAGTAAGAATCCTAATCTCTGCGGGTGGGGTCGGTCTGTCGTCAAAGGCGACAAAACAATCCTAGCTACGAGGTAGAGCACCAAGCCCATCTGGATGGTAACCACACTTAGTCTAAAGTATGTCGCCATAATAACCTTGTGTTGTATTCCGGCATTAGTGACCCAGGTGTTTGCGGTGCCCTTAGCAGTTAGCATCGTAAACATCTATAGGCGGCGATAAGCAGTTACTATTAAGTGAGCTGTTAGCATGTCTGCTGTTTCTCAACAATAAAAGAATATTGTGTGTGCGTACAAAGTACACATGTCAGAAGTGAAACTTCTTTGGAAAACTAATTTAGTGAACTCTAGACGGCCATGAATCTGCGCCTTATAGATTTATATAGTCCAAGTTTAATAAATGGACTGCGCTTTGAACCGAAACGTTTGGTATTAATTTATTATAAATTATATATTTATTTATTTATAATATTATAAAGAGGAAAGATTTGATTGTTTGTTTGTTTGCATTGAATAGACTCCGAAACTACTGACCCGATTTTAAAAAAATCTTTCACTGTTGGGAAGCTACACTATCCCCGGGTGACATAGGCTATATTATATTTTCAAAAAAATTAGGGATCCTTACTAAAACTCCAATAATGTAACCCAAGGTGTAAAAAAATTACTTAAAATATTTTTTACATCGCGTGCGCTGTGAAAACTATTAATGATAGAATAAAATAATGTACCTCGACTTTGCAGAACACATCATTATTTGTAGAAAAATGTAGCGAAAGCATATGCCTAATTATTATAGTTATGCCACTATAAGTATTCTTTTATTTAAAAAAATTACTTCATATTTAATACTGCTTCAATACCTTTATATAACTATTTGAATTATTCAATTCGGACATTCCATTCGAAAGATATCACGAGTTTAAAAATGTAAGTATTAGAAAAAAACGTCACATCTTCGTGACGCTAATATGCGTTTCATCCATAACGTGACACTAATTTCCGTTTCATTCGTAAACATTTTACCCTCATGCGCCCAAAGAAATTTTATTGCAAAAATGTTAATACTAATTCATATTTATATTTATTTGCGTCAAACATGTATAAACTTGTTAAAATGGAAACCGATAGTGCAACGTGTTTAATATCTGCTCAGTGTGCAAATATTAATACAGTATTTCAATAAATTTTATGAATAACATTGTAATCCGGGTAAATATGTATATATCAACACAAATAATTTTAATACAATTTAATACAAATGCTACACCGTCGACCTCATCGTCGCTTACCATCAGGTGAGATTGCGGTCAAACGTACGCCTATCTTTATTAAAAAAAAAAAACAGTGCACTATTTACGTCAGTACCGTTTTATCCGTGCAGGGGTGGAGAAAGAATACTAACTTAATACTACCCTCTACGGCCGGGGTCGTAAAAGGCGACAAAACAACCCACCCAGCTACGTGGCAGAGCCCCAAGTCCGCCTGGATGGCGACCACCTTTGGTCTTAAGTATGTCACCCTAATAACTTTGTGTTGTGTTCCGGAATTAGTGACTCAAGTTCCTGTACCTTTATGGGACAGAAGCATGTTCGCGATGCCACTTGTGTTGTAAATATCCATAGGTGACGGTAACTGATAAACTATAAGTGGGCCGTCAGCCGGTCTGCTATCGCATGCTAGTCAGTCAAATGCCGCAGAAGGGTGGTGACGCTCACATAACCTCACCGGCTTGCCCTGGAGCTGGCGCGGTACTGTATATCGAATTTCTTCGGGATAAAAAGAAATTTAGAACAATGAGATCGAAATAACCACTTCGACTTCTCTTCAGATTTCGAATATGATGTTAACAGTGATCTTTCCAGTGGGTGAAAAAAGGCAGTTTAAACGAACGGAATACAAATTTCAGTTGAATAGAACTTAAAATGTCATTGTTACTCAAAGAGCGAATTGATCAAAACTGTTTGTAGTTGAAACAATATACGTTTCATTACTTCTAAAGCGGCTTTATCCGTTTACGTAACAGCATTGTATAATTTAATTATAACAATTTAGTATTCATAAGATCGATGTTCTATACGTTAAATCGACTAATAGTATTATTCGAGTAAATTGGAAATTCGGAATTGATTATGAAAACGGTGCGGTAGGGAAATCAATTTAGGGTATTTACGAATATTATGTGCTGCTTCACATAAGCTATTTAAAAGTGTTTTTGATTTTCCTTTTTAGTAATCAATTAACTTGAAAACAAAGCTAGGGAAATTTTATTTAATATTAGGGTAGGGATAGTAACGCTTTAACTTCTAAACGGGCGGGACGGTCGACGTTCGACCTCCTTGATAGTTACTTCAAACTCTCATTGGCCGTGTCATAAAATTGTGTGTTCAGTGCGTGACATTTAGCTGGTGCCGTGCAACAGTTCCTCCGCGACTTGAACCTAACATGGAAGGGGTGGAATCAAGATCAGTGCGAATTTCTTTGCCCACTGCAAAGTATCGCGTCTCTCTAACCACCGCTCCTCTCCCCTCCTCTCTCATACAGTCCACTGCTCTCGAGCTATCCTTCTCATTCCTGTACGGTGCAATATCGGTCCGTTGCCGGCATCGTACAACTTCTTTTTTGGTTTATGTTGGCTTTATTACTGTGAATATCTTAAATAAAATATCTTGAAAAATGTATGTATTTTTTCACTATAGATCTACAAGAAGGCTGAAGGCCTATTTTGTTAAGCAGTTGCCATCACCTTTGGATATTTGAGACGCTGTAGGCACGTTAACACGCTGCCGTTTACGTTTCGAAACTAGCCTGGGTAACTTATACCGGAACAAAACATAAGGATGTTACGGCAGCATATTTGGAGACCAGGTTGTTATGTGGAAGGGCTTGGGGCCTTACACCTAGCCCTTTAACCTAAATATGCAGTGCAGTATATTTTGTTGGCCAAGAGAAGATGCGCTGATATTTAGTGCAACCAATGCAAAACGCGTTTATCATGGTTTATAAAATGAAGTATAAACACACATGCATGCCTACGCAAAATTGCATATATTTGCGCCCACACACGTTTACTTCTACACGCACACACACACACACACACACACACACACACACACACACACACACACACACACACACACACGCACGAACACGCACGCACGCACGCGCGCACCCAAGCACGCACGTACGAGAACCGACTTCCCTAATAAAATAAAAACGATGCACTTCCTTTGCTTATAAATATCAAATTATATGTTTACTTCTCAGCAAGTTTGACGATGAGCTAGCCCTATAAGTTAATTTAAATGTTATTACCATAGAAATACGTTTGATAATCCTTTAATCAGATTTATCATGATACAATTATGGAATTTCAACAGCCGTCAGACTGGCAGGATGTTTGGTCTAACTATCTTATTGGATGACTGAATCTGGTAAAGCTTACATACAATATTATGTGTAGTGACTACGCTGCTCAGTAAAACGTTGTCATCTGTACTAGAGTAATTTTAGCAGGAATTGCGTTCTAAAAGGCGGTATATATATATATATATATATATATATATATATATATATATATATATATATATATATATATATATATATATATATATATATATATATATATATATATATATATATATATATATCTAATATATAAAATTCTCGTGTCACAGTTTTCGTTGCCATACTCCTCCGAAACGGCTTGACCGATTCTCTTGAAATTTTGTGAGCATATTGAGTAGGTCTGAGAATCGGCCAACATCTATTTTTCATCCCCCTAAATGTTAGGGGTGACCCACCCCCAAATTTTTTTTTTAATTTTTTGACATTTTTTTATTTATATGGCAGAACAACGTTTGCCGGGTCAGCTAGTATATATATATATATATATATATATATTGTTCTACAATATAATTATAATTAATAATAATAGCTCATAATGACTTATTTGACCTGGGTCTTACCTTCGAGAGAAAGAAAGAATACCTGCAGCGCTTCCAAGTTGAAATGTCAGGTTAAACATACAGGAGCTCTCGATAAGCAAGCAGATTTTGTCGTTATATTTTCGGTACTTGACAATTACATGCGCGTAATTATCGTGGAAATCCTCCTCCTCGAGTCGTGTACCTCATTACTGAGGGTCGTGATTCCCCTTATGAGAAACCAGTTTCTCTTTTATAATGCTCCTCCACCTGTGCCTGTCCTTGGCGTGGTGGAGTGCATCATACAGCTTGGTGTTTAGCGTTGAGCGGATTTGGTCAGACCATCTAACCGGGCTGCGACCCCTCGGCCTCCTGCCATCCACTTTGCCGGTAACAATCAATTGCTCGAGGTTATGTCTTTCCTTCCGAGCAATGTGGCCAAAGAACTCCAGGACCCTTCGCAGGCAGGTAGTGGAGAGTCTGGTTTTGATGTTCAGTTCCTGCAGGATAGATACGTTTGTATGGAATGCCGTCCACGGAATCCGAAGCATCCTCCGCCAACACCACATTTCGAAAGCGTCAATGCGATCAAGGTCAGCCTTTCTCAGCGTCCATGTTTCCGAGCCGTAACTAAAGATTGAGAACACCAGAGATCTCACCAGTCTCATCTGTGTCTTCCGAGATATGTTACGGTCCCTCCATATACGCTGCAGCTGAGTCATTGCGCTCTTGGCCGTATGGCCATGTAATACGCCTCCTGATTTCTTTCTCACATGAGCCTGTGTTGCTGATGGTAGCCCCTAAGTAGATAAAGTCATCTACGC
Source organism: Malacosoma neustria (assembly GCA_963693495.1). NCBI lineage: Eukaryota > Metazoa > Arthropoda > Insecta > Lepidoptera > Lasiocampidae > Malacosoma > Malacosoma neustria. The sequence goes on along the minus strand of OY856396.1, from coordinate 7,723,254 downwards.
TTTCAAGGGCTAGGGCACCTGTAAGCTGGAGTGATTTGGCACGGTCTACCACCATAATTTTGGTTTTAGTATGGTTGATTTGGAGGCCCATTTCCACGCTGATTTGTTCCATTCTGCCAAGGAGGTTCGTCATTTCAGCCTCATTCGTCGCTAAGAGAGTTATGTCGTCGTAGAAATAAGACCCAAGATATTTAGGTTGAACCACAAGCGGCAATTATTCTGATAATACTATTTTTTTTAATGCTGTAGGCGGACAGTAGACGGGTTGACGGCCCGCTTAGAATTTAGCAGTTACCGTCGCCTATGGGTGTTTGCAACGCCAGTGGCATCGCAAACACGCTGCTGCCCCATAAGGGTACAGGAACATGGGTCACTAATGCCGGAACAAAACACAAAGTTATTATGGCGGCTTAATTAAGACCAAAGGTGGTCGCGATCCAGACGGGCTCAAGCCTGTCAGGACCTCAAGGTCCTACCACGTAGCTAGGGTGGGTTGTTTTGTGGTATTTTACGACAGGCCGACCCCGGCCGCAGAGGTTAGTATTCTTTCTCCGCCCATGCACGGATATAAAATTATTTTAATTATTATTAATTACAATAATATTATAATAACATTGATACATCACTTACAAAAATCTGTAATAATCGACACCTGTTCCATAGTGCGACGATTCCTTACATCCACTACCCAAACTCCTGCAACACTACACAATGAACCAACTCACTTTTTTTTTGGTCTCGAGGAAAAACCCTCTCTTGACGGGTTCCCCCGGCCCGGGGGGACCGAGGGATATGTGGGACTCCGGGAAAGATGTTGGGCCATCCGACTACCCACTAAAAACCCCGCTGTTCTCCTATCGCCTTTGTCTTAAGGCGGGCTCCTTCTAAATTGTTGGCGCCAGGGTTCAGGATTTCGTCCCCCGGCGCTCTTCTGAATCAACAGTTGAGAAGGGCCGCAGAACAGCACGCGGCCCTCTCCCTCGCGGCAATAGTGCAGGCGGCGGATCCTTCCCCGAGGGGCCGCCCGCGGCCGCTTTTTACGGCGGCCGGAGGTCATTACTTGCCCTCCGGTGCCGCCGGCGTGGCCTGCGTTGGCGGGAGGGGAGTGTGGTGGTCGACTCCCGCTCCCGCTCCGCCGCCTCCTTTGCGGACATGACTGCCTCGCAGAAGGAGGCGACAGCCGTCCATCCAGGATCGCCCCCGACCATGGACAGAACCAGGGCCGGGAGCGACAGGTCCGCGCCGATTTGGGCGACGAAGGCGTGGCGCTCCTCGCGCCACGCAGGGCACACGGCGACAGTGTGATCCACCGTGTCCTCCTCGTCGTCCGCGCCACAGTGGTGGCACCCCGACGTCATCTCCCGCCCTATGCGACACAGGTACCTCCCGAAGCAACCGTGCCCCGAGAGGACCTGCGTCAGGTGGAAGGTCAGGGCGCCGTGGCACCGTGGCGCCTTTCCAGTCATTCGGCCAGGACGGGCCTCCCCGCTTCGATAGTGGCGAGGCCCGCGCTGGGGTGCGCGAGGCGCTCCTTCCACTCCACGAACCAAATCACTCGGCGTAAGCCCGTGCTATGTTCACATATACCAGCATTAGCTGAGGAAAAAATATAATAATAATTTAATTATACGGATATATTTATTCGGATTATGATTCTCAAAATATATTATTCATCATTTCAGCCGGAAGACGCCCACTGCTGGACAAAGGCCTCCCCCAAAGATCTCCACGATGATCGGTCCTGCGCTGCCCTCATCCAACCTATCCCGGCGATCTTGACCAGATCATCGGTCCATCTTGTGGGGGGCCTACCAACACTGCGTCTTCCGGTACGCGGTCGCCATTCGAGGACTTTTCTGCCCCAACGGCCATCAGTCCTTCGAGCTATGTGCCCAGCCCACTGCCACTTCAGTTTTGCAATCATCCGGGCTATGTCGGTTACTTTGGTTCTCCTGCGAATCTCCTCATTTCTGATTCGATCTCGCAGGGAAACTCCGAGCATAGCCCTCTCCATTGCTCTCTGAGCGACCATGAGCTTTCTCATAAGCCCATATTATTACTGTTTGAAATTTAATTTCCTTTCGTATAAGTTGATTAATTGATAATTATAAATTATGCAAAGAATAAAAACTCAGAAGAGTTAACTGTTAACCAAACAAGAGTAACACGAAAATATAGAAACGTTTGAGCATGGCTTTGAGTATTTTTGAGTGTTCTGGATAGAGATATATTTTGTACTATGAACATACAAATAAAAAAACGTACACATGTTGGACTTAATTTTCAGTATATATATCAGATATTTTTTATTATAACGAGAAAATGTCTTCTTGAACATCGTACATCAAGAAATTATATTTAAAGGTTTTTGTGTCAATGAATTCACTACCAGGGATACTGAAGACCTTGAGAAGTCCAGAAGAATAATTCGAGGAGCAGACCCCGGACACCGAAGCGGAGATTTCGATGGCATCCAAAATTTAACGTTAAGATGATGATTATTTATTTTTAATACTTATTTTTTCAGATAAAAAATTCAAATAGTAAAACTATACTTTTCAATATCTATCACATACATTTGTTATCGGCTATTAGGTCCCGCAATTTTTTTGCTTGTAATCACAATGAGGGTAGTTTCAATGCAAACTTGTTATTCCTGTAAACAATACTACGCATACCACTAATGGATATGACGCTGGGCTGTTGTGTGGTACAAGTATTAAGAATGTCATAAATGAAATTATATATTATATATATTTCGTTGGATTTACGTTATTTATTTTAAAATTATATATTTATATTACTGCCATCTAATATTGAATAATAAAGAGTGTTCATCAAATAATAGTTTTAATGCTTCCTGGACACATTTTAACCACACCTAAAACCATCTAAATAGTAATAGTCCTAGTAAATTCATTTTGGGTATAATCCAGCGAATTTTAAGGATGATAATTAAATCTAACTGAAGTTCTAGTAATTTATACAAATGTAACATTTTCTCTTAATTTTAATTATTCTTCTTAAGATAAAAAGCAAAAAAAAGCAAATGTGTTGGATTTTTCAGTGACTACCATCTGACGCTGAATAGGAAAACTACTTTAGCGCCTGAAACTAGAGAAAAGTATTTCTAAATTAAACTTTTACGAGTTCGTAAGTTGAGTTAAAAACCTTATTCCTATGTCTAGCCCAGGCAGATATCTCCTGACTTATACCATACCCCATGTCCATCTAGTAGAGCACACCTGTTCACATTGAGTCATAATAGAACGTGTAGTCGTTATCCAACAACCCATGCTCGTTAACTAAGTATCCAGGCATCAGATAATATCCCCGTGGCGTACCACGTGAAGCTGAAGGGAATTCATTTGATTTGTACGAATAGACTTGGAATATGTCGGAGATTTTATACCAAAACATTTTTTAAATTTCAGTTTACCACCAGTAATCTGTCATCATTTGGCAGCCCCGTTTACCTTTCCTCCAATACTTTTAGATCCTGGTGGAAGTGCTTGCCTTGTTCTTTACTATAATTTCCTAAACTAACAGAAAATCTATCCAGATGACTGTGGAGAAAATGTAGCTTTATACTCATATTTGCTCCCGATTTCTAAAATCTTATCAACATTTTTGTTCAATTTCTTCATAATTTGATGCTTTATGGTCACCTAGAAAATTTTCTAGTACCAATACAAAACTCTTCCAAGCTTCACTTTCCGGAACTGTGATACAGTTATGAAAGTAATTGCATCTTTCATCAATTGCTGAATTTGAGAAATATCAAATACTTTTAGTTTTCCCCTACCAACCTTAGAAAATTTTCTGTAAATATACTTGAAAGAATCGCCCTCCTTGTCTAACGCTTTAACAAATTGTTTGATCATACTTTAAATTTTGTCTCTGTTTAATAATAGTTGCTTTATTACGTTGGCTTTACCGACAGTCAAGGACTTTTTCAAAGGTCACAGCCACACATCTTGTGGGAACAAAATATTATGAGGATGAAGTTGCTCTGCTCTACTGTCCCATAGACAACGTATTTTCTACTGCCCAACGTTATGTTGTGTATCCAATTTGTTGGCCAAGTAAAAAGTTAATAATTTTCGTTTATTTCAATCATAAAAACTAGAGTACATTCTTTATTTTCATGAATATGTTCGTAAGCTGCGCACTTGAAAACATAGAAATTCGTAGAAATATCTAGGGTAAAAACAAAAATTTGTTTTTGTACAGTTGTGTTACTTCTTAGGGTACTGAGAGTAAAGACGTTTTTCTTCTTCTTCATTGGAGAGTTAGTTACCTAACCTTGTTAATACATATTTAGGCACATTTAAATTAATTTTCTCTTGTGTCTTATTAGTCAAGAAAATAAATCATCAAGGCATTGATAAAAAAGACACGCTGAAGATATGCTCTTCAATTATATTTAAGAGTAGATTGATGGTGATAACTAAAATGAAGGTAGCAACACTTAAATATTTTCTATTATATTCTGATAACCTAGTCGAAAATAGATAAATCTATTAAATTCCTTATATAAATAGACAGCCGAACAAATCAATTCGTTTCGGCACATTTTAAGTTTCTGGTGCAAGGTCGAATAATCGAAACCTTAACATTCTTTTATTCCTTTTAAACTAGTGTGTAGGCGATCTCAATATTTATTTATTATAATATATTATAATTTAATAATTACATTTATCATATAAATACTGGATGTAAATGATCTCTAACAGGAAAAATATATCGTACAAATAATACCAATGTGATGACTCTGCAGTCAAAAATAAATTATAGGACTATTCCATTACTTCAGCTAGACATAAAGTTAGGCAACAAAAGTATTGAAAGGTTCAGAAAATTCTTTAAATATTAAAATTCCTCTTGACTAATTTAAATATTTTAATAAAAACTACTATTTTTAGTATATCAAGAAAACTGCAGCTTATCAGTACCACTAAATAATTTTGGGGAGAAGTCGACGTACTATATGCGGTTATCTACCCTAATCTTACTAAGATGACGCAGGCTGGCTAGCAACTGGTAGCCAGTGGCCGTCACGGCATTCGCACGAAAATCCCAACCGCCCTCTAGAGTCACATCTAGGACTTTCGGTTCCCAACATGACTGGCAGACATTGATCTGCAACGCCCCTGACGCCGTGTAATATTATATGATTCCTCGACCTTGATATAATTAATTCTGGTTAGCAAATGCCGATAACATCTCCTGGTACAGGAGAAAGTTCGTATATCGGCGCTTACACCTGGCAATCCGTTTTCTGCGAACATGTGGTGCCGCCGCGTCCTCCTAACTCTTTTTTGGCGGCCTCTTTCTATCAAATAACACGCTTGTAGAATTAGACCACCGCTCGTCAACAAATTTCTGCAGAGCACTTGGGCTGTTATATTCCGTTGTGAGGCATCCACTCCAATGGTGAAGTAAAGCTGCCTTTGGGGCCACACTTTGACACTGCGTATTTTACGGGTCTGGTAAAAAATCTACGAACTAACGTAAGCGGAAACAGCTCGAGCTGTGTAGTGTAAATTTCCTATACATTTCGTACGAACCGGTTTTCTGTGAGACAGTCACATTAGAAAAAAAAAAAACAATTAACAACGCACTTTAAAAGGTAACAACAGACAAAAACAGTTACTTTGGCCTTCTATTAGTGTATAACAATACCATTTTCCATGATACAATCACTTTGTAGAGCCAGTTGTCACATGCCCCATACAAAATCAGAAAATAGCGTGTGAACGCTTCAGTGTGAGAACGCTTTAACGCCCAATCCAATTCGCTTAGTGCATCTTTCTTAACAAAAGGCAAAGCTCTAATAATTTTTCTTTCAAGGTTGGTAAGTTAGACTACAGTCCTAAATCTTTGTAAAAACATACAAAATAAAAATATTGTTAATGATAAAAACAGTGATATTGATAACAGACCAAATTAAATAGAGAAGCTGCAAATGTTAGCAAATAATGGCTACCCTTGTTGTATTAACTTTTTTTAACGAAATTTTTCTCGGTGCAGGGGTGAAATAATAATAATAATGAACTCTACGCCCGGGCATGTCTTGACAAAACAGCCCTAGCTAAGTGGCTGGGCTCCAAGCCCAACTGGATTGCAACTACAACCGCTTTCATATGCCGCCATGATAACATTGTGTTAGTGTTCCGGTATTAGTGACCCAGATTCCTGTTCCCCTATGCAGGTAGGGGCGTGTCAGCGGTGGCAAACATCTATAGGCGATAGTACCTGCTTACTATTAATTGAACTGTTCTGTCTGTCTGTATGCTGTTCGACAGAAATAAAAAAAAATCTTTAACAACAGAACATTATATTTTTTAACACTGTTGATGAAGGAATACTTCATGAAGATACCTGCATACTTAGATCAACATTGCGTTTAACCAGTAAATCCACCATGGACAAGCGTGGTAGGTATACCATCACTTTCCTATGGGAGGCTCAAGCCCATATTTATTAAGAGGGTGGAGGGATTCCAACAAGCCCTTAGAGGCACAACCAAGTCAAGTCAAACTACCAGCTGATGCCATATTAAACAACGGTAGAGGCTCTAAAACTCCTGTTTTCATTTCATAGTTAGAACGTCAAATAGTAGCGACGTTAACAAAAAAAAAAAAAAAATATATTTTTTGTTTAAATTCTTTAATTTGTTTTTAATGGATTGATTTGTTGACTGGTAAGCACAAACGCTATATCCACCCTGAATTTAATAGTATAATTGTGAACATTTAGATTTTAATAACAATATTTAGGACACCTCTTACTGTTTTGTAAAATAATAATAATCATACTGCACAATTCAGACAGCACTATCTAGTCCCAAAGTAAATATCCTAGCACTTGTGTTATGGATAATAGACAACTGATATGCTACATATATACTTATCTTTTGTAAACAAATACATAAACACCCGGAAGTGGGAGAGGGATCGAATCTGTGACCACTGCAACGTCGCGGAAGTCGTCAAAATAACGTTAGTATCTGATCGATTTACTATTGAAAACTACGTGTATATGTTATAACGGTTACCATCCGTGCTGGAATCTCAGTGGCCCGTGAAATCGTCGGTGCAGTAATTAAGTCGATTCGCTCGTCATAGCGTACTACGATTGCGGTGTAGGCGCTTGGTACCTTTTACAGGCGATAGCGTGTCACAAATCTGCTATGGTCGTAGCTAATAAGGGTATTGCCATCCGAACTTTTTTATCTGTGGAAATGTGAAAACACCCTGCGACTAGGGGAAAGTGTTGGGGTTAAGGCGTTTAGTGCATGGCTCGTGGAATGCCCTTGTGGGCTCTTACTCTTGGCTACCCACTAAAATCAACAATCACTTGGTGTTTTTTCTTTGGTTGCTGTAGGACAGCAGACAGGCTGACGGCCCACTTAGAATTTAGCAGTTACCATCACCTATGGGTGTTTGCAACGCCAGTGGCATCGAAAACACGCTGCTGTCCCATAACAGTACTGGAACTTGGGTCACTATTACCGGAACACAACACAAAGTTATTATGGCGGCATACTTAAGACCAAAGGTGGTCACCATCTAAACGGGCTTGGCGCCCTACCACGTAGCTACGGTTTTTTTGTCGCTTTTTACGAGAGGCCGACCCTGCGTTAGTATTCTTTCTCCGTCCCTGCACCAATAAATAATGTGTTATATAAATAGCATGAGTTATAATGCCAGACAACTTAAAAGTTGTTTATATGTAAAACTAAGGACGGCCCATATAGCGCAACGGCTCTCGTACACCAAAATACCGCGGGAGTTTTTGGAAGAGTTGAGTGTATTTGTTTACAAAAGAAAATAATATAATTATCTCTGTGCAGGGGCATAATAATAACAAAGAGGTCCCTGTAGCCGGTTTCAGCCTGCCGAAAAAGGTGAAAAACAACTCTAGCAAGGTGGTAGGGCTTCAAGCCCCTCTCAACGGCAATCACCCCTGGTGTATAAGTATGCCGCCATAATAATATAAACAACTTTGCGTTATATTCTGGCATTAGTTACCCAGATTCTTGTACCTATGCGGACAGCAGCGTGTTTGCGGTTCCCCTGACGTCACAAACATCTATAAGCGACGGTAACTGTTTACTCCCCAGGGCCCCGAAAAATCTCCCCAGGACGACCTACCACGTAGCTAAGGTGGGTTGTTTTATCACCTTTCAGACTGACCCCGGCTGCAGAGGTCAGTATTCTTTCTCCGCCCCCGCACGCATAAAATGGTTTTTTATACACCAGCAAGACGTTATAGAGTGCTCGACATTTACCTGGAGAACTACATACACTTTTGCTAGTTCAGACAACAAATAGAGGGAAGTGGTTTTGCAGTTCAGTAGTAACAGTACATTGCTTTGGGATCGTTTACGTTCATACACTTTTTGAGGACCACTAAAGGCAAAATTGTGTAACAAGTTATGTCATTAGCATCAGTGCTATGTGGTGTAATCCATACTAATATTATAAATGCGAAAGTAACTCTGTCTGTCTGTCTGTCTGTCTGTCTGTTCCTCTTTCACGCCTAAACGGCTGAACGGATTTTGATGAAATTTGGTATGGTGATAGATGATAACCTAGAAATGGTCATAGGCTATAAATAATCACGCCATCGTTCTTGAGGGGTAGGCAGTAGGCAGATAACTAAATTGAGTTAGTGATTTTTTGTGCTTATCCGGTATCTATGAGAATCGGCCAACATCTATTTTTCATCCCCCTAAATGTTAGGGGTAGTCCACCCCTAAATTTTATTTTTTATTTTTTGACATTTTATTATTTTTATGGCCGAACAACGTTTGCCGGGTCAGCTAGTAGTAAATAAGTGAGTAATAAATAAGTATTTGAACAGTAAAGACGTGTTTCATATTCGCTCCGGCGTCGATCCTTTATACTAATTCGTGATACTTTCTATCAATAGTTATTCTCTGTACAGGAGCAGAGTAGGAATACTTACGCTTGCGGCCAGAGATCGCCTGTAAAAGGCGATAAACAACTCCAGCTAGATAGCATACACGCTTGGTTTCTAAACATGCCACTATAATAACCTTGTGTTGTATTCATAAATGCGGCAACAGTGACCCAGATTACAGTTTTCTCTCGGTGCTTCTGGCCTCGCAAGCAACTATAAGCGTCGGTTTCTGCTAACTTACCATATTAAGCGGGCCATCAGCCTGGCTACTATACAACAACAATAGAACAATATCATAACCGAACAAATTTAACACAATTTGGTTTTAGCGGCAATTGTTGCAATTTAAAAGCGACTCTTCACTCCAGAGCCTCATATGCTTTTAAGCAGAATACACCAAATGGTAACGTTGACTTGCACTAAACCTTTGCTAAATTTTGTAAATGTAGATAATAATGTCATAATTAAGATAAATTTTGATGCAAGTCGCTTAAGCACATGCCTTGTAATGTGTTATTGCACTTCGCAAGCGACCGACTTCATAGTTCATTTATCTGGATCGATCAACTTGTGTAATCGATATACACTGACGAATATTATATCACAATATATAATAAGTACAGTTTATTGGATAACTTTACTCGTGTTTCATCTTAATTTCGAGTTCTATTGTTTAGTTAAATCAGAGTTTCAATATACTTTTTGCGTCGATACGTAATGGTGAGAACGAGGTCATTTATCGTATTTTACGAAACTCTTAAAAAGTTATGGGATGTGCTGTGCTATTATTATCATTCAGTTGCCACTTATTATTTCTGGGTAGGATAACATGACGTTTTAAAAAGCTAAGCCAAGTTCTATATATGTATCTATATCTGCGTAGGTTAATTAAATTCTCTCATATAAACTTCGATTCAGTTTTTTTGACCTTTCATACTTGATTCGGATACTCTTAAATCGTAATCTCAATTTAATTAATCAGGTTCAATTGGAGTAATGTATATATTTTGAAATTGCTTAGAAGATCTTAAAGCTCTTACATACACAAGCTTTTTAAAACCTATAATTAATTAACGTTATAATTATATATATATATATATATATATATATATATATATATATATATATATATATATATATATATATATATATATATATATATATATATATATATATAATTAATTAATAACATATAATTAATTAAGCATATAATTAATTAACAAATGTTGTTTTAAAACTATTCAAAAATATAGAATTACTTTAAAATTCCGCTTTATTTGATTTTAAAGAGAGTCGGCAATTTGGTATAATTCTGTATTATAAAAAATTAATTCTGTCAGCATACTCAATATAGCATAATTTTTATAATATTTATTTTATAACACATGTAATTTATTATATATAATATTTTTTTGTAATTTGTTTTAAACTATTATAAATTATTTGATTATTAATTCAACGGTTGTTACTATTGTTTCAGTTTTTAGTACGGATAGTTATGAAATAATACTTATTGTGTTATATTAAAATTTTGCTTATTACTTAGTGATTTGTATTCCTGCTAGTATAACGCAATATTTATCAAAAATATATGATACTTTATTCAAATTTCTTATGAGTAAGGTTGCCTGGCTTGCTTGCTGTAAGCGATAAGGCCGCCGATTTTCACCGTCAATTCATTGTATACTTGTGCTTTAGTTTGTAATTTTGGTGATAACTAAAGCGTTATCAAGCCACTCTTTCGCGTCTTTCGCTTTTTTTTCGATCAAAAAACAATACTTGATTAACACACGAAATTCTTTCATAACCATCTTTTGACAAAGATACCAAAGTTGCTTGACACATACAACAATAACTTGAGAACACGTGGTCCAATTGGCATGAAATTTTGACACATACCTTATAAAAGATGGCGCTATCGAAAGATTTTGCACATGTGGCGCCATCTATATGTCAATTTGGGAACTTTTTGATCAATGTATTATCTAAAAAAAAATTAGTTTCTTTCTTTTACCTTTGCTCTCATTTGTCCGCGTTCATAATCTGACCCAAGGTATAATTTACTCATTACTTTCTAAAAATTGAGGCTTTGTGAAAGTCAATCAAACGAGTCTAAGGAAGTTTATCAATTATACCATCTTTTAATAAAACAGACTATAACTGTTTATTACTATTAAAAAATATACTCTTGAATAAATACAGCACAATTAATTTTTTTCTTCACAAGTTAAATTTATGAGTCTCACCCGGCAAACATTGTTGTCTTTCTCCAAGGTTAAATCTATCTATATTTTTTTTCTATCTGGATTTCAGCGGCTCATCCAATAGCAGGTGGTCATCGTCACCTGTGGACGCTTAACACCAGAGGCGACCAACGCACTGCCAGCCTTTGAGAAAATTTATAACGCCTTTTTACTGAAATTCATCAAAATTGGTTCAGCGGTTTAGGCGTGAAAACATCAGACAGACTGATAGAAGTTACATTCACATTTGTTTTAATATGGAATAAGACAATACAGAGCTATTTATCTTTTTTCTTAGTGATATATTTTCACTCTAATACAAGGGGTATTATTAATAGCCCTAAATTATTAAGTTTTGGCGATTATTTCAACTATTAACCGAGCGGGACTCCATTCAAATTCGGTGCCAATATTAAAATTGAATTCAAGTGTTTGAACTTTATTAGGGTTGGCGCGAAATATATTGACTAATTAAATATTTTTATTGTCTCGTTTTATAAAACATTTCGATATAAAATTTATGAGTTTAATTAAAAATTGATTAAATACGATAAGATTTTTAGATAGTTTTTGATTAGATTAGATTATATTTTTATTCTAAACCTTCTCTTTCAGATATTTTGATAACAGTACGTTCTTGAGGTCTTATTTTATATAATTGGTAGAAACCAATTCAGATTCAGATTTGGTCCAGAAGGACCAAAATGACTAAAATATTTATTTTAGTCATTTTGGTTTAAGACTAACAAACTAATAAGAGTGTGTATATAATAAATAATCTAAAATTGTTAAAACTATTGCTGAGTTATTTACACTAATCGAAAATACGAGAAAATTATATGTAGTACCAATATACAGTATTAAAAAAAATTAAACGTCATTGCTTTGAATGTTAAATAAATATGACTCAAAAATACTTTGTTTTTTACAGACGCACGACTGCTTTCTAACAATCGGACGACGACTAATCTTCGTTGATTACAGCGGCACACGTGCTATTACGTGTGAGCTCTGAATCCCGGATTTAGAAGAAGAGCGCTGGGAGGTCGAAATCCTTCAGACGCACACTATGGAAGAGGCCAGTTTTGACACAAGGAGCGGATCAGCCAGTCTAGGCCACATGATCAGCCGATTGTCTGTCGTTGCAGGTACTAGGTGATCGAAAACAGTGAGGTTTTTGGGGGTCGTGTCATGGAGTCACACCTCGAGTGAGACTGCGAAAGTGTCTCACCGAGGCTGGATCTAAGGGGAATTTAGAAATAAGTTTTTGTTTAAGAAAAAAAGAAAAGAACGACGCAAAGTTGCCAGTCTCTCGGTGTTTTACAGGATAAATTTCGGAGAGTGTGCGGCGGAATTACACAACTTAATTCCTCCGTCTCCCTTCCATCACAGGACAACCAGACGTACAGCAATGCGCCACCCATTTATGGTCGACTTGCCCCCTATCCGCCCAAAGCGTTTTGCTTCCACATTCATCATGCGAACCGCCAAAGAGTGGAATTCTTTGCCGGCGTCTGTGTTTCCCGAACATTATAATTTAGGGGTCTTCAAGAGGAGAGTGAACAGGTTTCTTATAGGCAAGCGTGCTACACCGTCGACCGCATCGTCGCTTACCATCAGGTGAGATTGCGGTCAAACATACGCCTATCTTTATTAAAAAAAAAGATTCGTCCCAATTTCTTGTAAAACAAAGATAATTGTTAACTAAATTTCGTCATTCTGATAACATATATCATAACTCAGTTGTTAGTCTCTTTGACTTACCTACCTGGTCAATGAGAAGAATAAAATCACTGACTGAAGCTGTAAAATGCAACAAATATCCCTTTTTTAGTTCATAGACAGTAAAAGAAGGTCACCATTCGATTTCCTTTAGTCACAGTACATGAAAAAATACAACTACATCTACTTAGTATTGTTTTTTATATTTCAGCCAAGAAAAGGAAATGCTATGGACTATATAAGAAAATAATATTGCATAAAGATGCAGTTTTGCTCTGTAGGTTGTCACAGTATCGAATCTGTAAACACAAAATTTTGAATGGAACTGGAATAAAATTCTTGCATGACTAGATCCACAACAAAGATCTATCTACAACGTAAAACAGCTTCAAAGCACTCTTTTAGTACTTTTTTTTTAAATTCTCCAACCCTAACTTCTGTACGAGTTCCGTTAAGTTCTCCCGGAGTCGTGTTGGCGCGAAATACGATAAATCGCTTGCAGAATGGGATCGGTAAACTTTATTTATATTTAGGAACTATACCCACAACACATACTGATGTTATTCGATAAGATATACCGGAAAGTGCAAAAGTATTGATAAAATTGGACAGCAGATTGAGCATGGCATGCATACTGAGAAGATTCCTGTCTCTGGAGCCCTAGCTCCTACCTAAGCTTGGGCTCTTGGCCTCGCTCCCAACGAAGGTCATTTTTTTTATACTTCTTAATTTAATTTATTTGTAAATATCGTTTCATAAAATTTACAGTACAGTATAGTATTTTTTTAATATTCATATTTTATAAAATAATATGTAAATATATTAAAAATATAAATAACTAGAAAATAAAATAAATAAAAAGTATAATAATAATTATAATTTATTTATTTGTCAAACCAAGTCCATTCACATTACATAGATTATACATTAGTTTAATAGTACAAGAGAAAAATAAAATATTAATAATAATCACAACAAAGATAGAAGATAGAAGACGTAGACAAATGAGGTTGCACCTACAAATACAATATTAAGCCACCGGATTATGTAGCCCGTAGCACCTATTAATGTAGACGAAATCCAGCCTGCATTAATAGGTAATGTTGATAACTACTTAAATACGTATACATAAACACTGACTTGGGATAAAAGGGCGGCCCACGCCTTCCGCAGGCGTCCTGACTAGGTCTTCAAGACACGACGTTTCCTTAATGGCAGTTGATACTTTCAGATGCCTTTTTCCTAAGTAGAAAGGGCGAAGACGCCGAACCTCCGAGACGGATAAAGCACCGTGTAGTGAACAAACCTCTTTAGCGCACTCCACTTCATGTATGCTCCTACATAAACACTTCAGAACTTGGAAATTTATTTTCTTGACGTGTTATAAACAAATATCATATAATACATTACTTGTATTTTATTATTGTTGAAGTTGTTATGTATATTGATTTCAAATTTGTTCCAGTTTCTCCGTTTCAGATTGAAATATTTGACACTTACGTTGCTTCTTGCACGGCTTTCATCTCTATTTTACGCTATTGAATATTGTCATAGAAAATAGAGAATTTCAGAGAACACTGAATTTTCTTAGCATCGGTGCCTCTCATTCTTAATTCACCTTGATGAAATTTTCCAAAAATAGTTGGACAAGAAGTTTGATTTTCACAGAAGTGAATGCCTGGGGGCTCCATCTCTCCCTTCCTAAAAAACAAAAGAAAAACCTAACTGTGGGAGTGATATTTCTTGAACGCAGTATTTGATGGATTTATGACAATGTTTGCGAACGAAGCCATAGAGTGAAAGGGATGAGATGTGAATGAAGTTAGCAGAAGAAGATTGGATGACGACGGGCGATACGACGCACGCTCCAATTTAATATATAATGTAGTTTTTAATATTTCTGAAGTACCTATACAAAATTAAACGCACACGTCCGCTGCAACTCAAAAATTTTGTTTTACTCTTCGAAAGCCCGCATCCCACATACACATCATAAGGTCAATCTAAACAAATAAATAAAATCGGAGGGTCTGTTTGTAATATTAAGATAACCACTTTTTACTAAGTGCATTCGGATGTATAAACGGTACATATACCAAAACAACATTTTTTACAATTTTTGTCTGTCTGTCTGTCTGTTTGTTCCGGCTAATCTCTGAAATGGCTGCACCGATTTTGACGGGACTCTCACTGGCACATAGCTGATGTATCAAGGAGTAACTTTGCTATTTTTATTTTAGAAAAAAAATAGTTTTTGTTAAATATGATAAGATTCGGAAATTTTGTAGTCCAATTTAAGTTGACCTCAGATTTATATCATCAATCATATGAAATAGGGTTTAGCTTAGGCTGGACTTTGTAGGTTCGAACGCACGTATTCCGGAGGCGCATGGCATAACAGTTGCATTCGATAAAACCGACTGTTTGCATATTTCATTAATATTTTATAGTTTATAGGGTTTGTAATCCAAAATAAACCATAAGATATATCCAAAAAATTCTGCCCAAAGTCACTATTCCACGCGGACGGAGTCGCGGGTACAGCTAGTTAATTATAAATGAATACATTATTTGGCACATACAATTCATACAGTGTCATTTAGTGCCAAAGTTATGTAGAGCGCTTGTATTATGCTCTACTAGTATTAAGTACTAGACACTTTTTTATTGCTGATCAACCACTGACATGCTAAATTAACAGTAAGCAGTTACCGTCGCCTATGGATGTTTGTGACGTCAGAGGCACCACGAACACGCCGCTCTCTGTATATAGGTACAGGAATCTAGGTCATTAATGCCGGAATATAACGCAAAATTATTTATGTTATTATGGCGGCATACTTATAAACCAGGGGTGGTTGCCATTCAAAGGGGCTTGAGGCCCTACCACCTAGCTAGGGTTGTTGTTTCGCCTTTTTCGGTAGGGCGACCCCGGCTGCAGGGACCTCTGTATTATTACTATGCCCCTACACAGAAAAATTTCTATTCTTTTTTTTTGTATACAAATACACATAACTCTTCCTAAAACTCCCGCAGGTATGTTGATGTACGAGAGCCGTTGCGCTATACGGGTTTTAGTTTTACATATAAACAAATTTTAAGTTGCTTGGCATTATAAATCATGCTATTTATATAACACATTTTTCCGTGCAGGGGCGGAGAAAGAATACTAACCTCTGCGATCGGGGTTGGCCTCTCGTAAAAAGTGACAAAAAAACCCTAGCTACGTGGTAGGGCCCCAAGCCCGTTTAGATGGTGACCACCTTTGGTCTTAAGTATGCCGACATAATAAATTTGTGTTGTGTTTCGGCATTAGTGAGCCAAGTTCCTACATCCTTATGGGACAGAAGTATATTCGTGATGCCACTGGCATTAAAAACACCTATAGGCGACGGTAACTGCTAAATTCTAAGCGGGCCCGCCTGTCTGCTGTCCTACAGGAATAAAAAAAAATTAAATAGAGAAGCTGCAAATGTTAGAAAATAATGGCTACCCTTGTTGTATTAACTTTTTTTAACGAAATTTTTCTCGGTGCAGGGGTGAAGTAATAAATAATAATACTGAACCCTACGCCCGGAGATGGCTTGACAAAACTACCCTAGCTAAGTGGTAGGGCTCCAAGCTCAACTAGATTGCAACTACAACTGTTTTCATATGCCGCCATGATAACCTTGTGTAGTGTTCCGGTATTAGTGACCCAGATTCCTGTTCCCGTTAGCCTGTCTGCTGTTCTACAGCAATAAAAAAATAGATAGATAGATAGATAACGCTTTATTTATCACCAAAATTACAAATTACAGCACAAGTATACAATAAATTGACGGTGAAAAATCGGCGGCCTTATCGCTTACAGCGATCTCTTCCAGGCAACCGTACTCAAAAGGAATTTGGATAAAATATCTGGCGAGAAGATGGCGCTATAAATATAGGAATATAGATATAATAATAAATACATATATTTCAAAAATACATACATACATACATACAATATACACATAAACAATATAAATAAATAATTCTAATATAATTATCCATACACATACACACACATATATACATATATATCATTGAACTTTTCGAAATTACAACTATGACACTAATAGAGACAACAAACTAGAGAGTTGGCTATGCATAATTGTTTACCGACAAATAGTGGCTGCGTCATTTATTTTTAAATGTTGACAATGTTTTAGCTTCTCTAACAGAAAGTGGCAATGAGTTCCAAAGCTGAACAGCCTGCACTGTAAAGGATTTATCATAAATTGATGAACTGTGTGCAGGTGTCCCAAGCTTTCGATACGTACTCGAGCGCAATTTTTCGGACGAAGAAAGGCGAAGGAATTCGAAACGTTCCTTAAGGTAAAAGGGAGTATAGGGATTATATAAATGATTATATACAACTATTTATATAAAAATCTCACTATCTCCTTAAAATATAGAAATAAAGACTAAGCCATGTAAAGTGTATTCGTACCTAGTGAAAACTGACCTCAAAACCAAAGCGTAAATAATTCAGATTGACTTTTTTACTTCACGTCAAATCCCAAGTTACGGCGCCGTCAATAAAACTGTTAATAACTCAGTTTTGTGGCGAAGGCCTACATCCTGCGAGTAAATAAAATATTTAAGCGACAAAGATGTAAACGTTTTATTTCCTTCGGCCAGTTCCGTCGCATTGCAGTGCGATTTGTGTATCGAAAATGGTTCTACTTTTAGAATCTGACACAGAGTACAAGGAAATTAGAAAACTCGTCGAGGAAAATCGTTTCGAATATTTTGCGCAATTTATTTTCATTGCTGAGGAATAGCAGACAGGCTGAGAGCCCATCCAATTAACCCCCCATCTTAACAGGTAGCTAGGGTTATTTTGTCGCCTTTTACGACAGGTCAACCCCGACCGTAGTATTCTTACTTCTTTTTTTTTGGTCTCGATGAAAACCCTCTCTTGACGGATACCCACGGTACGGGGGGACCGAGGAATATCTGGGACCTAAAAAACCCCGCTGTTATCCTATCCCTTACGGCCGGTCTCTAAAATATGTGGCCTGCCGATCTTGTGGCCTGGGCCGCCGCTGGCCCGCCCTTTGTCTCAGGGTGGACCTCTTCCATGTGTTTAGCGCGAGGATGTCATGGTTTCGTTTCTCCAGCGCTCTCTTTTATTAGCTCTAAGGAGAGTTGAGGGGGGCCGCGGAACAGCACTGCCTCGCAAAAGGAGGCGACGGACGAGGGCGCAGCGCTGGTCACTCGGCGACAGTGTGGTTCACCGTGTCCTCCTCGTCCCCCGCGCCACAAGTTTAGCACCCCGACGTTGTCACCTGCCCTATGCGACACATGTACCCCCCAAAGCAACCCTGAGGACGGAAGGTCTGGGCATATCAGTTGTAACAGTGACCGTTGCACAGTTGCAACCCATAACACAAGTGCTACACAACTTAATTTGAGACTAGATGACATTGTGTGAAATGTCCCAATATATATTCCAAATTTCCAAATTGTATAATATAATATGTATTCCAAATTTCCATGACGAAAAATGTAGTCATGCCCCTTGCAGTAGTACTTCGTGTTTGACGAAATATTTCGTCATACCTAGTTAACAGGTAAACCCAAATACAGACAAGTGTATCCAGACCAGAACAAGCAATTATCAGATTTTCTTGTCCAGGATTAAACCGACAGACACAACTGTACAAGAGCACTGAACAAACCATGTCGTCAGTCATGTCGTTTGATCTAGTGTAGATAAGTTTGTACATAACAAAATTAAAAAAAAAAACTTTTTACTCTTGTCCAAGGAGGTTTATTCGTAATATTTTCCATCACTGTCGGTATCGTTATTGAATTGCTTGGGACCTATAATTAAAAAAAAACAGATATCTACTACGTACGTTTTCACGTTTACTGGAAACAATAACCCAGTGAAACGAAATAAATGTTAATATACGAACATCAAAATGTCCATCATGTGCTTTAAAAACTAAAGCGGTTGACACGTCATCATTGCTTATTCAGGCGTTATTCCCATTTGCATTCCGGGACCGGCTCATTGGCATTTTTATTCAATCACGGTTATAAATTTCTGTTAATTAATTATTAACTGACGTGCAGTTGGGTTCCATTATTTTATGTTTAAAAAAAGTGTTGCAATCATCCATAGGTTACGGTAGCTGCTTGCTATCAAGTGGGCCGTCAGTCAGTCTGCCGATGAGCTGGGATCTGGAAAGTTTAGGAAGTCTCCTTTGCGTCTAGTTATTCCAAACTACTATGTATATACTCGTAGATATTTATACTATATATACCATATACATACTAATATTATAAACGTGAAAGTAACTCTGTTTGTCTGTTACGTTTTCACACCTAAACAGCTGAGCCATTTTTTATGAATTTCTGTATAGTATTCTTGGAGAAACACATAGGTTACTTTTTTATTTATATGGCAGTACAATGTTTGCCGAGTCAGCTAGTAACATTATAACTGTAAAAGTTGCTCTGTCTGTTTGTTTTTTACGTTTTCTCGTCCAAATCGCTAAACCAATATTGACGAATTTCAGTATAGAGATAGATTGAACATTAGAAAAGGACATAGGCTACTTTTTGTCGTGAAAATTAAACTTCAAGGGGGTGAAATAGTGGTGAATAAAATATAAATAAACAATACGCCTGTTATAATATTAGAAGCAATGCATTCAAACTTTTTATATACTATTAAATATTATCAACAAAAATACTACAAAAAAAATTAATACATGGTAGAAAAATATTTGCCGGGTCAGCTAGAATTATAATAATTAAGTTGTGTATCGAGCTTGCTTCCTCCGCTGTCATAATATTTTTAAAAAGAGGATCACTGGCCACTATTGGTCAACTCAAAGTAAAAGATAAAATAAATAAAATTTAAATAGTATTAAAACTACAATTTGTATGCATGTATTTATGGTATATTTATATATGTAAATATATGTGTATGTACTTTTTTTCAGTTTATTTATACATATTTACTCATTTACACTGCCATAGATAACACACTAGCATGTAATTAGATTAGCTCATTCATAGACACACTCACTCACACACACACACGCACGCACGCACGTACACACACACACACACACACATATATATATATATATATATATATATATATATATATATATATATATATATATATATATATATATATATATATATATATATATATATACATATATATATATATATATATATATATATATATATATATATATATATATATATATATATATATATATATATATATATATATATATAATTATTTTTGTAAAATATTTGATCAACTGTGGGCACTGGCTTCTGTATGTAACACAGACTTTTGTCTAGCTCATAAGCCAGGGTAAAAAATTGTTGTATGTAGATTACTGTGTATTTTGCAAATAAATAAAATAAACATTTTATCAGATAGGTTACAACAGCAGCTAAAAATAGCGTTATTGTTATTTCTTTAATTTTTTTCTGCATTGATAGGGTTTCCTGGAAGAGATTGCTTTAAGCGATAAGGTCGCCCATTGTTCTATAGTTTGTAAGTTTTTGCTTTTCTCTATTATTTGATGTGTTTTTGGTGGAACAACAAAGAGTTTTCCTTTCATATAATACGAAGTGTTTGATTTCACGGTAGCCTTCAATAATTTTTATATGACTCTTGTAATTTATTGCTGTTAAAAGTTTATCAGGCACTTTCATTAAAAGGTAAATATGTAGATAAGAAATAGGTGGTAGAGGTTTTCCGACTCTTTAATAATAACAGTTTGTCTGGACAAGAGCTTCATGAGCGGTAAGATCATCTATTGTTTTGAGTAATTTATTTTAGTTACATTTTTTCCCTAAATTAGGAATTTCTTAGCCGTCAAACACAAGATAATTATATATTTATGCTAAATCAAGCTTGTTTAAAAACAAAAACGGCAGCCCCTTTCGGAGCTGGTGAATAAGACACCGGTTGCCCCTGTAAAAAATTTGTCACAAAACGTAAAAAGAAAGAGTAACCAAGGTGCATCGCCTCAAAAAAGCCAAGGAGCAAAACTTCTCCTTGGCTTATTCATCGAGGTACCTCAAGAAACCAAACTTAAAGTTACAGCTTCAACAGGTTGTAAACGCTTAGGAGGAACAGAAAGAAACAGAGTAAGGAGATTATTCAATCTTTATATATAATATTTATAAAAAAAGAGAAATTTTTATTTTTATAATGAAAATGTAAAGTTTTAATAGTTAAACTATATAAATAGAAAATAAATAAAGAAATATTAATGGAATTTAACCACTAAAAGGAAAGTTAGCAGCTTTATTTTAATCTTTATACTTCTAATTTAATTGTAAATAAAATTGAGAGTATAAAAGTATAATGGATACTCGTATTATAGTATAAATAATCAAATATTGTTATGCAATAAATTTATTTTTACTCGTATACCGCAATTCCCAAATCTCTGTTCGAAACCGCAACAAACTTAAAAATTCCTAACTTACCAATGCGGTTGTCGAATTCCCTCCAATGCCTTTTATTTTCTTTGCTCTCTAATTCACTTAATACATTCGCCAATGCAGAGCCCCTAACAACAATAGGATTAAACAAGGTACAGAGTGGTGACATGCACTTGTAGCAGCCCCGCGGTTTTCTAAAACGGCTAATCTTTTATCTCGCTCATTTAATGAAGATTTATTATTCTTACACACTTCGCATCTTTTTAAATAGAATTATTATAAATATATAGCAAATTTTATCTAGTAAATCATGGAATCCTAGAAACGACTTTTATTGGAATACTACCACCAAAAATACCTTCGAGAAAGAACTCTGTCTTCATTCAACACCTAAGCGATTGGAAGCCTGAAACCGCTGCACCTCCAAACACTGTTATGTCGATGATATAACCACTTATGACTTTTTCTACGTGCAGGGCGGGCGTAAATAACTAATTAACACCTGTGACTGGAGTCGGCATGTCATAAAAGGTGACATAAAAATCCTAGATAGGCGATAGGGCCGAAAACCCGTCTAAACCGCAACCACCCTTGGTCTATAAGTCTGCCACTACCTTGTGTTGTGTTCAGGCATTAGTGACCCTGGTTCCACTACCTCAATGTAAAGGCACCGCAAACATTCATAGACGACGGTAACTGCTTACTATTTAGTGGGCTAAATACATCAAAGAACAAAACATGTATTTATAAGTAAACCATAAGTTTTAGACCGGTTGTATATGTTTCATATATACTAGTAGCTTGGTTTTGTCGCATAGCGATTTTATTATGATCTAAAGACGGCCGATTAGTTGTTTTCATTATATCCTGTATTATGCGTATATTAAAAAATGTTATAACAAATTTATAATTTTATAATAAGTCTGGTAAAAAAATATTAATAAGTAGTTCAATAATAACGTTTGATTACGATTTTATAAATGTTCGCAGAAATCGTTACCGTTTTGTATAAATTTTTATATTGACGTTGTATCTTCTATCTTCGTGTTTGTTTTCTTATTTTCGTTAAGGCATAAGGAAGGTTTTTATGGAGAGAACAATATCGAAAATAATAAAAACACCACCTTTTTTCTACAGAAACCATAACTTAAATTAAAAGAGCTGTCTCCAGCTGTCAAACAATTGACGTCAACCAAAACAGAACAATTGCTGCGTGTTAGGATTGTCCTGGGAATACTCTCAAGTTGATTATCAAGCTGTATAGCCTGCCAAAAATAAAGTTAAAAAAAAAGGGTTTACGTAAATGAAATAGTCGGTCAGTTAAGAACATACACACCAGTTCATTGCGCATCTAGCCAATATGATTTCGTCAACTACCGCCAAATTTCTTGAAATCTGGATTTGCCAGGATTGCCACCTCATAATCTTCGCTTAAAAATTGGATCGGTGATCATAATGTTGCGAAATATTAATCAACCGCGTTTATTTAACGCCACACGGTTATAGCAGTAAAAATACTGAACAATGTCGAAGCAACCATTCTTAAGGAAAAATACAAGGGAGAAGATGTTTTGATACCCCAAATCCCAATGGTACCAACTGACGTACCATTTGAATTCAAACGACTTCAATTTTAAGTGCGGCTTGTTTTCGCTATGACCGTCAATAAATCCCAGGGTCATCAATCTCCATAACCCATGTTTCTTTGATGGACAGTTGTAACATATGGTGCCTGGTCCAGAGTTGGAAAACCGTCAGCTTTATTTGTTTACGCGCCATGTAATCAAATAAAAATATCGTGTACATGTAAAAGCATTACAATAAAAATATCTCCTCATTATGACTGAAGTGTAAGAAAGAGAAAACTTATTTTTATAATTAATTGTCGTATATAATTGTGACATTATATCAATAATTTTGTGGCGCGCATCGGATCACTTCGCCCGCCATTATATTTGACCGGGAAAATACCTTTAGGCGCGGACGCCACCCTCTGCTGCCTGGGGAAGCTCACTCGAAATCGCTGGCGACAGTGGCGACAACAGTCGTTAACCGAAAGCCAATACGGAAGGCTGCGCGTCCGCCATGTAACCTGCTGCGTGCCCGCCATATAATCAACAACCGTTAACGTCATTAGTTTTATCGTAGATCGTATTGCGTTATTGTGACGTACTTTCTATCCGTTACCGTACTTTCTATTCTTTTTTTATTTTTAACTCTTGACAATACAACGCATCTTTTAGTAATTCCTTTGTTTAATTTCTGTCTTCTCTAGTTTTATTGTTTTATAATGTTGGGACTCATAAAGCGCCCACAATTTGTACTTTATATAAAATCATTTTTTATTTATAAATTTATATTACTGTTTTATCAATTTACTTCTTGAACATGCAGTTATCACCTATAATTGTGACATTTTAAATGCTACTACCATATGTCTGACTAATAATCTATGATAGTGTAATGTATGTCATGTTGGTGATCTATTTAAACAAATAAATTAAGTAAATAAATATATTTATTTTTTCTATTGGATTGCGCATGACCAATAAACTTTTGACAGAATGAAGTCTGTTGGGGCAGCTAGTACTTATATTTAGAAGAGGTCCGCTTTGAGATAAAGGGCGAGCTGGCGCCGGCCCGGGCCACGAGATTGGCAGGCCACATATCCGTGGGCCCGGGCGTAGGCGATAAGAGAACAGCGGGGTTTTTTAGTGGGTAGTCGGATGGCCGAATAATTTTTCCGGAGTCCCTCGGTCTTCCCGGATCAGGGGAACCCGTCAAGAGAGGGTTTTACCCCGAGACAAAAAAGAAAGCTAGTACTTATATACATATGTGCTATATATGGTACTTATATAGTACTTATATATGAATATACGCTCTCAGCTGCTGACGAGAAAAAGCGTGACCACAGATTTTCACTATAAAGGTAGTCTCTTTAAAAATACAGACGTTGGATTTAGAATGATTAAAACCCTGACAGCGAGCTCGAGAACGATTTTCCTGTAAAACACCTGGACTAGCTGGTGTTTGGAAAAATAGCGCTAGCGCCGTTTGTAAAAAGAAACGCAAATTCGCTTGCTGATCATTGTTTTATTTCGTTGTGTGCATCTCTTTTTTATATCTGTATATTTATTATAAAGATTTAATATTAGCTGATTTAAATAGCAATGTTTATTAATTTTTTTCGCCATTTTTCGGATTAAATAGTATAATGTAAATTCATTGTAAAAGTTTACTATTAGCCTTCTGTTTTATTTATTCACTTACAAACGGCACGTATGTGACTGGAATCTAATCATTGTGCCTGCAAAACGAAATTTTTCCTTACCTCTAATCAGTAATATTGTTCTGTTCTTTACGGAATCCAGGTCAATTTTTTAGGTCCTTCAATACGGGAGAAATACGAAATATGTTTTGTACAAATATAAACTTCATATTCTATATAGGATAATTGAGATTCGTTTTTATTTTTCGTTGCTTATAGTAAGTGGTTACCGTCACCTATGGATGTTTATAATGGTACATCTTAAACACGCTGCCATCCACGTAGATGAAGTGGAATCTGGGTCACACTGGCTCAACAAAGTTATTATGGTGGCATATTCAGATGGACCAAGAACCTTACCACCTACTATACCGGCACGCTATGATGGCCGTTTTGACGTTTGTCCACTCGTGATGTTTCGTATTAATTAGTAATTACATTTGAATGTAATTACTAATTAATACGAAACTTCATGGAGTGGACAAACGTCAAAACGGCCATCATAGCGTGCCGGTAGCATAGTGTTGTTATGTTGCCTTTCACGACATGGCGCCCATGGCCGTATGGGTCTGTCTTCGATCAATAATAGTACTATTTGTGATCGAAGGGATCTGTATTCTTTTCCCGCCTCTGTACGGAGAAAGCTATAAGGTGAGCCTTCGACAGAGTTTACCTTTGATTTAATAACAGTATGTAACGTCTCACTGCTAGATTGAGGCATTCCTCTAGAAGAAATAGGTAAGATACCTGCCTTGAAAGTCTAAGACGGATTGGAGGGTTATATGTATAATGATCTTGGTATGTAGGTTATCCCGGAACACTCCTTTCACCGTTGGTATGCAGAAAAATGGAATAAAAATGTACGTACGAAGAAAAATTATCTAAGCGGTGAATATCGTTGTAGGTTATTCAACGCGTGAATTCTAAATCTCTGAGTGAGATACCACTAGATTTGTGAAAGTCTAGTTAATAATATGTCGCATTAATTTTAACTTAGCAAGTAGATATTATCCTGTCAAACTAATAACTTATTCCCAACTTAGTACGCTTTCAGAGACTAAGCACTGAATCTCGAGGGTTCGATACATTAGCTCGATGAATCGATATCTTAAAGTTATCTGTATCAGATATGAGCGAATGGCGAGCGGGGAGTTGGAATTCAGTTTGAATTTTAAAGTACTTTAAAGGCAGACCATGTCTTGGGCGAGTTTTATTAAGTAAGAGCAAAATGCGTTTATTCAAAGACGTCTTTGAAACAAAAGTGTTACAATTAAGGTTTAAGATACGTGGTGAAAATATGGTATCATAGTCAAAGCCAGTAATGTCAAGGGTTCCATTCCCATAATGGAATACATACATACATATAATCACGCCTCTTTCCCGTAGGGGTAGGCAGAGACCACTTCTTTCCACTTGCTACGATCCTTACGTACTTGTTTCGCTTCGTCCACTTTCATTATTCCCTTCATACATGCCCTTCGGTTTAGGGTACTCTTGACCTGGCCTTTTTTCAAGACGTCCCTGATCTGGTCTCGAAACGTCCACCTAGGTCTACCCCTTCCAAAACTTCCATTCACACTCGCCTTATACACTTTTTTCTTCAATCGTTCTTCATTCATTCTCTCGACATGCATATTGGAATGCACCTCTTATTAACGCTGAAGCATACCAGGGGCGGTTCGCACCTTCAACCAATAATTAAAAATGACGTTCTCATTGCACATTACTGATCTGTCAGAACCTACCATGCGCACACAATGCCCTAAATTTTGTCAAAACTAATTACAATAAATTTCACAAGTTTTTATCCGTGCAGGGGCGGAGAAAGAATACTAACCTCTGTGGCCGGGGTCGGCCTGTCGTAAAAGGCGACAAAACAACCCACCTTAGCTACGTGGTAGGGCCTCAAGCCCGTCTGGATGGCGACCACCTTTGGTCTTAAGTATGCCGCCATAATAACCTTGTGTTGTGTTCCGGCATTAGTGACCCAAGTTCCTGTACCCTTATGGGACAGCAGCGTGTTCGCGATGCCACTGGCGTTGCAAACACCTATAGGCGACGGTAACTGCTAAATTCCAAGCGGGCTGTCAGCCTGTCTGCTGTCCTACGCAATAAAAAAAAAAAAAAAAAAAAAAAAGTCAACAACTATTACATTATTTTTAATTTAAACAGCTCACATTCAATGTAATCTTCGATTTGGTAAGCTGGTTTGGAATGTGTACAAATTGAATCAAGCAGCGGTGTGTTTGGCAGCCGCCTTCGTCACAGATAAATTATGCAAGTGGCGACATCTAATGTTCAGGGCACGAGGTTTACGTAAACTGATTACAACTGCTCTAGTTTTTCGTGTGTTTGATTTATTTTGGCATCTTCTGTGGTGTAACTTTCGCACATCTATGAGCTTGAATGTTCATACTTCGATTTTTAAACCAATTCTGAATTTTTTTTTGTATAATAACATGTATTTATTTTAAAATAATACGTCATTTGTCTACTACCCACAACACAAGTTCTTTACCGCTTACTTGAGACTAGCCTCTGTATGATAAATGAAATTGCTACAAAAGAGAGTGGATGGACAAAAAAGGTGGGGTGGACCAAAAAAAAAATGAATGTATTGTGTAAAAGATGACGTGGCAAAAGGTGTTCAGATGACGACTATTACAGGAGAGTGGAAGGAGAGAACACATATTTGTGCCGACCCCATATAATGTGGGATAAGGGCAGGAAGAAGTCGTATGACAAAGTATATTTATTTATTTATTTAACGAAAGCGGACATCGAACTATAAAGAAACTCTGAATTACTACCTCACTTCTTATTTGATGTCTTTATCACGCTCTGGCTTAACACAGACTGCCTGCCGACCGGGCGCTCACTCACCAGTTAACGTCTCCTTCACTTGTTTCCACTCTACACTCCGGAAGCGATTCTCATTGGTCGTTTATACTCCGGAAGTGATATTTTTAAATATTAGTCAATGTTGCCAATAAGATGATATTAAATTGTAATTGAATTTGGTATGAAAGAAACGTTATTATAAAGACCACGACAGAACTTACTTAGAAACTGAGTGAGACACCGCTAGACTCTCACAATTCTAAATGAAACAGAAGATTTATAAATGTCCTAATATAATTAGAATTTTAATTGACTATTTATTTGATCATGACTTTATACAAATAAACGTCATCCATCAAATCCAACAATGGCGGCCATCTAATCAAATTGAACTTTGTTATATTAATGTTAAAGTTTATATTAAGTAAGTCACTTATTGAATTATTTACGCAGAATACAGTAATGAAAAGGATTATTAAATGGCGAAACAATGAAGTTTCCGACGGAGAATGGTTTTTGGTTTATAATACAATAGATAGGACATTTTTATTTTAAACATCTCTATCAAAGTAGTTATATTAGCCTTCTTATAACGAATCAACTTAAGCAAATTAAGAATAGTCCCGATATACTAGGTGTACCGGAAACTAATTACTGGTTTTTCTAACAGATGTCGCTAGGCTTAAGTATGCGATGTTATGATTTGACACATATGTCATTTTATTCTACTGATATCAAATTTTAAAGCTATAGGTGTTATATTTTGCGAAAGAAACACCGTCATAGAGTTATACCTCTTTGAAAATGTCAAGTTTCGTGCTTGAAAATGTGCATTTGCGACACGCATTACTTTTCTTATTTAATCAAAAGAAAAAAGCCGCTGATAGTTATCGTTTCCTGGTAGAAACTTACGGTGAGCATGCTCTATCCTTAAAAACATGTGAGGTGTAGTTTTGAAAATTCAAAAATGGTGATTTTCCATGTGTAAGACAAAGAACGTTCAGGTAGATTGAAACAGTTTGAAGATGTGAACCCGAACTCAAAAATAATTGGCAGAAGCCTGAAATGTGGCCCATAAAACGATAATCGATTTGATTACGAGCAATGGAGAAAATTCAAAAGATGGTTGCTACATCAATTGAGTGACAGACAAATGGAAATTTAAAAACCATCTGTGAAATGCTGCTTTTAAGGGATGATCGGAAGTAATTTTTGCATCGTATAGTGACGGGTGATGAAAAGTGGATTTATTTTGAAAACCCTAAGCGCAAAAAATCATAATCACCTGACGAAGTTTTGGTCGCCATACAATTATCTGTGTTTGGTGGGACCAGAGTGGTGTGGTGTATTACAAACTGTTGAAAACTGGTGAAACAATTACTAGTGATCGCTACCGACAACAAATGATGGGCACGATGACGAAACAAAAGAATGGGCACGAAGACACGGAAAATTAATTTTACAGTACGATAACACACCGTCTTATAAAGCAAAACCGGTCAAGGAAGCGTTAAAAGCATCTCGTAATCTCCAGAACTTGGACCGTCCGACTATTAACTTTTTGCATCAATAGCATACGCGCTTGCAGTTAGAAAGTTAGAAATTTTTTTTTACCGTCGCCTATGGGTGTTTGCAACGCCAGTGGCGTCGCGTACATGCTGCTGTCCCATAAGAGTACAGGAATTTGGGTCACTAATGCCGGAACACAACACAAGGTTATTATGGCGGCATACTTAAGACAAAAGGTGGTCGCGATCCAGACGGGCTCAAGCCTGTCAGGATCTCAAGGTCCTACCACGTAGCTATGTTGTTTTGTCGCCTTTTACGACAGGCCGACCCCGGCCGCAGAGGTTAGTATTCTTTCTCCGTTCCTGCACGGTTAATTTTTGTTTATTCTCCATGGCCGATTAGTATTCGAGATAATAACTCCATATTAATAGTATCCAAGATAAAAATTCCAAAAATAAAAACGAAAGATGACGCTGTTCTCTTTTGCGGCTCAAGACTCCGCGCCATCAACTTCTTCTTCTTTGTCCAACCCATGTTTCCAGGTTATCTGGGGTCGGGTCTCCCTGTGCATTTCCGCCAGAGAACTCTGTTCTGGGTTGTATGTGTTGTAAAGTTGCCCTGTTCCATCTCTTTCTTAATGTTGTTCCACCAAGTAGCGGGGGTCCTGCTTCTTCCCCTGGTCGAATTTGGTATGTTGAGTACTTTCTTAACCACGTAATCTTCTTCGCGTCTTTGAATGTGGCCATACCACCGTAAGCGCCATCAACATCTGCTCGATATTTTATAAATTTATAATGTGTGCGTCTTTGTATCATTCTCATTTTTGTAGGTATTTTAATATAAAAGCTCTTATAAATACGCAAGAAATATTTATGTATAATATAATTCGGTACATCAACACACAACTAAAAATTAGAGCATCGACCGACCCCACATCACCTAAAATTCTATGAATAATATTTACAAAACGCAAACACTTAAACTCAAGTGTCAAACGTCAACGCCAGTCTATGACGTACGAGAGAGTAGGAGGCGACGCGAACTACACTCCCAGTACCGATATTTTTTGCCAACCAACCACCACTATTCCTATTTCAACGAAAAATCCTTCCGTGATCCCGAGACTTATAATTTATCAGTCCATGTCAACAACGCGGAGAATAATACAAAAATTTTCGCGTGGCTGGATTCTTAGTCACTACGCAATGCACATATAGTATATAAAAGTGAAATATATTTTGACTAAAAAGAAAAAAAATCTACTTCCATTGCATACGTATGGAATAGTAATAGGTGACTAATATAATCTTTTTGTAATTTTAGCCTCTATTGGGGCTCGTTATTACTAAAGAACTGTTTGGATACGGATTCACACAACGCAGAATGTTCTGAGGTACTATTTAGAATAATGCCTTCGTTGTATTTTTAGCAGCACTCTGCCCGCCATCATCTGGGCGTTTCTTTGTGGAATTTACTGTCACTATCAGAGAGGCAAAATCCTTATGAGTGTTCAAGCGAATGGTTGTCGAACATTATTTAAAGATGTACGCCATGTTTAATAGTTGACTATTTCCTGGATTTGAATCATGTTTTTTCATTCATAAAGAATTTTTTCTCTCTTTATACACCGCACGATGTGTTAGTGCTAGTATTCTCCATTCATTAGGTTAAGTTGGTGCCAATAAAGTATTATCTATCTATCTATCTTGATAACATCAATTTTCCTAGGGCTTACTGATCTAGCAAAAAATATGTGTGTAACTTGTAACTATAGAAGCATATGTAATTAAGATGAAACAGATGTATGAAGGTAGTTGGCGAGATACTTGTGTAGAAGCTAGCTATAGGAATATTATACGAATCGAGAATAAATTTTAAACACTGAACAAAGAGTATTACTCAATATGCTCTCAAGCGTCCTGTCTTCACATACATAGCTCTACATTAAGGCGCCTTGAGTACAAAGCAGCGTAAAGTTTGAATTATTAAAATTGAGGGCATTATAACTTGAAAGTGGCGCCTGAGGGTTTTCTTTATCGAATAAAGATGGAGACAATAATTAGTGACGCCCAGCGGTAGCGCTTTTTCATCAATTAATAGATTTCTCGGGATTTTCCAGTTATTAAAAAATATCTTTAATTTTTACAGCCATTTTTATCAAATTTTATTTTTAAAATTGTGATGTAAGTGGTTCTACTAAGATCTTCAACAGTCATATTGGTCTCATCTGCGAGCTAATGAAACTCTGATGACAAAGTAGATTAGCCTCCGTTAATTCATTAACAAATTTAGTCAAATCCAACGATCTATTTTCTCATTGTGATTACCTTTCAACAACTTATATTATTTACAGAAGAAAACTATATAAGTAGTATATCAGTTGTCTACTACTTAAAAATTTCTAGCATGGCGCCTCCACCAGGCCCGACAGCAAAAGTGCTGGCTTGACATTTTAAGGGGCGATATGTGTGCCAATGACCGTTGGGTTGTAGTTGTACTAGAGATGCTGAAGACAAAAAGTGGAGAAGAAATGGGTCATAAAGCATATCACCGAAGCATAAGTTTGAGTTGAAACGGGGGTTTAATGCTAGAATAATGATAAACTGCGAAGATTCAAATTTCAGTGTACCTTTTTGTTATAATGCTTCTCGATGAGCTTTCCTTTCCTTGATTAAAACGCTGCAAGTAGCCTATATGTGTAACTTCCAACTATGAAATCTAAGCCTTTCTTTACTGTTTTTAATATAGAAAAATATATCCATCGCTTTTTACAACAACCTTTGATAGGAAATCCCTATTTTTATTTTAGGATCACGGGATCATAAGAAGATAAAAATTATTTGATTTCTATGTCGATCATCTTAAAGACTTAAAACTTCTAAGGCATAAAACACTATTTATTAGATATTCATCATTTTTTTGATTGCCGTGGAATAGTAAGCAATTACCACCAAATACGCTTATTAGTAGTAAGTAGAAGTAGTAACACTAGTTACCGTCCCGTATGGGTGTTTGCGATGCCAGGGGCACCGCTAACACGCTACCGTTCACGTAGAGATACTGAAACCCTGGTTACTTATACCCAAACAAAGCATAATATGATGACAAATTAAGAGAACAGTTGCTATCCAGTCGAGCTTAGAGTCCTACAGAACAGACCGCACCCGGCCGCAGGGGTCAGTATTACTCCACCCAGAAAATCTTTTTTTTTATTATTGCGTAGGACAGCCGACAGGCTGACAGCCCGCTTAAAATTTAGCAGTTACCGTCGGCTATAGGTGTTTGCAACGCCAGTAGCATCGCGAACACGCTGCTGTCCCATAAGGGTACAGGAACTTGGATCACTAATGCCCGAACACAACACTACGTTATTATGGCGGCATACTTAAGACCAAAGGTGATCGCCATCCAGGCGGGTTTGTGGCCCTACCACGTAGCTAGGGTGGGTTGTTTTATCGCCTTTTACGACAGGCCGACCCCGGCCGCAGAGGTTAGTATTCTTTCTCCGAGCTTTTTTTTTTTTTATTGCGTAGGACAGCAGACAGGCTGACAGCCCGCTTAGAATTTAGCAGTTACCGTCGCCTATAGGTGTTTGCAACGCCAGTGGCATCGCGAACACGCTGCTGTCCCATAACGTAAATGTTCTCCGAGCTTGCACGGATATATCTGATGTTTAGTGAAACACTTCAACTTATTAGCGAGGTTTACCTAAGTAGGCTTCTATTTGTCGCAATGACCAAGTCGCGCCAACATCTCTCCTACAAAAGTCCAGGTCACGACCAGGGTTCTTAGTTTTAAGAATTCCACATCCTACACATCTCAAAAACACTAGGTGAATACAACTTTAATCACGCTCCATCTATGCTAATATATAAATGTGAAAGTCTGTCTGTCTGCTACGTTATCACGCTTCCGGTGAACCGATTTTAATGAATTTCTGTATAGAAATAGATTGAATTTTGGAGAAGGACATAAGTTTTTAAATTTATATGGCAGAATAAGGTTAACCGGGTCAACTAGTACAATATGAATCCGGATAATTTATGCAAACTATCTCGTAGCATGTTGTACCAATAAATTCGACATTGTTGCAATCATAACGTGCAAGCAATGTTGGTGAGGATCGTAAAGTGATATGCGGATGTATTCGAAATTTGTTCCCTTGTTTATTGTGCTAGCTTCAATGTAAAATTTACAACCGAGTTGGTCGTATTTTATAGACTTGCATGGTTATTGAAATGTAAATGCTGTAAGGGCTCTACTAAGACCTTATCATCTGCAAGTGCTCCACTCTTTTCTTCCTAGAATATATAGGAAACAATAAACTAATAAGTAAATAAACTAATAAATAAATAAATTGGGACAAAGTAAGTAGTATAGCACCTGTGTTATGGGTACTAGACAATTGATTTATTTCTTAAATACTTTTCTTTAGTAAATTATACATAAATACTCAGACGCGAGACGGAAATTTAACCCATGATATCCGCAAGCATATCGAAGTGCGCTAGCCGTTATGCCATGAAGGTCGTCAAATAAGTTATCTATACAAATAAATAAAATTGGAGTGTCTGTAATATTAAGATAACCACTTTTTACTAAGTGCATTCGGACATATACACGGTACATATACCAGAACAAAAATTTTTACAGTTTTTGTCTGTCTGTCTACCTGTTTGTTCCGGCTAATCTCTGAAATGGCTACACCGATTTTGACGGGACTTTCACTGGCAGATAGCTGATGTAACAATGAGTAACTTAGGCTATTTTATTTTAGAAAAAACATAGGTTTTGCTAAAATGATAAGTTTCGGGAATTTAATATATCAATTTAAGTTGACCTCAGATTTATATCATTAATCATATAAAATAGGGTTCAACTTAGGCTGGACATTGTAGGTTTTATTTCTAATTTAAGTTGACCTCAGATTTATATTATAAATCATATGAAATAGGGTTTAGCTTAGGCTGGACTTTGTAGGTTCGAACGCACGTATTCCGGAGGCGCATGGCGTAACAGTTGCATTCGATAACACTGACTGTTTGCATATTTCATTTATTTATAGGGTTTATAATCCAAAATAAACCATAAGATTTAACAAAAAAATGCTGCCCAAAGTCACTATTCAACGCGGACGGAGACGCGGGCACAGCTAGTATTACATAATAAGGTTAATCTAGACTATATTGTACATTAAACAGATTTATTGTTTAAGAATCCATTTTTCCTTATATAATATTAGCATTGATTATTATGTAATTCAAACAAACAATACATTATTGAAGAAAGAAAATTAGGGTTAGACATGCCACTCTACGCCCAGCACTTGACGCCCTAACCTCGTCTTCACAAGGTAAAAGACCAAGCAGAAAAAAAATAAGACATGTTGCTGGGGAGTTTTTAGCCACTTCGTTTCGTTGTAACGTCCATGCACGTTATGAAGCCCGCCCTTGTGTCAAGGCGTCGCGCGTCGGCCTAGACCACGGTATCGGCAGGCCAAGTCAGTCAGCCCAAGCACTAAGAGAACAGCGGTTATTATTAGTAACTCGTGTCACGGAGTTCTACTTACCCCTTGACTCCCCCGCGGTCGAAGGACTCGTAAACGGAGTTTTTTCTCGATAAAAAAGCCATAAATGTTGTGAAGAAATGGTAATTTTAAAATATACACATCAAAAAAGTCTAAGCAACATGCATGATATTACAAATTTACCATTTATACTAATTAATTTCTAAGTCTTTACTCACTCAAAGTGCGTAGGTATGTAAACTTTTTTGTTATTGATGACATACTGGCTGGCTGTAAAAAAATTTCGATTATGTTTTGTTTTTTTCATAAAATTAAATGAAAGGGAATTTGTTTGAATTTAAGTGCGTTTTTATTGTTACGTTTAGTCTTGATTTTATAATTTTACCAACCATTTAAATAAAGTTAGCGACAAAATTGAATTGTTAGATATTCTTTACGTCATGGAGCGACGTCATTTGATGGCAAATGAAATGCAAAGAGCTGTAGGGATGTTGCAAGCGGGAAGTAATCAATCTCAAGTATCTCGCCATTTTGCCATTCATAGAAGTGTTATTTGTACTCTTTGGCAGCGCTACAATAATACAAGGGAACCCGCTGAACAGCATCCAGGCCGTAAAAGGAGTACAACCACTCGGCAAGACCGGTACATACAACTGACTGTAAGACGCCAGCCGATATTAACCGCTCGAGAGATAAGTTTGAGGCTACAAAACTCAAGTGGTGTTGATGTAAGTCCCCAAAACTGTGCGAAATCGACTGCATGAGTACGGCCTACGAGCTCGACGCCCAATTAGGTGCCTACCGATACGTCACGGGAATCGCGCTCATCGAAATGAATGGTGTAGAGAACGCAGAACATGGACCCAGGAACAATGGGATAAAATTATGTTTTCCGATGAGTCGCGATTCGGGTTTAGGCCTGATACAAGAAGGGTGCAAGTGTACCGTCGGCCCAGAAATACTGAAAGGCTCAGGTGCATTCCGGAAGTTCATCCATACAGCGGCTCATCCACCATCCTAAAATTTAGATTAGTACATGTTGCTTAGACTTTTTTGATGTGTGTAGTATAAAATTACAACAAAATTTTAAAAATCGAGCTAGGAATTTATTATGAACAATAATTTTAGTTTTAGACTTTCGTATTTTTAAAATCATACTAGCCATCTATTATATGTGTACGAACTGATAGGTAGTGCAAGAAAAAAAAGTTTCATTGAAGGGTAGCGACATAAAAAGTTAAGTTGAAACGAAGTTTTCGCATTTTTTTATTCTATAACAGTAAATATGAGTCGCTTTTTACGACTCCCGAAAAATGATTGAGAATATTGCCGTATCTGATATATGAGCTGATATATAGTCAGGATTATATAGTAATTTTTTATATTATATAATATATTATTAACATTGTATTCGCCCGCAACGAAGCA
Source organism: Malacosoma neustria (assembly GCA_963693495.1). Taxonomy (NCBI): domain Eukaryota; kingdom Metazoa; phylum Arthropoda; class Insecta; order Lepidoptera; family Lasiocampidae; genus Malacosoma; species Malacosoma neustria. The sequence continues at coordinate 7,687,328 of OY856396.1, read as the reverse complement.
GTTCACACATCATAAATTACAGTGTTCAAATTGCAAAATCGATACAAGCGTTTTCAGTATCCCCATCCGACCACTTCCCCCTTTCTTACAATGAACCCTTTGGAAATACCCACAATGGGCCTGTGACAGGGAATTATCGGCATCCACCGCCTTAAGCGCAACTCTTCAATAGAAATGGATTTTTTAACATCAAGGTTTTCTCGTACTATTTGGAATGTTTGTCTTATATAAAAATATTCTTAAATTTTGGGGGGAATTCTTAACGAATATCATTTTTTAATATAATCGTTTTAATGTGTTAAAAAACAAATTTTAATAATAATAAAAGTATTAGAATAAACCGTCTATTTAAATGACACAAACATTCCTTTATTGTTGGCACTTAGACTGATTTTCAGGAATTGTTTACGCTAACCCTCACCATTATAATTAAATAATCTTATTATATTTATTCTCATTTTAAATATTATAGATAGATAAATAGATACATCCGTGCAGGGGCGGGGAAAGAATACTAACCTCTGCGGCCGGGGTCGGCCTGTGTAAAAGGCGACAAAATAACCCACACTAGCTACGTGGTAGGGCCCCAAGCCCGTCTGGATGGCGACCACCTTCGGTCTTTAGTATGTCGACATAATAACCTTGTATTGTATTCTGAAATTAGTGACCCAAGTTCCTGTACCCTTATGGGATAGCAGCGTATTCGCGATGCCACTGGCGTTGCAAACACCCATAGGCGACGGTAACTGCTAAATTCTACGCGGGCTTCAGCCTGTCTGCTGTCCTACAACAATAAAAAATACAATGATAAAAATAAAACATATAATTGATTGCACAAAGGGCAATATCTTCCAGATAGCCCGGACTAGGTTTATTTATCATCTGTAGGTAAACAGATTGACATGACACAAGTGTTTTAAACTAAATGTAAATTGTCAATTCAAAACTGACAACTGATATCTGCTATGTGTACAAACAGTTACACTTTGAGATATGGAGAAACATTCTCATGTAAGTTACAAGAAACAATTTATATAAAAGAGATTTATAATAATGTATTAATTAGAATCATATAGTGCATAACCAAGAAAAATAAGAGATAATTTAACCCAAAACAATATTAAAACCTCACTTAAAAAATACTTTTCGGAGAATTTGTAACCTAATTTTAATTAATCATTTGATCGTGCGTAGACGTAAGTTTCGATGGCATTGTACAAACCTTAGTGGTTTTTTGTGCTGTTATAACTGTGAATTTGATAAACAAATAAATATATCAAAGGTTTGGGTGGCAAACGAGTGAGAATAGTCAAAATGTTGAAATCTCAAAAATGTACACATAGAGTCTGCCCAACGAAAGCTGTCCAAGAAAAAAGGCGGGAATTTAAAAAAATCAAGAGCTGTTAACACTGGCTATACACTGCTTAAACGGAGTTGATACTATTCATTGTTCAGCAAGTTTTTTTTTAAATATTTTATGAGCTGTAATTTTCGAGTGTATTATGAATAATATTAAATAAAAAAAGTACTTTTAATTCTGCCTTTTTATTATTTTCAAATAATCCATAATTTTATGTACAGTGGAGGACTTTAATTGATGAGCACTTGCCACTTTTAGCCGTACAAAACATAGGGGCTATGTATGAGTCATAGAAATCAGATTCCAAAAACTCTACACCTGATAATATTGAATCAGCTTCATTACTTTCTTCGCTGCTACTGCTACTGTCCCCAAGATATAATAATAATACATGGATCAAGTTCGTTTTCAGTAATACGGTCCCTTAATTTGTACTGATTTCCCACATTTAGTACATGATCAGTGTACTTCTTTCAGACTTTTTTGATGTGTATATTAGTAGTCAAACCACTTGTTGAAGTTTAACGCCACGATTTTTTAAAATTTATAGTTCTGATGTATATGTCTCATCAAGGTAAATAATTTGTTTACCTTCTAGCCTCTTTTTATGTATTGTTCTCAAGAATCTATGTCTCCATGCCGCAATTTCATATATTTCTGTAAGTAAAGCCCGTTCATTTTTATTGTTTTGAAACTCAAACCCATTCTTGTGTAAAAATTTTCTAAGGGTTTCACAGCATCCCGTAAATCCAATTGCTTCCCTCAGCTCATTGTGCAGGCTTCTCAGTGTTGGGACTTGTTTTCTAACTCCATAAAATTCGTTTATTTTGTTTCTTAAAGCTTAAATATCAAAATTATCCAAATTGGAAACTGTTGCTGAATATGGACGATTTTTCCCCGGAGTATTCCACTGTCCTTGATTTTTAGACTCTTCAATTTTAATTCTTCTTAGGGTCTTCACAATTACATCTGAAGATAACAAATGAAATAAATTATGTAATAGTATATTATTACTAATCAGTCATTATAGTCAAAAACCATAATAAAATACAAAGATTATTTAATTTAGCCATCCATACATGTATATAAACCCTTCGAAGTAACTGTTAAAAATCTATATTTTCTAAAGTAATACCTGCATTGAAGATATCTTTTCTAAATAATGTGATTCAGAAGTCGCCATTTAATTTTTTTCGAGTTTTAATTTTTTTTACTGCTTCCACAATTCTAAGTTTTGTCTCCTCGTTGTGAATAGTTCCTGAAAAGTAGATACACCGTGAAAGATATTGCGATTTGTTATAAATAGTCGAAAAGTATCAAGTTGTTTCATTAAAAATTCAATAAACTAACCTAGAAGTGAAAGGATTGAATCCTGTCGTAGTATTTTCTCTGCAGATTTCTAATTCAAATCACTTTTTATGTCTTTATATTTGTCAATCATAGTAAATAGAAGCTTTCTCGTCGAACTTTTGATTGTTTTCGGCATTATTTTAAACAAAATGAATGAAAACATGAAGCACGTCAACACAAGATAACTCAAGTACGAAAAGTCAATGTGTCAATTTTGACATTTTTGACAGTCCTAAATTATTGCCATATCAAAATTTTTGAAAATAATGCGTGGACAGCTTTCGTTGGCCAGACTATAGCAGATATTGGTTTGACAACTACCATATTTTAAGAGTTATTATTATAAAGTTATTTTTTGTTTGTCTCTGATTTTTATTTACTAGTGGAAATTCATTTAATATATGTATTTTATATATTTTAATTATATTATGAACGTTTATTTCTCATTTAAGTAAATAAATAAATGTATATCAATATGTTTTTGAAAAGAACATTTAGAAATAAATAGTAATTGAATAAATGCTTACATTGCCGCGTATAAAATTTAGCGAACTCGTTAATTGAGTAATAACCCTTCTTTAATAATTTTACTCATATTTACCAACAAAAGCGTAATAATAAGGCTATATATACTTGAAGCACTTTACCGTTTTTTTTTTTTTTTTTTTTTTTATTGCGTAGGACAGCAGACAGGCTGACAGCCCGCTTAGAATTTAGCAGTTACCGTCTCCTATAGGTGTTTGCAACGCCAGTGGCATCGCGAACACGCTGCTGTCCCATAAGGGTACAGGAACTTGGGTCACTAATGCCGGAACACAACACAAGGTTATTATGGCGGCATACTTAAGACCAAAGGTGGTCGCCATCCAGACGGGCTTGAGGCCCTACCACGTAGCTAGGGTGGGTTGTTTTGTCGCCTTTTACGACAGGCCGACCCCGGCCACAGAGGTTAGTATTCTTTCTCCGCCCCTGCACAGATAAAATAACTCTACACCTGAAAAGACTAAAAATAAAAGACCGTTTCTAAAGCTCCAACCCAAAGACATTGAAACTTTATTTTAGAATGAGTTGAAATTGCTCTATTTTCGTTGACTGTAGCTATGTTGTATACGGCATCTGGAAAGTGGAAAAATATGTACACATGAGTTCGTTAGACGTTACGCCATGAAGGTGGTCAAATGGGATAGGAAATAGTATGTTTTTGAGATGTGAAAATGCTTGAGCAACAGCTGAATGTATGTTACGATAATTGATATAAACAGGATGTTTGAAAGTGATTGAATAATTGAAGAGTAACAGCCTAGCGTGATGAAGTCATAACATGGAAGGGAATTTCTCCGTGCAGGGGCGGAGAAAGAATACTAACCTCTGCGGCTGGCGTCGGCCTGTCGTCTTCTTCTCTGGCGTTACACTCTTGCCAGAGTGGTCGTGGCCGTCACGTTGAGGTTTTTGTAGCCTGTTTTACAATACGACGCCACTCTTCGCGAATTGCCGCTCTCCTTGTGCATTCGTGCAGAGGAACGTCGACGGCGCCTTTCACTTGGTCCGTCCCCCTCATCGGTGATCTCCCGTGTGGTCGGGTGCCCTCAACCTTGCCCTGCACTACCAGGCATTCGATGGATTCGCCTCCGCGCCGTGATACGTGTCCAAAGAAAGTGAGGATACGAGCCTGCACTGTGTTTGATAGCCTCTGATTGATGCCCAGCTCTCGAAGAATAGACTCGTTGGTTCGGAATTCCGTCCACGATATACCGAGCATTCTTCTCCAGCACCACATCTCAAGAGCATCAATCCGTTTTTTCTCACTTTCCGGCCTGTCGTAAAAGGCGACAAAACAACCCTAGCTAGGTAGAGCACTAAGCCCGTCTGAATGGCAACCATCCCTGGTTTGTAAGTATGCCCTTGATCTATAAGTTTGCAGCCATAAAAGATGAGACTTAAAGCTATATTAAAAACTGGTCTTAATTTTAATTACGATAACTTCATAAAGCTCTCATCATACAATTCAAATACGCTGACTCTACCTTTTTACTTTGCAATGAAAAAAGTTGACCTATTTCTATTGATTGAAGCCACAAAATACAACGAACAATGAACTATCGGAGTTTTTATCAGGGTTTTGAAAGTGGATGGAATTAAATGGGAGGCAAATTATTTTTTAAATGTTGATAACAAACCAAGAAATCTACCTAGTCAGGTCATAAGTATTGTCACACAGTAAAAACTTTTCTTTTAGAATGCTGGCCATAAAAAAGTTTATTGAATTCGAATTTAGAATTGTTCATGAAAATAAAAATGTATAACTTTTAGAATTTTACTCATTTTTAAATATGGAGTGGACGCTTAAAGAAGACCGTGTTGCAGTTATTGCGTTGCATCGTTGCGGTTACGCGCCAATTCAAATTTTTAACATACTGAAAAATTTGAATATTACCAAAAGATTCGTTTATCGTACCATCAAACGATACAATGAAGACTCTAGTGTAGATGACAGGTCAAGAAGTGGTCGCCCTCGGTCTGTTAGGACTCCAGCAGTGATAAAAGCTGTGAAGGCACGAATTCAAAGAAATCCCAAACGTAAGCAGAAACTGTTGGCCCTTCAGATGGGGTTAAGCAGAACCACGGTGAAAAGGGTGTTAAATGAAGACTTAGGGCTTCGGGCATATCGAAGAAAAACAGAACATCGTTTGAATGCTCGTCTAATGGACCTGAGACTGAAGAGATGCCGCGCTTTGTTGAAGCGGTACGCGGGAAAAAAATATCGGGAAATTCTTTTTTCGGATGAAAAAATGCTTACCGTAGAAGAGAGCTACAACAAACAAAATGATAAGGTGTACGCACACAGTTGTGAAGAAGCGTGCAACCGTATTCCGCGTGTCCAACGAGGTCATTTTCCATCCTCGCTCATGGTATGGTTGGGAGTTTCTTATTGGGGCTTAACAGAGGTACATTTTTGTGAGAAAGGTGTAAAAACGAATGCTGTTGTGTATCAAAATACAGTCCTGACGAACCTTGTGGAACCTGTTTCTCATACCATGCTCAATAACAGGCACTGGGTATTCCAACAAGATTCGGCGCCAGCTCATAGAGCGAAGAGCACACAAGACTGGCTGGCGGCGCGTGAAATCGACTTCATCCGGCACGAAGACTGGCCCTCCTCCAGTCCAGATTTGAATCCGTTAGATTACAAGATATGGCAACACTTGGAGGAAAAGGCGTGCTAAAAGCCTCATCCCAATTTGGAGTCACTTAAGACATCCTTGATTAAGGCAGCCGCCGATATTGACATGGACCTCGTTCGTGCTGCGATAGACAACTGGCCGCGCAGATTGAAGGCTTGTATTCAAAATCACGGAGGTTATTTTGAATAAACTTTAATGTCATAAGAATCTATGTTTTGTTAAGTTCATTTTGGTATATGAATGGTTACATAATTAATAAACTTGTTACAATTATTTTACATTAAACATGTGACAGAATTTATGACCAGACTAGGTATATGTTCTGTTATATTATCAATCATATATAAATGAATTTTTGTTTTTTTTTATTACTGTAGGACAGCAGACAAGCTGACGGTCTACTTAACAATAAGCAGTTACGGTCGCCTATAGATGTTTGCAACGTCAGGTGCACCGCTGACACGCTGTCGTCCTCATAAGGGTACTGGCATCTTTTTTTTATTACTGAGAAACTGCAGACAGTCTAGTGACCCTTTTTACTACTGTAAGCAGTTACTGTCGCCTATGGATGTTTGCGAAGTTTGATGTGTGCCATAGAGGTACAGGAACCTGCGTCACTGATTTTTTTTAATGCTGTAGGACAGCAAACCGGCTGACGGCCCGCTTAGAATTTAGCAGTTACCGTCGCCTATGGGTGTTTGCAACACCAGTGGCATCGCGGACACGCTGCTGTCCTATAAGGGTACAGGAACTTGGGTCACTAATGCCGGAACACAACACAAGATTATTATGGCGTTATACTTGAGACCAAAGGTGGTCGCCATCCAGATGGGCTTAGGGGCCCTACCACGTAGCTAGGGTGGGTTATTTTGTCGCCTTTTACAACAGGCAGTCCCCGGCCGCAGAGGTTAGTATTCTTTCTCCGCCCCTGCACGGATAACTGCAGGGGCGGAAAAATAATACTAACGAATACGGGCCTGCACTGATGCCGGAATACAAGGTTATTATTGCAGCATATTTAGATATCAGGGGTGGTTGCCATTAAGAGGGCCTTGGAGCCCATCCCTTACACGGAGAGTAAAATAAATAAATAACATGAAAAATATTAACTAAATGCTACAAAAACGGTTATATTTATTATTCCGCGTTCCCCATTCAGCAATAAGTTGAAAGTAATCTTTAAAAGGAATCCACCCAAAGCAAACTTTACATAAATTTAAAATTCATCTTAAATGAAAAGGCTCATCTTCAATGAAGGAAGCTTTTTCTAGTTACTTTAAAATAATCCACTTTTAAAACGTTGCAGACCCTTCTCAAACTAGCCGCCACGCTTACTTCCAAAACGACCAATGTACTAGCTTAAAACTAAAAAGACTTAAGTCTATATTGTTAGCATTTTATTTATCCGTGCAAGCTCGGAGAAAGAATACTAACCTCTGCGGCCGGGGTCAGCCTGTCGTAAAAAGCGATAAAAGAACCCACCCTAGCTACGTGGTAGGGCCTCAAGTCCGTCTGGATGGCGACCACCTTTGGTCTTAAGTATGCCGTCATAATAACCTTGTGTTGTGTTCCGGCATTAGTGACTCAAGTCCCTGTACCCTTATGGAACAGCAGCGTGTTCGGTAACTGCCAAATTCTAAACGGGCCATCAGCCTGTCTCCTGTCCTACAGCAATTATTTTATTTTTTTATTTCTGGAAATTCGCCAAATGAATTATTTGTTTATACATAATGTATAATAAATAACTGAGGTCAAACGGCCTCCGTGGCGCAACCGCTTTATGACACCAGAACTCCTACACGGGCACCGGGTTTGATTCCCTTCCCGAGTGTGGTTGTTTACGAATAATGTTTCATAACATTTTCAGAAAAGTGTATAAGTAGTAAATCAGTTGTATAATACCCGCAAGGCTGTGTGCTACTATGTATTTTGGAAATAGATGACACTATGTAAGTTGTTAAACATTTATTCTATCGCTTTCTTGGTCAGGAAAAAAAAGATTACTAATGAAAGCTTTGGATTTAATCAAGAGGATATGCGTATAGATAATGATGTCAGAAGGACATTGACTCGAAAATACCTTCAGAAATTACTGAAAGATTCTGAAGTTCTTCGTTTCCAACTGGGATAAACGAAGAAAACACCAATGTTAGTTAAGTCACTTTCGTTGTAAAGTTTTCACTTAGTCAATTTACATTTAACGTTAAATGTGCAAGCGATTTTCGACTCTATCATCGTAAACATAATAATGAAAATCCTGATTTATCAACAACCAGCATAACAAGACCTTTTTGAAGGATCGTTCGGTAATGAAAGAAAGACCACACACGGCGAAGCAAATTGCTTTCAGACGACATATTACATTAGTACCGTACATGCTTCAGTTATCCAACATCTTAAGTTTATTCATTTGTTAAAGCCAAGAATGCTAAAATCCTTCTAGATATGTAATATTTTTGTAGATTTAGTTATGTTTGTCATTCCGGGCTTTGATTCAAATAGAACCCCAACTTATAACATTAAAAAAATACCGCCGCCTGGTGACACTCTGTTGTCTCCAGAACGTATACGTCAAGACCAGTCGAGCAAATATAGCCTGGACACGCACAACCTCATAACAGTGGCATAGCGTGGATATCAGTGGCCTAGCACCGAAGAAATTTTGGCCGCCATCTTGTATCTATGTAGGTAAGCATTTGAACTCAGAACACCATATGCCCTTTATTTCTTTTCTCATTCTAGAAAACTTTTCAGCGAGAACAAATTCCATTCCTATTGAATCGTAAGTGTGACAGAAATGGTTAAAATGCCGCCAGCACTATGCTACGGTACTGCTGAACGCTTCAGTGATTGAACTATAATAATATCAATTTATTTCAGATATAATACACTCTGCATTAATTGTTCGTAAAATTAATTGTACCCTTATAAATGAATTTAAATCTATGTTTGTATAATATGTATTTACTATATTCAATGATTTCTGATTTCAGCATATTCGTTTACGCGTTTAGTTTTTTACTAATATCTGTTAATATTGTCTTTACCCTCCTTCATTGTTTATTAATAGTTTCTGTTAATAATGAATATTCCTTCTTATCACATCTCTCTCTTTCTTTTTTATGTCATAAATAGGATATGTTTTTATATAACCTTTGCTTTTTAATGCTTGCAATTAAGTAAACTGTCCTTTTCTGATTTTTTTTTTGTTATGGACAGCGGATAGGCTGTCCGGCCCATTTAATAGTTAGCGATTACGGTCGCTTATGGATGTTTGCGACGCCAGAACTATCGCTAACATACTGCTGTCGACGTAATGGAACTAGATCCTGGGTGACATATGCCGGAACACACCACAAGGTTATTATCGCGGAATACTTAGAGACCAGGGTATGTTACCATCCAAACAGGCTTGACGCCCTACCTAGCTAGGGTGGTTATAGCGCCTTTCCCGACAAGCCGCCCAGGCCGTAAGGGTCAGTATTCTTACTTCGCTCGTGTACGGACAATCTGTCGTAGGTCTACTAAAAACACGAATTTTTATTTCAAATGTTACTTTATCGAAACATTTAAATCCATTCATCTGCAGAGCTGAACACAATGCAAAGTTTGGAATATTTTGAATAGTTTGGTTACACAGATGGCCTGTCAACTGTAAACATCACCAATGGTCACAATTCAATAGACATCGTATAAACTGGAACTATGTGGAATCTTCATTTTTATTCATATAATCAAAGTGTAATCTAAGAGCCGGTACCCATCGATAAATATAAACGATAGACTATCCTATAGAAATGATGACATTGGTTACGCCCTTCACAAAGGATTAGTATACTAGGGCTATCTAGCATACCCTTGATGTTGGTTTGTATCAACGATTTGCCCAAGGCATCTACAAGTAGTTTACCAATGACACTGTATGTTGATGACTACACAGTTCTATGTCAAAGTGAAACTTAAATAGTTGAAAGTCTAAAATAATGAAGTTTATGATACAATTATCAATATACATAATTACACTATATTACAAAAAAAAGGAAGGAATCCAAAACACGAAAACTATACTTTACAATACTTATACTTTGCCCTAAATACAAATCAGTTTTTTGATCCCATGAGATTTCTATCAAGCGTTTTGACAGGTCGCGATAAAGTCTATTCTATATGCTTGTGGATCCCACGGCCCCAGAGTTTCAACGCCGTAGTAGGGCCTCAAGCCCGTCTGGATGGCGACCACCTTTGGTCTTAAGTATGCCGTCATAATGACCTTGTGTTGTATTCCGGCATTAGTAACCCAAGTTCCTATACCCTTATGGGACAGCAGCGTGTTCGCGATGCCACTGGCGTTGCAAACACCCATAGGCGATGGTAATTGCTAAATTCTAAGCGGGCCGCTAGCTTGTCTGCTGTCCTACAGCAATAAAAAAAACAGTTTTGGAATGTAAGGGGCCCTACCAACATCTTCGCAGTTCATGTCAACCTGACCTCTAAGTCGGTACACCCTGCTGAATAACGAACGAAGTACTGACGTTGGCTTTCCTTTTGGGGTTGAGGTGTTGGATGGCAGTCGCTCCCGTAAAAGCTAAAACCAGCCAAATCTTACGGAGAGGCAAGGATGCGAGATTGTGTAAGGCCTAGGGCGCCGCCACATAACGGCGCGCAAGAGCTTCACCCGGCTCTTGTGAGAAGTGGAGAAGGGCTACCATGTCATGGGCGGGCACGACTAACGACGTTATCCCCAACTCACACAGCCCAAACATCTCGAAAGATCCGCTTCGCAACATGGAACAGGCACGCTATCCGGACACGCGATAGAGTTGGCCGATGTGCCCTTCAGGAGGAGGGTGGCCATGACTTTCCTGCAGGAGAGTCAGTGGAAGTCCCGGTTCATTGGGAATGGTTACAAGCTGATCTACACAGGTGAACCTGGTGGGGAGAATGAGGTTGCCATAGTGCTTTCAGAGAAGTTTCAGAACGCCATTTTGGAAGTGAAATGTCATAGCGACCGACTTATGGTCGTTAGGTTTTATAACAGGAGTTCAGTAGCAAGTGGTTACCGTCGCTTACGTTTGCATTGCCAACGAGCTGCCGGCCTAGAAATATTTTGTTACTCCTCTTTTAAAAAGCTATGCTGTATTGCGATGGGAAACAGCCGGAAGCTCATTCCAAATCGCGAAAGTGCGTAAAATAAACGATCTCGAAAACCATTTCCTACGTGAAAAAGAGGTTCCAAGAAATGAGGAAGTGATATATATAAATATAACATTAAGTTTGCAGATATCTATATATATATATATATATATATATATATATATATATATATATATTCAAGCTCAACTTAATTTTTGTGATGTATATTAAATTTATAAGTTAGACTCTATTCAATCAAAATATTAAACCATTCGTTTTAACTTTCTTTTATTTTCTTCTCCAGCATTTTTGGTGTATAAATATTGACAACTAGCGTAATGCCTAAAGGTGGATTTATATTTGTCTGACGTGTCGTATCGTGACGCGTCAGAAGCATATCAGTTTCATACATTTAGAACAGACGACACGTCAGACAAATATAAATCCACCTTGCTCTTCTGTACGCTTGCCGAGATCACGGGTTATATTCCCATATCTCATCTGGATGTTTATGTATAATATTAATTACAAAAAAAATATACATGTATTATATTAGTTATCTATTACCCATAATACAAGTGCTATGCTACTTAATTTTTCCAAATTTTTCATCTCCAATTCGCATGATCTTCAGTATTCTTGGTGGAGCATCTAAAGGGACATATTATATCAGCCTCGAAAACGTCGGGTCCGGCGGAGGCGGCATGGCTAGACATTTACTCTCCACGTTAGTTGTATTGATTTAAAAATATTAATGTTATACCATTACTTACACGATGGATTAAGTCGAAGGATAAATTGCAAGTCATGTTACAAATTCCTGAAGTGTATTTTGTTCTCAGACACTGCACCAGACTGAGACGCGGCCGAGGACGACCACGTACGCAGGAGGGCCGGATGTTGTCGCCGCTTTCGCGACGTGATTTCGGCGGGGGTTTTTTGAAGCCAGCGGCAGGATGTTATCACATTCCTCGCAACATAATTTCAGCGGGGAATTTTAGGAGGCCAGCGGCGGGAGAGACACTTGAATTTGGAGTCCCAAGGAAGTCGGTCTTAAGATATCTCAATAAACGTGAAATTTATAAAAATTGTAATTAGTAAACAAAATAGTTAAGAGTGTTCAAATAATAAATCAGTGTATAAGTTACTCGGTTTGTTAATATAAGAATCTATCTCTTACAAATCAATGATTGGACCTTGGAGAAGGACATAATATGCTACTTTTTTAAAATTCATATAGCAGAACAATGTTTGCTGGGTCAAATAATAAGGCTTTGGCTAATAAATAAAAAGGCTTTATTATTATTATACACGAAATCAACTAAACAAGTTTGGATAAATGTTAGAAATTTGCTAAGGAGTAGGGTCAACAGGAATGTTAACTTGTTAGCGGCTTTGTTAACGTGACTGGGGACCTTTGTTTACGCTACCGATAGTGCGTAACGTTTCCCGTCGGCCTCGGAGAATGCCGAAACATGACGGAAAATACCGAATGCTCAAACAGCAGCTGAACGCTTGTGTCGATAAATATTTTGAACCACATTAAATTTAATAACTGTATTAAGAATAATACGATTATTCGACTACGACTGTACTGTACTGTAATACGACTATCTATCCGCAGGGGCGGAGAAAGAATACTAACCTCTGTGGCCGGGGTCGGCCTGTCGTAAAAGGCAACAAAACAACTCTAGCTAAGTAGTAGGTCCCCAAGTCCGTTTGGATGGCAACCACCCCTAGAGTATAAGTACACCGCAATAATAACCTTGTGCTGTGCTCCGGCATTAGTGACCCAGATCCTGATATGGGACAGCAGCGTGTTCGTAATGACCCTAGCGTTGCAAACATCCGTAGGCGACGGTACTATTAAGTGGGCCATCGGCCTGCTGTTACACACAATACAAATTTTTATAACTTACCTTAATAATAAAATCTTCCAATCTGTACTTGTCATAAAGATAGCGTAGACAAAAACAAACAACCAAAATGTGACATTACCAAGACAGTAAGAAATTTAATTAAAACAATTCTATGCAGCCCTCAGTTTATGTTTTACGAAATGTTTATAGTAATTGGAGTTTTTGGCGGATAGACGGGGCGTCACGTTTCACTGTGCAGAAATTTTCAAAAATACTTAAAACTTTAATACCTTCTTAATGTTTCATGATTATTATTTTATATTATTATTTTTATAATAAAGGACTGCCCCTGCAGATTCCTTACCAGAAATAGGGACTTTATTACTACCTTATTTGTTATTATTGTACAATATACTTTGTTGAGAACCGTTCCAGATGCAGCCTAGTATTTTTACTGGACATGGTTTCAGCTATTGTTCGTTCGTTAAGCTTGGTTTTTATTTGTACCTCAAGCTCGCACCTGAGGCAATCGTACACTGGACATTCTACAGGAGATGTTGTATCGTTTCGCTAATACTGCGGCTACAATGGGGCTATCTTTGACTTGGAAGCGGTGGAGGTAAGCTGAGAGACCGCCGTATGATGGTTATTATTTATAATTAGGTTCTTGGTGGCTTATGTGGTAGAAACTTTATAAATCTTCACATCATCATCACATGACTTTAATAACACAATGGCATGAAACTTTTTTTTATTGCTGTAGGACAGCAGACAGGTTGATGGCCCGCTTAGAGTTTAGCAGTTACCGTCACCTATGAGTGTTTGCAACGTCAGTGGCATTGCGAACACGCTGCTTTCCCATAAGGATACAGGAACTTGGTACACTAATGCTGGAACATAAAACAAGGTTATTATGGCGACATACTTTAGACCAAAGGTGGTCGCCATCCAGACGGACGGGGCCCTAGCACGTAGCTAGGGTTGTTTTGTCGCCTTTTACGACAGGCCGACCCAGGCTGCAGAGGTATGTATTCTTTCTCCGCCCCTGCAGGGAGAAAACCTGTTTGATTGTTGAACTGTTTGGTGTGACATTTGATTTTTTTGTCGTTAATTTCCACTAACACAGCGCCGTCCATGTAAGGGAACTAGACTTGGATCAGTTATGACAGATCACAATAGAAGTTTGTTATGGTGGCATATTTGAAGAGAAAGAGAAGTTGCCATCTAGATAGTTCCTAGACAGATCCTAAGTGGTAGGGCCCCCCAAGCACGTCTGGATAGCGACCACCATTGGTCTTATATATGCCGCCATAACTACTTTGTGTTGTGTTCCAGCATTAGTGACCCAAGTTCCTGTACTGTTATGGGACAGCAGCGTGTTCGTGATGCCACTGGCATTACAAACACACATAGGCGACGGTAACTGCTAAATTCTAAGTGGTCCGTCAGCCTGTCTGCTGTCCTACAACAATAAAAAAATACAATCTTGGAGCCCTTTTCTAACAGGCTGCTATCGGCCCTAGGGGTCTGCATTCTTACTCCACCCCCTCAACGGAGAAAACCTGTTTGATTGTTGAACTGTTTGGTGTGACATTTGATTTTTTTGTCTAATGTGCATAATTACCATGTACCAGGTGAAGTAAAATATTATGAGGAAACCTGATTAACGAAATCACCGATATGTAGCATGGAATCGGCCTTGAATACGCATGGTGGGTCGCTATTATCCTCAATACATTGAGGATAATAGCGACTTCATTTCATATCAAAATAATCAAATAAAACAAGTCTTTGAACTGACATTTTAATATGTACCTATAAAAATATATTACACATTTAATTACATATTCCATTGAACTATAACTACATTTATGAGGTTTTTTGTTTGTCTGCTAATTTATATTCCATTTTAATAGTTTATAATGAGTGCATAAATGGGATGTAGCTCACACCAAGGATTTCATTTGTTCCCTGAGCATTTTTAGGACTACGTCAGAATCGGAATTTATCAGCGCTTTCAGTCTGTAACGGACTAGGATGATGATAATGAATGGCCGCTGCAATGACATACTCGTACCTATTACAACCTCCCTCGCCACCCTGAGCTATATGGAGAAGAATTGCAGGATCGGCTCTTGATTATCAGCGGCATCAATATTGAATCCAACTCACTCTCATAAATTAGTTGCTGTCATCCATTTTACCCGAAGTTCTGGACCCGAGATGGGGTTACTCTTCTAATTAGACTTGTTTTTCTGACAAGCATTTAATCGTCTTAATTATGACGCTGTTAATAGTTGTCTTAAGATAAAGTTCCATTTTGTTACTGCGATACCATCGTGACTATTTTTGGCAATTGGCTCAAAATACATAAAGCTATCAAGCCAGAGGTTATTTATATTTGTTTTTTTATAATAGTAACTACCGTTAGAATCCAATCAAGGAATGAGATGTAATGTATGTGAAAATATTAGAGGTTAAAGTATGAAATTGCCTATTTGTAAAGAAAAATTGAACCTTTTTTTAATGTAACATTTAATTTTTATTTAATAAAATTATTTACCCTCATTTTCTATACATTGTTGCCATCTAAGCGGAAGTTCATTTATGGCTTTACGATATAACTCTGGGGATCTAGATTCGACAAACTGTGTAAAAGCATTTTTGTCTCCTGGGAAGAATTTTTATGACGTAGAAAATTATCCAAATCACGAAAAAATTGGCAGTCCAGTCTGGCGAGTACGGTGGATGACATATGGACGGTGACATATGCATATGACATATGACTAACTGCAGCTCCTGTAGAGTTACAACTCTTACTCTCTTACAACAGCCGAATAAAAAAACAATTGAAAGTCGAAAATCAAATGTTGTTAAAGGAAGAACCTCAGAGGTATCATGTGAAAAAGGTTTCACTCGAAAATCTCACACCATGTAGGTTTTATAACAATTCAAAGTGTCTATTAGACCGAGTACTTGGCCTGTAACTCCACAGATTCCACACCCGTACACATAGGCGGCAACACGATCGAGCACACGGACCAGGTGAAATACCTGGGATCTGTATTTTACGCGTCTGGTGATATTGATTGCGACGTCAAGGCACGTGTCGTTGCTGCGTGGACCAAAGGGCGTAAGGTAACTGGTGTCATTTGTGACCCTAAGATGCCGGTTAACCTGAAGGGACAGGTCTATAAGACCATCATTAGGCATGTCCTTTTATATAGCTGCTAACCGTGGCCGGTGTTGGAGCGGCACAAGCAGGGACTGTGTGTCACGGAGATGAATATGCTCCGCTGGATGTGTGGAGTGACGCGGAACACGTGATTCGCGGCAGCGACATTACGGAGAAACTGCACGATGTCTCCTTCGCTGGTATGGCCACGTTTTACGGCAACCGGCTAACTACGTGGGGAACAAATGTCTGGCCATGCCGCCTCCACCGGGCCCCGGCAGGAGGGGTAGACCCAAAATGTGCTGGCTTGACGTTGTAAGGGATGATATGCGCGCCAATGGGTTGACTACCAGGGATACCGAAGACCGTGCGATGTGGAGTATAAAAATTTGGAAGCGAAAGTCTAGGTTGCAACCGGAATTTTACGCTGGGATGATGATGACGTAGTTTTTTATTGCTGCGGTGTTCCTCATAACTATATAGGTTAACTGCATATTATTAAGTGGGTCGTTTGCCTGTCAGCATCAAAAAAATCATTATCAGAGTTTCGCCTATTTCTTAGCAGAATGCACAAGAAAGCATATATTAACTATTATTGTTGGAAGCCCTGACAATTCCAAAAATATATGTTATATATATTTATATATAAAACATGTAAAATATATTCTCTTAAGACCATTTTGCTTAAGTAAAAAAGCCTTTTCATTGATACTTATTATATTATTATTCTCTACAGAATCCTGATTTACCATAATTCATAATAATCAAATAATAATTTGTCTTATAAATTCACAAAGAATATAAAAAATATATACATTATAAAATTTATTTTTTACGATAACTTACCCAAGAAGTTATACTAACAAATATTATAATATCGTCCTTTTGCTTATTAAAGGGTGCAAAGAGAGAAATAAAAGAGTTCCAGGCACCGTGCGTTCTCTCTATAGGATGGCCATGCTAGTACCAAATTGTTATGGGTCCTTAATATTATCTGAAGTTTAAAACTCAGATCGCGAGCTGAATTAATACAAAATAAAAAATTCTGCGTATTTTTGCATCGATCAGTAGCTCTTTGTTTTTCGACGAGGACCTAGATGGAAAACATATTTGTCATTTCCTGTACTGTCTGTTGTTCCAACTCTGATATTTCTGAGATTTCTAGCCCAGAGTGATGTTTTTTAATTCTTCTCTTTCGTTGCGCTCTTGTCAGAGCGGTCGTGGTCCGTCTCCATTCCTCCCGGACAGCTGCTTTTCGGGAGCACACGTGTACTGGGATGTTTGTTTGTTTGTTTTTTAATACAACCTATCAGAATAATTCTGTATTGTATAAAAATCAAACACAGTAAATGGAAGTGTTTGTAATCACATCGGAGGATCCCACCAAGTGCGAAAATCATGAAT
Source organism: Malacosoma neustria (assembly GCA_963693495.1). Lineage (NCBI taxonomy): Eukaryota > Metazoa > Arthropoda > Insecta > Lepidoptera > Lasiocampidae > Malacosoma > Malacosoma neustria. Next base: position 7,669,865 of record OY856396.1, on the reverse strand, counting down.
CACTTTCGATTGCTTTGTGTCGTGTTCATTTATTAGAGAACAGAGTCCACAGATAGGATCTGTCTCGGGTACTTCTTCGACATCATGATAAGAATAATAGTTATGCCATTTGAAGTAATTAAAATACTCCTCTTGAACATTTATTAAGTACGCCATTTCTTGTGCGAGCGCTTTTGGTCCTAGTTTTATTGCATCCAAATAAATTCCATCAGGCATAAACCTAGAACAAATGAAAGCACGTTAAAATTTTAAGACAAATAATTTATTGTTTACTATCAAAATAATATTTATAACAAGTATATAAAAGCAAGCTTAGTGAGTTTTATATTCTTCAGTGAACGACAATACAGTGATAGTAAACCCTATTGATCTCAAATTTTTTCACATAACCTTTGACGCGGTAAATGGACGTGGGGGTTTATTTTACACGACTGGCAATATTAATTGCTCTCTTACTGGAAGGTCTCTTGAGCTCCAAACTGGTATCATTTGTAATCAAGCTATCTAATGATGGCCAAATTAAATTAAAATCATTTATTTCAGTATAAGATCTTATAGATCACTCATTGAAAGTCAAAAATCTACAACCGTTGCCAATACAAAACGCTGACTGGAGAAGAAACGGTGAAACAAAATCTTAGCGAATATTTTTTCAGTATCATTTATATTTATATTTTTTATGCATGCCATGCCATCATTTAGGCCAGGAGTAAAATAACTATTACTTAAAAAATCTGCTATACGACCTAAGGGATCGAACGATACAAGGCAAAATGATAAGTTTTTATTTCGAATTCTCCCAATCTTGGTTACACCATTACGATACATCAATAGAGTTCAACTATCGCGCTATAAAATTATTTTATAACCTCAAAACATACGTTTTATTCTATGTATCCATCAATCAAGAAAAAAAAAAATAATGCACAAGAAATGACATCAGTCCGCACATTAGAAGTGCAAACTTTTTATTTCTCGTCGTTTTGTCTATATGAAGGTACTCGTTGTTTGTAATAATATTATCAAGTTAATTAAAGTATTTTGGGGGAGACTCCGGGAAATATGTTCAACCATCCAACTACCCACTTAAAAACCCCGCTGTTCTCCTATCGCCTACTCCCGAACCCTCGGATATATGGCCTGCCGATCTCGTAGCCCGGGCTGGCGCCGGCCTGCCCTTTGTCTTAAGGCCCTTCTAAATTGTTGGCGCCAGGGGGTCAGGGTTTCATCCCCCCCGGTACTCTCCTGTGTTAAGGAGTTGAGGGGGGTCGCGGAACAGCACGCGGCACTCTCCCTCGCGGCAATAGTGCGGGCGGCGGATCCTCCCCCGAGGGGCCGCCCGCGGCCTCTTTTTACGGCGGCCGGAGGTCGTTACTTGCCCTCCGGCGCCGCCGGCGTGGCTTGCGTTGTCGGGAGGGGAATGTGGTGGTCGACACCCGCTCCCGCACTGCCAACTCCTTTGCGGATATGACTGCCTCGCAGAAGGAGGCGACAGCCGTCCATCCAGGATCGCCCCGGACCATGTACAGAACCAGGGCCGGGAGCTTCCTCAGCTTAGTTTAGGTATTAGTACCGAAATGTTTGTAAACCTTAGTTTACGGCTAAATCGTGTAACAATGTAGTGTTAATAAACATATTTTTGAAGTGAAAACTTCTTTAGCGGTGATGTGCACTTTTTTGTGATGGGTAAAAAATTATAACTCGCGCCAGGACACGTGACCAAATCGAAAATTCGTAAGACAGAGGGAGTTTTGCTCCAGTAATACCAGCCTTATTAATAATGACTTAAGGTTTATTTTATAACGTAACTTTTAAATCATCATCATCATCATTTCAGCCGGAAGACGCCCACTGCTGGACAAAGGCCTCCCCCAAAGATCTCCACGATGATCGGTCCTGCGCTGCCCTCATCCAACCTATTCCGGCGATCTTGACCAAATCATCGGTCCATCTTGTGGGGGGCCTACCAACATTGCGTCTTCCGGTACGCGGTCGCCATTCGAGGACTTTTCTGCCCCAACGGCCATCAGTCCTTCGAGCTATGTGCCCAGCCCACTGCCACTTCAGTTTTGCAATCATCCGGGCTATGTCGGTTACTTTCGTTCTCCTGCGAATCTCCTCATTTCTGATTCGATCTCGCAGGGAAACTCCGAGCATAGCCCTCTCCATTGAACTCTGAGCGACCATGAGAACTTTTAAATGATTGCATTGAATTACTTATACATATATATTTGAATTGCGACTTTATTACAATGAAACACAGTTGAGTTTTTGAAGTGAAAACTTCTTTAAGCGCGTTGAGCATTTTTGGGTGAACAATTTTTGGTTTGTAAAGAAGTGTTAATGATCAATTGATCATAAACACTTCTTTATAAACCGAAAATAATAATCTAATAGCTGGACAATGGATGGATAAATTAAATAGTCATCGCTGTAAAAACAAATTTACCCAAAAACAAACTATTTTGTTGATTATTGAGTTTTGATGTCAACACGAGGAATGAAGTATAGTTTAGAGGACAACTATCTCTCTCCGTGCAGGGGTGAAACAAGAATGCGTGCGGCCGGGGTCGGCCTGTCGTAATAGGCGACAAAACATCTGTGAATGCTTTATGAGTCCCAACCCACATTTATTTCATTGACCAGGTGATAGGTGTGCGAGGTTTCACGTTTGGACCTGACAGAAATTCTAAAGCTCGCCTACTTAGGGCCTTAGAGTGGCAAATATCTTGCTTACACCCTCGTTGGGACAGGCATTTTGAAAGCTCTTAAGACTGCACGGCTAACGGCTCCGCCGAACAACCTCTTCCACCCCTGTTGGGACGGTATTGTTATCGGTGTTGTTATTAGTGATGTTATCGGCGTTGTTATCGGTGTTGTTATTGGTGTTGTTATCGGTGTTGTAATCATTCCTCAGAATTGATAAAAGAATGTATCCATATTACGTGAGATATTTTCAACAATTTTTTATCTCCTATCTGATGGAGTAAGAATGCTAATCCTTGGGGCCGGAGTTAGCATGTCGTAAAAGGTAATAACAATCTAGCCACGTGGTAGGGCTCTAAATCCATTTAGATGGTAAACACCCTTAGTTTATAAGTATGCCGTTATAATAACCTTGTGTTATGTTACGGCATTATTGACCCAGGTTCCTATACCACTATGTGGATAGCAGCGATTGCGGTGGCCCCAGTGTCTCAAACATCCATAGGCGACGTTAACTGCTATTATTAAGTGTCACTGTTCTTCGGAAATAATAAAAATAATATAAGACCCCAACCACTCTAGTTTTCACGCAGTAATTTATAAATACAGTTTTCAATCGTTATTTACAAACATAAAATTAAAAAATTATAATTCGATTTATATTTGTGTTAATTAATACAGCGCTAAACGCGCGTATTTGAATTATAGATGTAAAAAGCGCGATATTTCCAACACCGTTCTTCCCTGTGACCAAGTGAGATATTTCGAAGTTGAGATTGTTCGAACATTTCGAACACGCTGTTTTATGAACCGATAAGATTCATATTTCACAGTCTAAATACTTACAAATCACATTATTCTCATTTTAACACATCAGTGTTAGACGTGACATATATTCTGTTAAGCGTTTTTTAATGTATCATTCATATTTTAGTGGACATTATTTAATTATCCATGACCTTAGAAGGTTAATGAACGCCGCTTACCGAATGAATTACCAACTAGATGACCTTGAAGGAATTTAAAATCTACATGTGCTTAGAGCATTAAAATAGCTGTAGAAAATTACGTATATTTCGACTAATATATATATAAGTAAGATTGACACAGTTGCTTAAAACTGTTTTCAATGTGTTGAATGCATATAAAGTTTGTTTAAAAATAAGTTTTAACAGAATATCATAATTTTGTCGCCAACAACTGTACACAAAAGTTTTAAAAGAATATGTTGTAATTATTTGTTATAATAATTTTAATCAACAGCGGAAATTTATTAGTTTATTTATAATATTTAATGAAATATATGATTCAGAACAAAATAAATTTATGACGACGTCCTGGCGTAACTGCTAACGCGTGTTGGTACGCTTGCGGAGATCATGGGTTTAATTCCCGTCTCGAGTCTGGGTGTTTATGTGTAATATTTGTTTATTTATAAAAGAAAATTATATATGTATCACTTTTCTAGTACCTACCCATTTTTTTTTTTGGTCTAGAAGAAAAATCCTCTCTTGACGGGTTCCCCCAGCCCAGGGGGACCGAGGGATATGTGGGACTCCGGGAAAGATGTTCGGCCATCCGACTAGCCACTAAAAACCCCGCTGTTCTCCTATCGCCTACGCCCGGGCCTACGGATATATGGCCTGCCGATCTCGTAGCCCGGGCCGGCGCCGGCCCGCCCTTTGTCTTAAAGCGGGCCCCTTCTTAAGGGTTGGCGCCAGGGGGTCAGGCTTTCGTCCCCTCGGCGCTCTCCTGTAATAACTCTGGTGATCGACTCCCACTCCCGCTCCGCCGCCTCCTTTGCGGACATGACTGCCTCGCAGAAGGAGGCGACAGACGTCCATCCAGGATCGCCTCCGACCATCGACAGGACCAGAGCCAGGAGCGGCAGGTCCGCGCCGATTTGGGCGACGAGGGCGCGGCGCTCCTCGCGCCACGCAGGGCACACGGCGACAGTGTGGTTCACCGTGTCCTCCTCGTCGCCCGCGCCACAGTGGTGGCACCCCGACGTCATCTCCCGCCCTATGCGACACAGGTACCTCCCGAAGCAACCGTGCCCCGAGAGGACCTGCGTCAGGCGGAAGGTCAGGGCGCCGTGGCGCCTTTCCAGCCATTCGGCCAGGACGGGCCTCACCGCTTAGAAGCTGGCAAGGCCCGCGCTGGGGTGCGCGAGGCGCTCCTTACATTCCACCATGAGCACCTCGTGGCGCAACTCCGTCCGCTTTACTTCCACTTCGCGAGGCGCGAGTCGAGAGCCACGCTCGGCCGCATCCTGGTGCCACTGGTATAATAGCGTCAGGACTCGGGCCTCGAGGTCCCATGGTGGGGATCCGGCCAGCAGGGAGGCCGCTTCGAAGGACAATCGCGGGGTGCTAGTACCCATAACATAAGTGCTATGTAACTTACTTTGGGACTAGATGGAGTTGTGTCAAATGTCCCTATATATTTTATTTATTTAGTTATTTTGCTAACAGAAATTTGTAAACATATTTCGTAACCCGTTTTCTAGAAATTGTATCCATGTCCCAAAAAGAATTTGCCAAGAAGTATTATTACAGAATAAGTTCTGCATGCTTATTTGCATTTTATTATAATACATTCCTTTCCAAATAAAACATAAGATATTAGATGTCAATATCTGACCTCATTTTAGAAGGAAATTTAAACTGGCGCGTAGCTTTATTGTATGTCAACCAGGTAAAGGTAAAAATCCTAGCAAAAACGAAATAAAAAATCAAACATTGTTCAACTAACCTTGTATAATTTGCTCCCCCATACACAATGGGTACAGCATAATGTTGAAGGGCATGCAGCAATTTCTCAGTGACATAATCCTTACTGAACGAATTCTCAAACGACAAATAGAAGTAATAGTCTTTTTCAATTAATTTTAAACACTCATCGGTTCTGTCTCGTGGACATTTCAAATTACCACACCACCCATAAACATCTATAGATAACCCAAAACTCTCAAGTTCTTTGCGAAGAGTTTTAGCATATGTTTCCCTTTTACCTGGAGTGTAGCAGTTGGACACAAACCATGCGGCTGCTTTATTCTTACTGCTTAGTCTATCCCTTATTCTTTCATCTATAGGATCCATTTCTTCTACGTTTTCCCAATGAATTATCTCTTTAGGTCCTATTAACTCGCCTTTCTTGTTTCTTATCGCCATATATCCAGCTACTTTGTCAGAATTGAGTCTATAAGACCATGTTAAGTTAAAAAAATCATTAAATCTGTTATCTTCTACAGGGTAGTAGCCTGAGGATTCTAAGCTAGCAAATACATATAACTGCCGAGGAACTCTCAATTTAGGTAGCTCCAATTGTTTATTTCTTGCTATATCTGGAGCGTGAAATAATATTGCATCGTATTTCGTAACATTAAATACAGACGCGTCGGTTATTACAAAACAATGGGTATGAGGGCAGTTTCTTTCTAAAAATACTTCTTGCCCTTTACCGAATTTGATCATTGGATCTATAGTAGGATCTGTCCATATTAATATATATTTCATATCACTGCCACTTAACTTTACGTCTTCTATCATTTGCTTAATCTCTTCTATGGATATATCAGAATTATCTTCTGGTAGTAGATAAATAAACAGTAAGATAATTCCACACAGTATACAGAAAATAAAACATTTTTTCCATTTTATTGTTCTTTTTAGTAACCTCCAGTTCATTTTTTGTTTAAATATAAGCATATCTCGTCGTAGTCGTAGAAGTAGAATAGTGACGGTTCTGACATATATTAAACTTTACAGGACAGCCATTTTAAAAATACACAAGCGTCATTTTACTATGAGAATCTATCATATCCGTCACTTTACCGATTGCTTAATTTGAAATCTAAAATACATGTAATTTTTTTTAAATGTAGCAATAATATTTAGACAATGTAGTATCCAAATATGGTAAAAAGTGAATATTGGATTTTTTTCAAATCCGACGTTATTCTACGATCACGACGATGTTTGTACAACACATTTACAGAACAATCGATATATTTCTTTAAAGTACTTAATACGTTTCATACGTATACACTATTATTTAACACAACCAGACGTTACACAACACTCGGCTAAACTAATTTACAAACGGTTCTGTGTCGATCTGTCGATATCGTTCGTTAATGGTATGCTGATATGAACCAATAAGCTTCGTATTAAGATAACATACACGTTCAAGTTGGGATACTTTTAAAACCACTGTGATTTATATTTAATATTGAAATATAAAATATGACACAATTTTTCTGTTTGGTTGGTTGTAAAATATTAATTATGTTGATATTGCTTAAATTGTTGAAGTATTTAAACAAATGTTAATATGTTCATAATCCCCATTTAAAAGGAAATAAATTATATTCTTGTTTAGTTTATAAAATACTATTTCCAAGTGTTTTCCATTGTTTGTATATTATTAGTTTCTTGTCGGAAATTTAAAGTATGAATTTAATATCATCTATCTAGAAATTGTACGCATTTCTATGAATTCTGGGTAAGAATCCTTGCCGCCGGGCAATCTGTCGCAACAAAACAACCCTACCTAGATATATATCAGACACCCCTAATCTTTAAATATGGCGTCATAACAACCTTATGTTGTGTCCGGGGTAAATAACCCAGGTTTCTGTTCCCCTACATGGACAGCAGCGTGTTGTCTCTGGTGTCACAGGTATCTATAACCGAGGGTAACTGTTTATTCTTGAGCGGCCTGTCTGCTGTTTTATAGTCAAAATTAATTCAAATTATAAAATCACTTTTAATATTTTTCAACATTGATTTAGTTATTTAAATCTGTATATGTCCGAAAATTTTCAGTCAAAAAAATAATGATAAAATAAGTAAATTATAACTTAATCCTTTTGAAATTGAATTCATTTTAAAAGTTCAAGATATTATTTACATTAGGAGGCAATTCCTATATATCGAGAGCTATAAGGACTTTATCGTTATTCTAACACTCCAAATAAAACGTATTTTAGCACCGATATGAAAATTAAAACTGTTTTCGCATGCAAGGCCAACTGGTTTGCTGACCTTCTAAAAATATCCTAGTCGAGTATTTGATAACGTAAACCATATGTTATTATTCAGTCTCCTACAGACTTCAAGAACGCTTGTTATATTTCCTATGTAAATAACTGTTTTGTAAAGTTGTTGTGTAAATAAGTAGACTAATATTTTTGGAAAAAAGTTATGATCTAAATTCAAATATGTGACAAAAGTATAAGATTCGTGTATGATGGTAAATATTATTGAAACATACACGATAACTATACGGCTTTCAGGAAAACATAATGCACGAGAAATTTTTTGCAAACTGATTGAAAGGGCGAATTGGAGCGCGGATGCCAATCAACAGAACCCACAACTCCGTTGAAACGTTGAAAGGGGCCGATATCAATAGACGCGGTTTAGCTGTAATTAACGCACCTCGTCTAGAGTAACGAGCTCACAGAGCGAACATTTCTAATGAGTGATTCACGCGTTTGATTCCTTTATATAATAGATCATTTATTTATGTATCGGAATCTATGGACACTGTTTTTGAAATTTACTTATCGAAAACAAAATACAGTAGAAATTAACTTTAAAATTTATAAATATACTAAAAAAATCTTAAATAAAAATCAACTTGAAAATTTTTAACAAGTCCACATATTATTGTGTCTAACCAGTTTGAGCCCGTAAAAACGCTCAACTACCCTGACACAAAAAAATATTTCTTCGTCACATAAGGAAGGTACTTTCACCTTACAGGCTCGGCCTAGTTTAGGTAGCAGTATTTTTATAGATGATAGTGTTGTACAAGCACATATTTTTATATGCTCAATCTGTATTTGTACTGTATATTGATAAACAATACAAATTAAAGAGTATATATACTTCATGTAATAGGTAGTGTGTATGTAAATAATGTTGTTTGAAGAAATAAAAAAATATATATTATAATTTTATAAATTTCATTTAGAAAGACTTGAAAATTGATTTTCTATTACCTCAGAAAGATTATAAGGGTTAGAGTCCAAACTACCAGAAGAACAAGAAAAATAATCAGTATCACTGTCACTACTGTATGCCATGTGTATTAGATTTTTATAAAAATAAACAACTAAACTAATAATTAACAAATAATATACAAACTACCAAATAATTATAATTACCAAATAAAAGTACCGCACTATAATTTAAAAATTAATTAATTATTTTATTGATTTACTCATTTCTGTTTTACACTAATTTAAGTTTGTTTTTAACTATTATATACCAAGCATAGTGTATAATAGATGACTTATATTCAGCTGTATCACGAAACCGACTACCTATAGAAGAAAATTGCCTTCTTATTTCTATAGTGTATTAAAAGAAGAGAAATAACATAGATCACGTCTTCTGATTACTCAAAGATAGGAAGCGAAGGGCACCATTCAGGTTTTCCTTTTGAGTTTGGGGGGACACACGACATTTTATCTTATAAACTCAGAAAAAATAATTTTATTTTATAAACAGAAAGTGTCACCATTAAATATTGATTAATTAGCTTCCTTCGTTCGAAACCGAAAGTTTCGAGTACAGGCCAATGTAAGTGAGAAGGCAGATATCGCATATTTTAAGAAATTTACGCTCAGTTCAGTATCCTATATGCTTATAAGGACGCAAATTTATACCGCTACATCAAAATTTATATAAGCAAAGACAGATTTCAAGTTTACAAGATAATAAACATGGGCTCTACATATATAGGTAAATATCATAGATAAGTATTAGAACTAAACTATAAGGACTGTAAATAACAATGTAAGTTCGGGCCAGAGTGTATTGCGCGCGCGCAGCCTCACTTTGGGGCTAGCGAGATACAACTGGCATGGCCTGGCCGATGGCCCGGATGGCCGACGATGTCACGTGCGCTCCACACCGCTTCATTCTACGTCACTTGCAGATAACGGGTTTTTTGGATCAAACGGGTAAAAATTGTATACAGATTGTATACCTTGTATGCGCAGCGACACATTTTTGGGTCTCAAATGGGGTGAGACGTGAGATGTGAGGGGCCGTGTGGAACCATAGCAATGCAGGGATAGAGGACGCTAGCTCCCGCTCATTGACATCTTGCCCCGCATCCCGCGCACGCTCCCCGCGGTCCATGTGTGTAATCGCACACATTTTTTTCACTTCATACTACCAAATTTGTGATAATTTGTCTCAGCCCCAACCGACTTTAAAGAGACAGTCGAGAAAATTATATTTGACGTTTACGATTATTTTTTTAAAGAAAGGATTATAATTGTTTCTGTAAATAAAACTGCCGAAGCTACAAAAAATATCTGTCTACAGTTAAAATGATTATAAGACCAAGCAAAAGTTCAGAATTTATAGTTGCGTTTAGGACCCCTGGTAAATAGAGACGAAGAATGAAACCAGTGACAGGCATAAATGATTTCAACAAGTGAGCAATAAGACGATGCATTCATAATTTTTATAAAATTGAAACGAATTACCGACCATAGATAGATAGATAGATAGATTATTCTTTATTGTCCACCAAAGATTATATATACATGCAAAGTAACTTAATATTAAACTTATAACTAGTGCACAATAGGCGGTCTTATCGCTAAGAAGCGATTTCTTCCAGACAACCTTAAGGTCGGAATACAATTAAAAATAAATCCTTTTGCTATAGGTGGCGCGCTAAAAGTAATATGTACTAAAATAATAAATAAAAACAAGATATAATAATAACAAACAATATAACATAAAATACAAAATATAACATAAAAGCAAAAAGCGTAAGTAGAATAAAATATAACACAAATGAATTAGTTTTAATCAGTCTTTAAAGGCTTCATCCAGATAATAATTTCGGACTAGTTTTTTAAAAATTGGTAGTGATTTCGCTTGTGTGATTGCAATAGGCAAGGTGTTCCATAGTCGGACAGCCTGTACAGTGAAGGAAAGATTGTAAAAGGATGAAGAGTGCACAGGTACTGTTAGTTTAAGATTATTAGAGGAGCGCAAATTAAGGTCATTTAGATTATGAAGAAACTGAAAACGTTCCTTAAGGTAGAAAGGTGTATTGGGAAGGAATAAAATACTATAAAGCAGAGATAGAATGTGAGTATTCCGCCGAAGATGGATTGGTAACCACTTGAGTTTGCAGCGAAATTCAGATACATGATCATATTTACGAAGCCCAAATATGAATCTTATGCAAAAATTTTGAATTCTCTCAAGTTTGTTAAGTAGTTCTTGGGTTAAGTCGAGATAGCAGACATCAGCATAATCGACCATACATACATACATACATATAATCACGCCTCTTTCTCGTAGGGGTAGGCAGAGACCACTTCTTTCCACTTGCTACGATCCTTACATACTTGTTTCGCTTCGTCCACTTTCATTATTCCCTTCATACATGCCTTTCGGTTAAGGGTACTTTTGACCTGGCCTTTTTTCAAGACGTCCCTGATCTGGTCACGAAACGTCCGCCTAGGTCTACCCCTTCCAACACTTCCATTCACACTCGCCTTATACACTTTTTTCGTCAATCGTTCTTCATTCATTCTCTTAACATAGCCAAACCATCTCAGCATACCTTTCTCAATTTTTGTCACTACATCTTATTTCAGACCACAACGTTTCCTTGTCTCACTATTTCTTATCCTGTCACTCAGTTTAACTCCTATCATACTTCTTAACGCTCTCATCTCAACTGCTTTTATTCTGCTTTCATATTTCTTATGCCATACCCAACTTTCACTTCCGTACATGAGTGTCGGAACCAACACCCCCTCATGCACAGCCAGACGAGCCTTCTTAGACACCTTCCGACTGTTCATAAAGGAGTGCAAAGCTCCATTCACCATGTTTCCTGCATTCACTCTTCTTTCAATATCACTCTCACTAAGTTTACCGACCATCGGTAAACTTAGTGCAAAATTACGCTCAGATATATATTTTCAAGGTTCAGAAAAAGTCTTCGCGGAATTAAATAACTAAAAAGGGAATTAAAAAGGGTTCAAAAGAAAAGTCACCGAGAATAACAGGAAAGTTTAAATAGGAACAACGAGCATAAAATTATTGAGAAAAATCTATATACTTATAAATACTAAAAAATATCGTCTAGAAAACAGTGCAATTATTTACACAGATGAGTCATATATTCATGCCACGCACACAACACCGAAAGGTTGGACATATAGGTCCACTCAGGGATTGAAAAAATCTATTTCAAAAGGGAAGGCGTCGTAATATAATATGCCGGATCGGAGAATGCTTTTGTGCCAAACGCTTTGTTAACATTCAAGTCAGGCACGAAAACTGGCGACACTATAAAAATTATGAAAAGTGGGTACGCACCCAATTAATACGAAATCTCCCCCCGAATTCGGTAATAGTTGTGGACAATGCCAAATACCACAACAAGGAATATGATTTAACACCAAATGCTAATATAAAGAAAGCCGATACGATGGCTTGGCTTTCGGAAAAGGAGATCAGTTATGTTCTTGATATGTTGAAACCTCAGTTATATGATTTAATAAAAAATAAAGACCGCTTCAAAGTTTTTAGTATAGACAAAATTTTGAATAACCATGGACCGTACTTCGCCTCCCACCCTACCACCCGGTCCTAAATCCCATTGAAATGGCATGAGCAGCAATAAAAGGATAATATTAAATAATCAGCACTACATGAAAGCATACACTTATTACTATTATTAAATTCTTATTAGCAGGTATTTTATCAACTGTTTTATCCTTACTTACTTATTTATTAATAATTAATTATATTCATATAAATGTGGAAGTGAATTTGTCTGTGTCATGAATCTTAAATCTGAATTAAAAATTTCATTTAGAGTATTAAATTTCGCGGGTAACCCAACTCAACCCAAGGCACTATTGTGCCTAACTGTACCTTTTTTTTTTTTTTTTTTTACGGGGTGGGGAAATCCTCATGGACTACCTCCGCCTGGGGAAAGGCGGAGGGGCATGCCGGACTCCTACCGGCTAAAACCACCACCCCGGTGTCTCCTCACACGTGCTCGCGGGGCCGCGGGAATCCAGATTCTTCCGCAGCTCCACACTAGTGCTGGCCCGGTCTGTCCGGGCCTCGTCTCCTGCACGGGGTAGTGAGGTGTTTAACTACCCCGTGCATCGCCTCAGAGGCGCGCGCCGACACCCGCGCGCGCCTCCACCTCGGTTCCATCGAATAGGGGGCGGGAACTTCCCCAAGTCCCTCGCCCCTGGAATTTATGGGGGCCGGAAAAGGGAGTTGTCCGCCCTTCTTCTTCGCTCGGTGCGCCTTCTGCGGCCGGGGAAGGGAGTCGAGCTCTCCCTCTCCCGTTCCGCAGTTTCCTTCTGCGACATCACGTCCTCGCAGAAGGACACCACTGCGTCCCACGACTCTGCGCTACCGACCATCCTCCGCACTACGGCCGGCAGCGACAGATCTCCTCCTACTTCATTTGTGAAGACACGGCGCTGCTCCTCCCAAGCTACACACTCGGCGAGTGTGTGTTGCGCCGTGTCCTCCCCGCCGTGGACGCAGTGGTGGCACCGAGCGTCCGGCTCCCTGTCTATGCGGCAGAGGTACTTGCCGAAGCAGCCGTGCCCCGACAGCACCTGCGTCACCCTAAACGACAGGGAGCCGTGCCTTCTCCCGAGCCAGTCGTCGAGTACTGGCCGGATCGCCTCGACGGTAGCGAGGCCGGCGGTAGGGCGCAGAAGCCTTTGCCGCCATTCCGCCACCAAGACCTGACGGAGCTCCTCTCGGCGCAGCGCGATCTGGCGCTGCGCCGGCCTCGAGCCCCGTGCCCGCTCTTCCTCGCGCCATCGATATAATGACGCGAGTACTTTCGCCTCTAGGTCCCAGGGCGGGGATCCGGCCAGGACGCAAGCCGCCTCGTAGGAAATCGTGCGATACCCGCGGACGACTCTGACGGCCATCGCCCTCTGCGGCTTGCGCAGAATGGCGAGAGTGCTGGCCGTCATGTCCAACGCCCAAACAGGGGCCCCGTACAGGGCCATGGACCGCACGATTCCCACGTACAACCGCCTACAGGCGGCGCTCGGACCCCCCAAGTTGGGAAGCAACGTCGAAAGCGCGCCCGCTGCACCCATCAGCTTGGGCGCCAGCCGCCGGAAGTGGGGCCCAAATTCCCATCGGCTGTCGAGCACCAATCCCAGATACTTCATGGTGGATTCGACAGCTATCCGGGCCCCGCTGACCACGATGTGTGATCCCGGCGCCGGCGCACGTCGGGGGCCATGAAACACCATGGCCTCCGACTTGTTAAGGGCCACCTTCAGGCCCAGGCGCCGGATGCGGTTCACCACCTGTGACACCGCAGCCGTGACTATCAACGTCGCCTCCCTGTGCGAGCTCTCCCGGGCTGCCTAACTGTACCTGCGCGGACCACTATTTTGGTTCAACTTAGATGCTACAATCTGTATAAAATATTATTGAAGTATAAGTATTACATAAAAATATATGTAGAACGTTTAGAAGCTTAGTAAGTAATTTATTTATTAATTTGGTTTGTTCAGTTACTACATACAAACATTGATACAAGAATAACTATAACTGTAATACTAAAAACATAATACTAAATATGTAACATACAAAAATAAATACAACTTAAAAACAGTGGCAAGTAATCTGCGAAACTTAGTCATGGCGTTATCGAATATATCCAAAACAGATCTATGTTGGTTATAAAGCTTCTGCATACGCGAGAAAGGGGTATCGTATCATCTCGTTTCATCTATAAATTATAAGTTAGGAGACCGCTTCGTTAACATCGCGTTTATTCATAATCATCATCATCTTAGCGTTGAATCCCGGTTGCAACCCAAACTCTCAAACCCAACTTCAGCGCCCGGGGTCCGCTTTCCGACTTTATCTTCTCCATTTTGCATGATCTTCGGCATCTCTGGTGGTTGGTCTATTGCCACGCATATAAACCCTTATAACGTCAAGCCAGCACTTTTTGGGTCTACCCCTCCTGTCGGGGCCCGGCGGTGGCGGCATGGCCAGATATTTGTTCCCCACGTAAGTTGTTTTACGGTTGCCGTAAAACGTGGCTATACCAGCGAAGGAAACACTCTTGCAATTTATCCACAATGTCACGTACATGAAGGCTGCCGCAAATGCGAGAGTTCCTACCCCAACCCTTTCGCGTTACTCCACACATCCACCGCAGCATATTTATTTCCATGCTTCACATCCGTATAAAAGGACATGCCTAATGATGGTCTTATAGACCTGTCAAGTTAACCGGTATTTTGGGATCACTAATGACACCAGACGCGTGAAATATAGATCCCACGTATTTCACCTATTCCGTGCGCTTGACCGTATCGCCGCCTATGCGCATGGGTGTGGGATCTATGGAGTTGTAGGCCAAGTACTTGGTCTTCGCCACATTGAGCTTCAGACCGCCGTTCTCAAGCGATTCCTTCCACGCCTCCTGGTGGTGATCCCTGGTGTACTCCGACAGTGATGGAGAAGGATTTTGTGTCGCCAACAGCAGTCCGAACCTCGAAATCGGAATCGCGGTACATGTCTTGGATAATGTCAGTATAGGCCTCTGAAACCCTTTTGGATCGCAATGCCCTCCAGATAATCGCGCAAGAAATACAGTCAAAGACCTTCTACAAGTCAAGAAACAGGCAATGCAAGGGCGTATTATTCGTCCTGTATTTCTCCGCGACAGTCTTTAGGGCAAAAACAGAGTCCATGGTCCCATGACCAGGGGAAACCCATACTGACATCCCGAATAAGTGCACTCCTGTCAAATCCGAGAGTCGATAACCCTCTCGAACAGCTTCATGGTGTGGGACATGACCTTAATACTGCGGTAGTTACCGCACTCCAGCACCGATCCCTTGCCTTTGAAGAATTGAGTAATGATATAATAATCATGTATTACATCAATATATGTATTACATATGTACAACGGTTATTATTAATGTATATACATATTACACTGTCCACATGTAACATACCTATAAGATGTGCTAATATTTTATGACATATAATATATAAATAATAAATACAAATACCTTCTACAAGATATTGTCATTTTCAATTAATATCTATACTACACTACATTATTTTGATTCTTCTTTCTTCGTTGTTTCTTTTGTTCCTGTATTAAGAATAATTTTTCACTTTTTAGTTCGATTAATCGTGTTTTTTTATTTTGTATGCTTTGTTTAGCATAATATAAAAAAAAATTACGTAATTCCGTCTTTATAGGAAAACTGTCCAAAGTCTTGCGTCGGCGATACAATTTAACTCTTCGATGATAGATAATATGTTATGATAGTATATTGGTAATAGAGGTATTTATATTGAATTGAATTATACATTCTACATATTTATTATCTTTGACAATTTGTATGAGAATATACTTCTGCGCGGCACTTATTCACTGCAAATTCACGTTTATTGGGATGTCAACTGGCGTTTATGAGGATGTATGTGGCGTGATGTCTTTTCAATGTGGTAACACGATTTATGTGGTATGATTATGGCATTAGTACTTACAATGAGATTTTAGCAATTGCATTTAAAACCTTTGAATATCCACAATTTGTTTAATGGAAAATCATACAAGCTTAGAACAAAGGACATAGACACGAAGAACATCAAACAGGATAACGACCCACTTAACAATAAGCGGTTAACGTCGTCTATGGATGTTTGCGAGGCTAGAGGCACCGCGAACACGCTGCTATCCCATACGAGTATGAGAGACATGTTTATTCAGCACCACAATTACGTAACTAAATAGTAGTTAGCAGAGCAAGATTTTCTACGAGAAGGAGCAGGAGAATACTGATCCCATGTCTGGGACGGCCTGTCGAAAAAGGCGGCATAATAACCCTAGCTAGGTCCGGCAACACGGCACATCTGGTCTAAATGTTGCTATAATTACTCAGTGTTGTATTCAGGCATAAGTGACCCAAGTTTCAATTCCTCTACCTGACGGCAGCGTAATAGCAATGTCTCTAGCGATGCCAATATCCATAGACGACGGTAAATGCTTATTATTATGTAGGCTATAAGCATGCTCCTTACAACTTAGGACCCGTATTGATCTTTCGCTTGAACTGTGGGTGCAACCATGGATGTTGGAAAAAGATTCATTTATTTTATGTAAAAATGTATTTATTGTATATCTTAAAAATATGTAAATACGCGTAGAATGGACTTTTATAATAACATACTTAATGATTAGGTTACGTTCAAAGGGAAGCAGCAAATACATCACTTGTCAAGCTTTTAATTTAGGTTACATTCGAAAAATTTACTTTAGCACCTCTAATTTTTTTTTAGTAAACGAGGCCTTAGAGGACAAATACTGTATGTAGTCTGTGGAAAAGCGTTCCCCTATTTTTTTTGTTGTAAAGTTTAGGTTTTTTCGTGCAGGGGCGGAGTAAGAATACTAACACCTGCGGCCAGGGTCGGCCTACCGTAAAAGGCGATAAAACCGGTTGGTAGAGCCACAAGTCCATCTGGATGGCAACCCTTTGGTTTTATGTATGCCGCCATAACAACTTTGTATTGTCTTCCGGCATTAGAGACCCAGGTTCCTGTACCATTGCGGAACAGCAACGCGTTCGCGGTGTCCCTAACGTCGCAAACGGAATGTAAGTGCATACTATTAAGTGCGCTGTCAGTCTGTCTGCTGTTCCTCAGCAATAAAAAAATAAAAGAGCGTGTTTCGTATGACTTATTATCGAAGTATTTTTTATGATGCTAACAATAAATGAATAGTTCATTTTTCACTAAAATCACCGCTAGTGTAAACAAAGCGCATTCCAATAAACACTTTTATCTTAGTATATTAAAATAGGAGTAATATATAGGCATAAGCGCTAGCAACAACATTTATTTGCTGCTTGAATGAATGAATGAATGAAAACACTTTATTGTTCACCAAATTAAAACTATGGTCTTAAAAACTAGGTACAATAATTGTTGAACAAAGGGCGACCTTATCGCTTAAAGCGATCTCTTCCAGGCAACCCCTAAACTAGGGAAAATATTTAAAAAAAGTCAGTGGCGGTGAAGACAATAAATAATATGAACAATTTAGAGCATAAATAAATAAATAATATACTTTATATACAAGCATAAAATACAGAATAAGTAGCACTGTTTGACCTGGGAGGACCAATAATAATTGTTAACCATGATTTTAAAGGTTTATCTTTTATAAAAAACATGGAACGGTTATATCATCAATAAACGGATGGCTATCGGTGGAGACGTATTTTTAGATAGTTGGCATGGTATACACGTCATAATGAACCTAGGTTCGCTCAGACGCGTTCCCCACTCAAAACTCGCCAACCCCATCTATTATTGATTCCACTAATATAGGGTGACCCAAGTCCATTTTAAATTCTAAATAATACCTACTCTTCTTACCCTCTAAAACAGAAAGGTAAAGACAATAAAAGGCGAAAGTAGGTCAGTTTACTAACAGTGCAAACTAAACACTAATAATTGCTTCTAATACGCTACATACTCCTAGCATAGCCATAGCTTTAAAATGCACCATGGCCGGTCAGAAATTTCATATCCGCGACGGAAATACAAACAGATTATTTGACGGTGCTTTTGTGCGTCAAAAAAGAACAATGGATGAAAAAGTGTGCATCATAAAATAGTAACTGAATTTGTTCGTCGTTTTCGACAATATCTTTTTGCTTTTAAATATTCTTACAATAGAACCTCTTTAAGTCGAAAACCTCTCTAACTCGAAAAAAATGTTGTGTACCCTTCCTTTCAAACCCCTTAACCTCCGTTGCTCAAAATCTAAATCCTGTGTAAGTCGAAATAACAAATTGGACCTCTGTATCTCAACATCAAGTAGCAATGTTTGCTTTTACAACCTTTAGAACTCGATTATATAAAAAAACCGACCTTTGAAGGACAGCAAACAGGCTGACGGCCCACTTAGAATTTAGTAGTTACCGTCGCCTATAGGTGTTTGGAACGCCAGTGGCATCGCGAACACGCTGCTGTCCCATAAGGGTACAGGAACTTAGGTCACTAATGCACACGGACAGTGGAACACAAGACAAGGTTATTATGGCGGCATACTTAAAACCAAAGGTGGTCGCCATCTAGACGGGCCCGAGACCCTACCACGCAGCCAGGGTGGGTTGTTTTGTCGGCTTTTACGATAGGCCAACCCCGGCCACATAGGTTAGTATTCTTTCTCCGCCCTTGCACGGACCTTAAGAATATACCGATAATGTACATAATGATTTCTTGTAACTAGAATTTTTATTTATCCCAGCTATCTAACTCAAAATTAGTTGGAATAAATCTTAACCTCTACAAGTCGAATGTTTCTTTACAAAATTCGCTTTAGTCGAAATCTTCCATAAGTCGAAAACTCTTTAACTCGTTTTTTGGCTTTTCCCTTCAAATTCAACTGATAGAGTTCCATTGTATATGATTTTAAAATTTAAACTTAATGTATAAAATAGGAAGAAAAGAAATAAATATTCGACCTTAAATAGTCAGCAATAAAAATAAATAACAACTAAAGCTCATGTAACTAGCTAGTAGTAAAACTATTGGTATAAAATATATTTAAACCCACAGTCTAGGTGCTTAGTAAGGAGTGTTCCCAGAGGGCTGGCAGTATACGTAGTTTATTCGTCAAGCGAAGTCTCTTTGACTCTACTAAAGAGGGCAGGTTACGGTTCATTTTGCATATTTACGAAGACTCTTTTTAATAGAGTCTTAAGAGCCTTTCATTTTAATCCTAAAAAGTGCAAATATATGACCCTATTTAACACTTTCGCTGCGACGAATAAATCATAAACTTTCATCTGGTGCGGCGGCCGGTTAAAATACGACCTCAATGACCTTCCCGCCAGTGCATGACACGTCTTTTTAACCCACCAATACTAGGTTAGATTGAACTGCTATAATTTTGAAAATGCTGTGTACAAGCGGCGGGCAGATAAAGACCTGAACCGTAATAGAAAGTCGCACTTGCACCAGTGAGATAGATAGCTTTATCGTGCACTCCAATTCATTCCAACGTGGGATTTGAATACAGAACATTTACACTAGTTTCTGAGTGTAACCACGGAGATACTAGGTTTCTCATTTGTATTAAAACCTAGTCATATTTACTTGAGCAATGTATACTAGCGCCTTATTTGGTCAATAAACAAAGAGCCAATGAAGCCATGACGCAAATAGTGCCAAGTTTGTATAATGTTCTCGAAAATGCTAGCTTCGTGTGAAATAAGCGACCGTTACGAAGTTAAAAATACTTCATCTACTGGAGGTGACTTGATTTATAATTTTATGCTTAAATAATAAAAGGAAATGAACTCTTACCGTATTTTCAATAGTATATGTATCGTTTAAAAATACTTTCACGTAAAATTAAATTCCCTCGCAGAATAGCTAATAAATTGTGGGTTAACTGTAGAAACATGCTTGAAATGGTTTTGTCTCATGAAATATTTAGTAGTTCATATCAGTACCGGAATACTACTGAATGTTATTATACTACCGAACACTATATATCCAGTACCAGGTTTTAATAGATATATTATTCTGCTAATAGAAATATGTATCCAATTACACAAACAATAAAATAGAAAATCAAATCTCAAAATAAATTCAAAGACGAACGGAAAATGTTAAGAATTTTCAACACTAGTAGAATTTTCCGAAAATACGATATCTATTTCAATTGGTAGCAAAATTCGCTGAATGCATCCACCTTGGGTTCCGCTGCAGCGAATAATACCCGGTATTAGAACTTGGAATATCTGCTGAAATATATTTTTCACCGACTTGTACAGGGCTATATATAAATGAATTGAAAATATAGTGTCTTTGTTTATATAAGTTTTTTAATAGGTGAAGTATAATACGTAGATGAGTATTCAAAGGGATATACTTCTGAGCGCCTATTTTATATAGGTGCATAAAGCTCTATAAACCTTCACACTCTACCTTAACACTTCCGCTTTATTGTCTGTACAAGATCCATTTATCAGCCAATAGGAATTGATTTATCAGCTTTCATGTTCAAACATTAATAACTAAATTATGGAGTAATTTTCTTGGGATACCTGCAGCTGGGGATGGCTTGTCGTAGAAGACTAGAAAACAACCCTACCTAAGTGGGAGGGCCCTTGCCCCTTGGTGGATTCTTTCCATCCGCTACAAGACAACCATACATGATTTTAAAACATGTCCCCGTAATAACTATATGTTGTATTTTGACACTAGTAAACTGGTTTTCAGTTCCGGCAGTGCAGTGACCATCTACTGTTGGGTGGGTCGTTTGCCTGTCTGCTAATATCAAGTATAAAAAAGTAATATTTGTTGTAATTAATTAAAATAAAATTAATAAAGGGAGTATTTGAAAAAGTATAGTTTACGTTGAGAAGGTTTAGTTAATAATAAAATAATAATTCAATTTATTATCTATACATTCTTCTTCGAGCAGGGGTGGACTAAGAATAATAACCTCTGCGGCCGGGGTTAGCCTGTCGTAAAAGGCGAGAAAAGAACCATGTATGAATGAATGAATGAAAACTCTTTATTGCATACAGATACTTAAAACTAACTTAAAATATGTATACAAAAATATAATGCTGTATGACAATGGGCGGCCTTATCGCTTAAAGCGATCTCTTCCAGGCAACCCGAAGTATGGAAATTTTAACAAATTACATAGCGGTGATGTGCAAATGATATTACATTTAATAAATACTATACGATTAATCTAGTAAAATATAAATACCATTAAAAGAGAAGTAGAAAAAAAAAATAATAAAACACATACATACATACATATATTCAAGAGGTCAACAAATACTGCTACTATGCTTCCCTCAGGTAGTGATCGAAAACTGATGTTCTAAATGAATACACAGTTTTTGCCTTTCTGATATTAACAGGGAGCGAATTCCATAAGTGAACTGCTTTTAATATAAACGAATTATGCACAAATGAGGAACTGGTGTGAGAAGGAGTTGCTAGAGTGAGCTGATAACATGAGCGCAAGTCACGGGTAGAGGACGACGAAAAGTAAAACGCTCTTTAAGGTACAATGGAAAACGAGGATCAAATAGGATATTGTAAAGGAGAGAGAGAGTATATGAGCATTCCGGCGAAAACGGACTGGCAACCATTTAAGCTTTTTCCGAAATTCTGATACGTGGTCATATTTGCGCAGACCAAATACGAACCGAATGCAAACATTTTGAAGTCTTTCAAGCTTATCGAATTGCTCTTGGGTTAAATCTGGATAACTGGCGTCAGCATAATCTAATATTGGAAGTAAAAGAAATTGAGCAAGAGCAACCTTGGTGGCAGTGGGAAGGAAATTCTTTAATCTTTTTAACGAAGCTACGGATGCAAAAATTTTACGACTTGTTTCAGTAAGATGAGTTCGCCAAGACAGCTCACGATCAAAAACAATTCCAAGATTTCGAACATTCTCACTAAAATCTATTACTACACCATCCATCACCACTTTAGAAAGGGTAGTCCAGTTTATTCTTCTTAACATGCGTGAACTGCCAATAATAATAGTTTTGGTTTTGCTAGGATTCACTTTTAAACCATTCTTATTAGTCCAGTCAAGAATCCTGGCTAGATCATCGTTGATAATTTCAATAACCTCATTAATCCTCTCAATTCTAGACTGCGTGTAAATTTGAAGATGTAGTAGGGCTCCAATCCCCACTGGATGAAATTACCCTTGGCCTGTAAGTATGCCGCCATTATAACCTTGTGCTGTGTTCTAGCATAAGTGACCCTCCTGTACCACTATGGGATATTAGTGTGTTTGCGGTGCCCCTAGCGTCGCAAATATCCATAGGTGACGGTAACTGTTTACTATCAAGGGGGCCACCAGCCAGTCTGCTGTTCCCCAGCAATAAAAAAAACATAATTATTGGATGAGCATTCCATTGGCAATCAAGGTAAAAATTGAGTACCAAAACTCACAAGTGTGAAACTATTACAAGAATAAAAAAAATATAACGTATTATAAAAAAGAACATTACACGTATGGCATAAATTTCTTAAATTTTCTGGGAATTCAAGAAACTACCTATTATAAAACTCCGCTCATCAGAAATTACTTCGTAAAGCTATTGATAGAACCTCTTGCATCTCGTTACAACCGATTGAGATTCTATTCAGATAAACTCTTTCAACAAACTATCGTAAAAAGACTACGCATTTCAAATGCTCAAAGCATTAAAAATTTCACATTTCAAAAGATTTTCATGCGTTCAAAAGCTAATATTTCTTCACGCGAAGTTGTTAACCGTATAAATTTAGATAAAGTTTGACAGCCGGGAAACTGCATGTATATACTTAAACTAGCAACTCAGACGGGCGTTTATAATTTCTACTGAAATTATAAACATGAAACATCATTGGCACAGCAATGTCCTATTGCTGGCATCGGCTGGATAAGAACAGAGAAAAACTAATATACTTATCAAACTCATCAAAGGTGTCCTCTTCTTCCTGCCCTTATTCCACATTACATAGGGTTGACACAACGTGTTCTATCCTTTCACTCTCCTCTGTTAGCCGTTATCTCAACATTTACCCCCATTTTAGCCAGATCATTTTTTACATAGTCCTTCATCTTTTCTTCAGTCTATCTCTCCGTTTGTCTATCCACTCCCATTTCTATCATTTTTCTAGTTATATAGCATTCTTCCCTTCGCATTACATGTCCAAACCACGCCAGTCTATTAATTTTAAGTTTTTCAACCACTGGTATTCAGGTAAAAAAAGGAAAAGTATTTTAAACTTTTAAATCGTTTCTTTTTGACCCTTAAATTCAAACGTGACCTACAAACATTTTCAAATAAATATTTTATGTGTCTAATTTTGTAGCTCTAATAACATTTAGTTTTATGCTATCTGTCTAATATAACCTAAGTATTTACATACATTAATATGGAAACCTGCAAGTACAATAGTAACAACTTTGCATTTAAACTATCACTCACATCTTCTTTTCATCTATAAATATATTCAAACGTCTTACTTTAGAGCTCAAGGCGCTGATTATGGCGTCTGTGGCCAAACTTTTGCACGCCTTTATTGTCCACGCTTTCCAGAGAATAGATGAGTATAATTTGATAACGGACGTCCCATCAATCCTAAAAACTACTCCAAGGAAAGGGATGGGCTTATTCGTTTCGTTATGTTGTTTTAACAACAATAGTGTAGACTCGTTCAGTAAGCAGATATTGTGATATGATTTATTAAGATTAATTTTATTAATTTAAGGTTATTTGTCTATGATACTGATTTAATAAAATAGATTGATTCATAAAATAAACGCAGCGTTTTCTAACAGGTCGTCTGAAACAAATACAAACTTATACATCATGCTTTGTCAAAGCCTTGTAGTGGAAGATAGGCTTTCCTGTTCAAACACAAGTTTGCACAGGTTACGTTTGCTTAAACCACATAAAGTTTCACTTAAAGCTTAAATAGAATGGTTCTTCGATGTGGACTATGTAATTATAAATAAATAGTTTTGTATTCAACTTGGCTATCAGGTACCTGACAGAAATAAATATAGGATACTCTCATTTTATAGGGCATCGTAAAATGTGACAAATATATTTCTTTTGGCAATTTAAAGACAGAAACAGAAGAATATTGGTCAGTGTTTGGGGGGTGATACGGCAATCATCCCCGTGAGAATCATTTTATTTTAAATTATGAATATGAATTCATGGGATGACCCAATTGTTTGCGAAGCTTATATCAAACGTAATAAAACTTCTACTCATCTCCTTACGCAGTCCTTCCTTGCCCACATTTCTTTGAACAAATAGAAATTAAACCTAAGATATGGTTTTCACCCAGTGAATGCTGAATGAATGTCATTGAAGTTGAAGTGAATGACTCCCATTTGCTACATAGGAATGATGAAACGTTGATCCTGAGTTTTTAGTGGGTATACCGCCGCGACCACTGCTCGCTAATATTTGTTAGTCAACTGAGAGGACATAATATTATTATGAGTGTTAAGTGGTGAATCCTTAATACCTACCTCAGCTGGCCACACGAACTTTTGACGCAACAGGCTTACTTAATAATAAGTTAAAGTCGCCTATAAATGTTTGCGACGCCAGAGGCATAGCTGCTGCCATACGCGTAGGGAACTGGAACACGGGTTACTAATACCGGAACATGAAACAAGGTCACTATTGTGGCATATTTAACGAAGAGAGCAGGGGTAATTGCTATCCAGACGGGCTTCGAGCCTTACCACCTAGCGAAAACTGAATTGAAAAAGAACGCAATTTTAGATTATATTTATACATAGTCCTTGCACAAAGCACACGATGTTTAACATGATCACAATAAATAAAACTAAATACAAGTTTAAATTAAAAAAATAGACATACAATACAAATGTGCTAAAACACAAAAACGAAGCCTGCGAAAAGCGTAGCAGATAGACGTGGTAACAATTGCTGAACGTGTAACAAATAGCATACCCTCTTGACGGAGATCCCCAATTATTGAGATGAATCACGCCTTTGGGAGCTTGGCTGACCCACTGATATCTATTTGCCTATCCTAAGTGTTGTTAGGTAGGCAATAATTCACGTTGCTGACTCTACTGTGAATTATATCAGCTAGTTTCCGAGTATATATTTTGGGAAATCGTAAATATAAGATCCTGTCTAAGTAGGTAGACTAGAATAGGATTAACTCCATCACTTTTCATGTAAATCGTAAAAGACGACAATTAGGTATTCTTTATGCTGGTCTATAAACAACGAAGGAAGGTTTTTTTGTTTCTTATTTCGGCGTTGAAGGACTAAGACATGAAATTTAATAAAACTTTTTTCTTGGGATTTCGTCGTCAAAAAAATATGTGGATAGTTATAGACGTAAAAAGTTTATTTATTTATTGTTAGAACTGTACATTATAATGTTGGTAAGTATAATTTTATTATATCTAAATGTTTTATTAATTTGAAACACAAAAAGTATAGAATTAAATTAATTTTAACAAATAAAAAAAATTATCATATTTAATTATATAATATCATATTATATTTATAATTTATCAAATTAATAAAATAATATGTTTCAATTTTTTTATGTAAATTCCATAAAAAAGTTAGTTTTTTATATTTCTGCTCAGTTGTAAGATTATATTTGGATATATCAATTTAATTTACCTTCTTCTTCAGCTATAGGGGGTGGCTTTCAACTATCTAATTTAAATCACACAGTCCGCCGCTCGGTTTGTTGCTTTTTATGTTTCTCTTTGTTATTAAAGGCGCAGAAATGAGATAATAAACTAATGTATGCTTTAATCATCTCATAATCTAGAACGGATATAATTGATGTTTCGAAAAAGCGTGAATTTATTTATATAGGATTATTCCTAGCGTAAAATTTTAGATGTTTTATCTTGAATTATTTCTGCTTCTTCCACCATCACTTCTACAAGAGCCATGTTGGAATATTTCTTAAATACTGGGTTAGTTGGTACGGGAAGTAACTTTAATGTGGCTAAATGATATAAATATGGGTGATTTTAACTACCGGCACGCTATGATGGCCGTTTTGACGTTTGTCCATCATGAAGTTTCGTATTAATTAGGAATTACATTTGAAGGAGCAAATTGCTGTTCTTTATTATCAATAGTGACGTGCAGTTAGTCATAAAATTTATCGAATGTATAATTTTGGGACACAAAATTTATTTATTACATTGATTTTTAAACTATATATATTAGGGTCTAAACATAGGGTCAAACATTTTTTTTAAGATTATAATTATTGGTGTACCTATTTACACAACTCGGCATTTGTTTTACGAAATACAAAGTTTAAAAAAATGAAATTTAATACGAGCGTCACATAGGATCGCTGGCCACACAACTACTACCTCTGGCAAACTCGCGTCAATGCTCTATGCAAAACAAAGCAGTTTCGACTTGACGTTGCTTCGAAAAGTACAAACTGTGAGTGCACTGCGATTGTGATTGTGACTGTTTATGCCTTTTGTTGTGGATTTCGTCGATATGGCCGATATTTTTTTCGAGAATAAATTGTCATTTTACATCACTATTGTAATATGTCAAAATGGCCATCATAACGTGCCGCAATTATAATACGTGTGTACGAGTTCCTCATATGGTCCTTCTCGGTTTATACATTTAATACAGCATATCAAAGGTGGTGTAACAGAAGCTATACAGAAAATTTTAAAATTTATATTGGCAAAATATTGGGTTATTTATTATACTTCTAATGTCATCCAAAAGTTTACATGTCAACTAAAACTTCTTCGTTTCATTCCATTAGTGTCAAAAGCTTTTGATTTCAAACCGATATAAGTATTGTTTTAAGAAAATGTTTCTGCGAAGACCACGTGGTGATAATAATTGAAACTATTTTAACAACATTACAAATTAAACTTATGTTATTAATACAGTCTAAAACTTTAAAGCTTAATAACTATAATATTAAATCTTTAAAGCTCCATTTTAGGCATTTATCTCAAGCTTTGTACTTTAGAGTGCTTTGCAAAGTGGCATTATGTCTTGAAATTTATTATAACTTATTTTTGTTTCCTATGATTGCATGCAGCAGAGATACGAATGTTGAGATGGATGAGCGGAGTTACAAAAATGAATAAAATAACAAATCAGTATATTAGAGGAACTGTGAAAGTAACGCCAATGATTGAGAAGCTGAAAAGTATTACTTTTTTGGTTAGCCTGGTATGGCCATATAATGCGAAGAGTGGATACAAGAGGAAAGGTAGATCAAAGAAAAGATGATATGATGAAAAAAATTTTCAGGTGACAGCTAAAAGAAAACAGTGGAAGGAGAGAACATGTTCTGCCGACCCCACATAGTTGGGATAAGGCCAGGAAGAAGATTATTGCTTTGGATCGATATCTTAAAGTGCTAGAATAGTCCTGATAGAACAGCCCATACAACGCTAAGGCCCTCGAAATGTACTGGCTGACAGTCATGACACTCATGCCACATGACTCTCTGACAGTCATCACTAGGGTATTAAGTTAGATGATCCCGGCAAGGATACTGACCCCAGGCCACCATTGGCTATCAATGGAGGAGAATATGTTTTAAGGTTTTCTGTTGGAATTAGGGTCACGCAGTAATCAAACTGATGATGATAGTTACAGGAAAAATAATTAATAGAGAACTATTTTCGCTCTTGATCTTACTGAAGATTCCGAGCGACTAATTATATTGTACCTATTCTTCGTAACTAATTATATTATACCAAATGTATAATATGTTATTGAAGACCTCTGTAGCGTAACGGATAACGCACTTCGGTACGATTGTGGAGGTCATATGTATTTATTTAAAAAAAAGTGTATAAGTAGTTTATCAGTTGTCTTTTAACCATTTTTTGGTCTCGAGGAAAACCTTCTCTTGATGGGTTTCCACGGCCCGGAGGGACCGAGGGATATGTCTATCCACTAAGAAAACACCGCTGTTCTCCTATCACCTACGCCCGGGCCCACAGTTATGTGGCCTATCGATCTCGTGGCCCGGGCCGGCGTCGGCCCGCCCTTTGTATCAGGGTGGGCCTCTTCCATGTGTGTAGCACCAGAGGGTCAGGGTATCATCCCCCTGGCGCTCTCCTTTATTAGCTCTAAGGAGTTAAGGGGGGCCACGGAACAGCAAGCGGCCCTCACTCTCGCGGCCATAGTGTAGGTGGCGGAACCTCCCCCGAGGAATGCGGCTGCAGGGGGCCGCCTGCGGCCGCATTCTATGGCAGCCAAAGGTCGTTGGATGTCCTCCGGTGCCGATGACGTGGCCTGCATTTGCGGGAGGGGAGTGTGGTGGTCGATTCCCGCTCCCGCTCCGGCGCCTCCTTTTCGGACACGACTGCCTCGCAAAAGGAAGCGACGGCCATCCATCTAGGGTCTAGTACCCATAACACAAGTGCTATGCTACTTAGTTTGGGACTAGATGGCGCTGTATGAATTGTCACAAAATATATATTATTATTTATATTATTCTTTCAGTCAATCAGCTGGATCGTCTTCAAATTTGACGACCGCCGTGGGGTAACGGATAACATACTTCGGTACTCTTGTGGAGACCACGGTTTCGATTCCCGTCTCGCGTCAAGGTGTTTATGTATTATAATATGTATTTGTTTACAAATGAAAAGTTGTATGTAGTTTGTTAGTTGTCCATTACCCATTATACAAGTGCTATGCTACTTATTTTGGGAATATGTGGCGTTATATCATTTGTCTCAGTATCTTAAAAAAATCTCATTACGGGTCATGTGTCGCTAATTTCGTTGTTATTTACCAAGGCTTATATGTGTTCATTCAAAAATGGAAACAACGAATATTGTAATATAACATCTAAAATTAAGACGTTTCGCGGATGTCCTTTGTTCGTAAGGTTCATACGGGCTCTTATTTAGGCAAAGTGGTTGTATCAAGGCGGTTGTAAGAACAAAACTCTTTGATGTGTAATTACTATGAGATTAAAGAGAATTTACTGAAGTATATTTAAGATTATGTAGCACATTTGGATATTGTTTTATAATATACATTAATTGTTTAAAATCTATTTTCAATTGTATACAATCTGTTAATAGAGTATTTATTATATATTTAGAGCCAACGAGAGATCACTTCGCCATCATTTACTAAGCTATTCTGTAGCCACATTGATGCTGGTCCTAGCAGGAAGTGATTTTTAACTACTCCAGAAGCGATATGCATGTCAATGGACTCACTACCAAGGAAGCTGGAGACCACGCGTAGTGGAGAAGAAAAATCGGCATCGAAGTGAAAGTTAAGGTTGCGACAGTGATTTAACGCTAAGATGATGATCATTTACCTCAGTAGTATAAAACAATGAATAGATAATTTTGATATTATGTATTTGCCTTAGTATTGTTTTTACAGAATTGACTGCAGTCTGACCGCGGAAGAAGGAACCGATTGGTGTCATTCCATTGTTGTCTGTGTAATAGTTTTCTGTAGCCTTCTATGACTCCCTCGGTAAGTTATGGAATAGCTTTATACATATTCTGAAGAACTTTGTGACCCAGTGGCTTACGCACTTTGGAAAGCTTGCGGGGTTTACGGATTTGACCCGTTGCGAGTCTGGATTTATGTGTATACTTCGAATAAAAAGCGAGAAAAAGCTTTAATACAAGCGCTCTTCTGCTTACTGTGAGACAAGATGATACTGTATGAATTGTCACAGTGTATTTATTGGACATTAATTACACCTTTTATTATATAACAAATAGTTATTAGTAATCAGTTGTTGAGGATAAAACAAATATAGAAAAATATATTAAAATAAAACAAATGAATTGTACGCTGCCGATCACGGACAGAGATTGCACCGTACAGGAATGAGAAGGATAGCTCGAGAGCAGTGGACTGTATGAGAGAGGAGGGGAGAGGAGCGGTGGTTAGAGAGACGCGATACCTAGCAGTGGGCAAAGAAATTCGCACTGATCTTGATTCCACCCCTTCCCGGATCAGTTCAGGTCCACTCGCGGAGTTCGAACGTCGACTGTTTCGTGCGTTTCGGAGCTCACGCGATATTACTTCTTCAGGGAGGTCGAACGTCGACAGTCCCGCACATTTAGGAGCTTGCGCGATATTACGTATTCAGAGAGGTCGAACGTCGACCGTCCCGCGCGTTTAGAAGCTAACGCGATACTACTTATATTATTTTCGCCCCACTCTCGGTTTTAGCATTTACCTCAACGAGAGTGAGGGTAGGTAAAAAAAATCAGGATCGAATAATAATATTATTTTTATTTACAGTTTAGATTGAAGGTGGACATATATTTAATTAAAACATAATAATAATTCCAATATAACAGGGTGGTGTTATTTATATGGTTATATAAATAACACCACCCTGGTTAGGTGAGATGATACGATCAGAAATAATAAACGATTCCCTCCGAAATGTACTAAAACCAATAATAATAAATAAATGGGGACAATTCACACAACTCCATCTAGCCCAACACTAAGTAGCATAGCACATATGTGGGTACTAGATAACTAATATACTGCATAATATACATTTTTCTATTTTTGTAAATAAATACATATAATACATAAACACCCAAACGCGAGACGGGAATCGAACCCGTGACCTCTGCAAACGTACCGAAGTGCGTTAGCCCGTTACACGGAGATCGTCAATTCAGTTACTTTTTTATTACTGAGGAACAGTAGGCAGGATAACTGCCCAGTAATCAGTTACCGTTGCCTATAGATATTTACAACGCAAGGAGCACCACGAACACGCTTTTGTCCCATAGGGGTACAGGGCTCCTTAATGCCGGAACACAAGACTAGGTTATTATGGCGACTTATTTTAGACCAAGGGTGGTTGACATTCAGGCGGGCTTGTGGCTAGGGTTGCTTTGTCGCCTTTAATGACAGGCCGACCCCGGCCTCAGGGATTAATATTCTTACTTCGCCCCTGCACGGAGGGAAATCCTTCACTTAAATCCTTCAGTTTGTGACAAATAGTATCTTGACACACCTTGACCGGTGCTAAAGACAGCTCAATCAATACTCATTCAAGTGCTGGCGTCGGTGTCTCGTCGTGACAAGATTAATGTATTTGTAAGTTTGGGTTCAGCGACCGAATAAGAAGTAATTTTTTAAGTTACGTTAAATTGCGTACACAAATTATACTAACCTGTTAAAATCTAAAAAGTCTGTCTGTTATGTTTTCACGCCTAAATCGCTGAACCAATTTTTGATGAATCAGTTGCCATATATGGCAGAACAACATTTTTTGGGCCAGATATTCATAAAAAATAGGAAACACGAGAAAAAAATTTAGACGACTACCAAAAAATTTACTTATGAGTTGATGAGTATCGAAAAGAAAAAGGAATGGAAATAAACCCCACAATATGAGAGCCCGTCACACTACGCTGAATGATAAATCGTACTACGTAATAAATCCCTAATAATAATTATTTATATTTATATTGTATACTAGCTGTGCCCGCGACTCCGTCCGCGTGGATTAGTGACTTTGGGCAGCATTTTTTGGGTATATCTTCTGGTTATTTTGGATTACAAATCCTATACACCCTAAAATATAAATGAAATACCTATGCAAACAGTCAGTTTTATCGAATGCAACTGTTACGCCATGCGCTTCCGGAATACCTGTGTTCGAACCTACAAAACCAGCCTAAGCTAAACCCTATTTCATATGATTAATGATATAAATCTGAGGTCCACTTAAATTGAATAACAACCTACAAAGTCCAGCCTAAGCTAAACCCTATTTACATATGGTTGATGATATAAATCAGAGGTCAAGTTTAATTGGACTTTTAAATTTCCGAAACTGATAATTTTTAGCTGAAACAATTTTTTTTTCTAAAATTAAAGTAGCCTAAGTTACTCCTTGTTACATCAGCTATCTGCCAGTGAAAGTCCCGTCAAAATCGATCCAGCCGTTTCAGAGATTAGCCAGAACAAACAGTCAGACAGACAAAAATTGTAAAAAATGTTGTTTTGGTATATGTACCGGGTATACGTCCGAATGCACTTAGTAAAAAGCGGTTATTTTAATATTACAAACAGACCCTCCAATTTTATTTATTTGTATAGATGATATTTCAATACCATATATGTTTATACCGTATACCACAATTTTTAAGCGTTAAAGCGCGTACTTATTGTGTGCATAACATTTATATTAAAATTCGATTAATCTGCAGATATATGCCATATATCTGCAGGAGAACCAAAGTCACCGACATAGCCCGGATGATTGCAAAACTGAAGTGGCAGTGGGCTGGACACATAGCTCGAAGGACTGATGGCCGTTGGGGCAGAAAAGTCCTCGAATGGCGACCGTGTACCGGAAGACGCAATGTTGGTAGCCCCCCCTCCCCCCACAAGATGGACCAATGATCTGGTCAAGATCGCCGGAATAGGTTGGATGAGGGCAGCGCAGGACCGATCATCGTGGGGATCTTTGGGAGAGGCCTTTGTCCTGCAGTGGGCGTCTTCCGGCCGAAATGTTGATGATATGCCATATAGATTTACTCGTATATATTTGACGCACCATCAACAATAGTACTAAATATATCAGAATGGGACTACTACTATTCGACGCGGAATTTTTCGTAGATGGTTAAATGCTATTTATTTTTTGGATTCCATCGACTCTTCTTATTTTTTTTTTTGATTTAATTTTTGCTGTTATACGCACAGCTGTTTAGGGGTGATCGGCTATTACATATTGATAGGCAATAAATAGGAAAGGTACCTGGTAGCTCAGTATTACAGTCGGAGACCAATATAGAGGTCACGGTTTCTAATTTCACGGTAGAATGTACCGCTTAGGCAGTTATTCTCGTCAAATGTGCGTATTATAGCATAATTACCATATAATGACGGTAAAGAAACAAATCGCGAGTGAACGTGCATACCTTATTTCGTTTACTTTCTTATGCTGCTCATCCCGGTATATCATGGAAAGTAAACAGACAACATATGTAGCATAAAAAATAAATTTCTTGGGGTATACTTTAGAACTGGTTTGGGCTGGAATAGAATAAAAATAGATCTTCTAACAAAAACAGACGATAAATAACCTTCAAAAACAAACGCCTCGAATGTTTTGGCCTTCCGTCAAAATTGTCGTAATACACAGAAAATGTTCACGAATTTACGGCTTGTTGTTCTAACGTTCTAGCTTAACTGGTACAAACAAATAAACAATCTAATAAAATAGCGTTGTCGTTCTGAATGTGCTAATAACCCGACAGATTAAAGCCGTCAAAAGGTCGTAAAGCTGCTGTCCATCTAACTACTTTACGAATATGCAGAATAAAGACACTAGTTAACGCTAACACGGTTATGTTATGTTACACGGTGCTTTACAAAAATACTAACTCCAGCGGAGTCATTCTGTCGTAAAAGGCGACAAAATAATCCTAGTTATATGATGGGGCCTGTCTGTTCCAAGCCTATCTGGATAGCAAAACATCTAGTGTAGTATGTCCTGTACCTATATGAGGACAGCGGCGTGTTTGTGATGCCCCTGGCTAACTAATAGGTGGGCTGTCAGCCTATCTGCAGTTAGTTGTTCAGCAATAAGAAAACTTAAAATCAACGGATACCTACACTCAAACTACATTAAATTGTTTTCATCGCATAAATTTGTATTCTTTGTGGACAGAGACGACTTTGT
This sequence comes from Malacosoma neustria, assembly GCA_963693495.1. Lineage (NCBI taxonomy): Eukaryota > Metazoa > Arthropoda > Insecta > Lepidoptera > Lasiocampidae > Malacosoma > Malacosoma neustria. Next base: position 7,635,861 of record OY856396.1, on the reverse strand, counting down.
GGACAGAGATGATTTTTACAAATATTTTTTTACTATGAATTAAACAAATGTACAGACAGAAGAAACTGTGTACATTTTTTCAACTTTTGGGGAATAGCCATATCAGAATAGTACTATCTCTGTCTTACTGACTTTTTTTTGGCAAGAACAGTAACATCACACATAAAAAGGCGTGATCACGGTTTTAATGTGAAAGCTTTGGATGTATTTGTTTGACATTATTTAAATTTGGTTGTAATTATCATCGTTATTATTTTAGTACAAATGAGGTGAACGGGCCCATCGAGACCTTTAGTCTTGAAACCAGAAACAAAAAATAACCATAATCGCTTGCTAGTATAACTTTTTTAAAGAGCGGTTGAGGCTTTGACGCAGGCTTTTCATTTCAGAGTTGAGAGCCAAACGGCAAGCGCACCGATAGAAATCATTAACTCAAATCGATTACATTTATAATTATAGCTATTGTTTAATCAACAGTGGACCTTGAATAAAACCTGATTTAAGCATTAGAGTGATGATTTACGTCCGCTACAAATGTGACCGCAACTCAAAATACAGGGCTCAAAGTCTACATTTGACGCGCAGGTGCCGAAGTTAGCTTTACGTACGACACCCATGGGTTCACTCTGTAATATGTTAGTAATTAATTAAACAGTTCCACTGGGATAGATTTGTCTTAGCCAAAGTAATTTATCTACTACAGTTAGAGTGTATAATGAGTGGTTTACCGCAGATACTTACGAAGACCGCGTCAAAAATGTTTAGGTATTGTGTTGCAGTGCACTGAGTTAAGTGGATACTTGAAAATGGTGAACGGTCGGTAGCAGTAGTAAATATATTTTATGGGGCACATCTAGTGTGACCCCCTAAAAAACCGTGATTTTAGGGATTTTTTTAAAGAAAACTACTGCATATTTCATGCATTTTTTAAATTTTTGAAGATATATTTGTACATAATTAATGAATATATACAAAAAATTACAAAAAAAATAATTTAATTTTTAGCGAGTTATTCGCTATTTACCAAGTTACAGAATATCCTCCACTGCTGCAGTGATTGTGGCCTTCACCGTAGCTGAAAACAAAAAAGTATAAAGATTATTCATCTATATGGTATTTCCTATACAATGAACCACGATTCTTCAACAAAAAATAAATTTAACATAATGACAGACTTTTGTTCAAAAATGAGACGATTTTTGGTCCGCCAAAATTACAATTTTCATACAATCGAAAAACTAGAAGATCATTGTACAGAGAAACATATATAAAATAAGCAGAAAAAAAAATCAAAACGATCGGATTATTTGTCTTCGAACTGCAACCAATTTGAAAAAATTAGTTTTAAGAAAAACGCGTTTAAAGATAAAATATATTGTTTTCAATAGATCAAAATCATACTTACAGCTAATCTGCTATTCCGGGCCCATATAATTCACCTTTATCTTCTTCATATGGCGTCTGCTGGGCTACGAAGCTTTTATTCGTAAAAATATTGTAATGGGTTGCGATGACCGCAGAGCCCTAACAATAACTCTGGTTGGCTCCGTAGCAAAGGTAACTTTCTAATAGCTGAGCGGATACACTTTAGAAGACTGTAATTCAAAAATTTTGATTTAAAACTTTAGTATGTTATTTTTATAGACTATCGACAAATTATAAAAAATCTAGTGTAAATTTATTATGATATAAAATTTACAAAAGAAAAAGAAATAAAATGCTATTACCCTGGAGACTGCGAGCAATTTGGAGTATGTCCGATGTTAGTGGCCCCTTATCCAACAAAGTGCTGTGAAGATTCATTTATGTGCTATCCCTGCTTACAACGATATCCTTCGCCAAAAGTTATGTATTGTTGTGAAAGAATTCGCGAATTTCAAGGCCTCTAACTTGCCAAGAGGAAGATTGCTGTGAGCCACCACCAAAATATATGAAGATGGACGCGTTATGCGCAAGCTGCTTATATCTGCATTCAAGCGTAATGGTACGCAGGGCCAAAAGCATTCGAAGACGCCTCGGCACGGCGATTTTCCTATTTAGAAGCACTGGTGACGTAGTTGTCGAGTTTGAATTGTACACGGACCTCGTAAAAGTCGGCGACCCGGCGAAAGGGCCACTCTGCACATCCAAACCGACACTTGGATGTTGTTTACTCAAGAAGAAACCAATAAAAGTGTCGCTTGAGGATATATGATTGACCACGAAATTTGGTGTCTTACTTTCAATGTCAAACGAGAAAAATAATTCAAATAAAAGGGATGACAGATTTTTTCCTAAAAAGAGGTTAACGTCAGGCAGGCGGCCGGTTGTAAAAACTAAGCCACAACTATTACAACATGTAACATGTTGTGCCGACCCCATATAATGTGGGATAAGGGCAGGAGGAAGAAGAATACTATCGACAAATGCAAACAAAAAAAAATCGAAATTTCACATTAGGTGGCCCTTAATAAAAATTCAAGAATTCACGAATTTTTAACGTAGCGTTGGCATTGGCCATCCAATGCCAGCGTTATGCCAACGTTACGTTATTTGTTCTTTTTAGAGTTGATATGAAAGAAAGGGATAAATATTACTGTAAGAAAACAGTTCATTCCAAGCATCGGGCAGTAGAGGAACAGTCAGCCATACAGAGATGTGTCGGCAACGTGCGTCCCCCTTTTTTATTACTTTAATACAGCAACTGCTTTAGTACAGGCTAAGAGCCTGCTTAGAATTTAGTAATTACCGTCGACTATATGTAGGTCTTTGCAATCCCAGTGGCATCACGAACACGCTGCTGTCCCATAAGGGTACAGAAACTTGGGTCACTAATGCCAGATCACAACACAAGGTTATTATGGCGACAAACTTAAGACCAAAGGTGGTTGCCATCCAGACGAGCTTGGGGCTCTACCACGTAGCTAGGGTGGGTTGTTTTGTCGCCTTTTACGACAGGCCGACTCCGGCCACAGATGTTTGTATTCTTTCTCCGCCCCTGCACGGATAAAAACTTATACCCCTTAACCCATTGTCAACTCTCAGAGCACATATGCGTTTTGAAAGGAAGGTCTACACTACCCCACTGCGAAACCCCAAGCGGTTTCCATCAATTATTTTCCCCTCAAAAAAAAATAGCCATCAGAAAAAAATAGCCTCTGAAAAATAAATTAAGCCATATTTAAATATTCCTTTGCCTTATTATAGCTCAAAAATAAAAAGAACCAACGTAGCTCGCCTATGTAGGGGTTTAATCCATTCCTAGACATATATTTTGCACCTATATAAATAAATAAATATACTCTGACAATTTACACAGTGTCATCTAATCCCAAAGTAGCATTGTATTTGTGTTATGGGCTAGAGAACTAATATACTACATATATAATTTTCATTATCAAATACATATCATACATAAACACCTAGACACGAATCCTCCGTATTTAGTGCGTTAAAAATTACGATACGGAGATTGTCAATTAATGTGGCCAGGCCAGTGGATAAAGTATATCTAATATTGATTCAAAGGAGTGTGTGGAAAATGTACCTCTATGGGACAGCTGCATGTTCGTGGTGCCCATGGCGTTGAAAACATCCATAGACGACGGTAACTGCTTATTATTGAGTGGACCGTCCTTCAGCAATAGAAATTAATTATAATACATACAGCTATTTATTTTCGTGGTTAGGATAAAACCTTTGTAATTAATAATTGATGGTCAAATGTTTGTACTAGCAAAAGTATAATTATAATACACGGTTATTATATATTTATAGCAAATTTATCATGCAACATAAATTAATATTAATAAAACCTTTCCAACATCAAAATATATTTAAGTACAATGGCCGACTTAACAAATGTGGATTATCCGTGCAAATTGACGTCGACATAATTAGCTGCTATCAAAAGCAACGGAACAGCGTTTCATTTACGGCTCAAATGCTTCAATAGTTCTTGCCAAAAGATACGAGATGCAGCGAATCTGATTTTGTATGCAAGACTTTTTGATGATGTTATTGCATATTATCCTTCTTCTTCCTGACCTTATTCCACATTACATGGGGTCGACACAACATGATCTATCCTTCCAACTCCTCTGTTAGCAGTCATACCAACATTCACCCGTTGTTAGCCAGATTATCTTTTACGCAATCCATCCATCTTTTCTTTGGTCTATCTCCCTTCTGTGTATCCATTCTCATTTCTATCATTATCTATTCTTACAAAATAAAAAGCATATATATATATATATATATATATATATATATATATATATATATATATATATATATATATATATATATATATATATATATATACAGGGTGTCCGAGAACTCACAGTCAAGCCGAAACGGGGTGACAGGATTGATTGTAACCATCATAAGGAAAATCAGAAAAAAAATCTATCCCATGCAGTTTGAAAATTATGGGCATTTAAGAAAAACCTAGAAATTTGGTCAAACTGTAACCATTTTTCGGTTATTTTGGTTAATTTTCATTATTTTTGTTCATTTAAACTTTGGAACCGTAACCCTAAATAACATTTCTAGAACCACAGTCAAAAATAATGACACAATTGCCCCAAGTTTTCTAGAATTAAGACTATTTGTTAAACTATGAATTTCAAAATTTGTCGACTTTGAAAGGCCCTCCTTTAAAAAAAATGTACTAAAGTGCCTTGGCAAGTGCCATTAAAAGTTCGCGCATTTAATCAGGATTGTAAAATGGTACAATACGTGTTAGTTTCATACTAAAAAAAAACGAGTAAAAAAATAAAAACCTCAAGTAACCCGATTTTTGCTAACCCATTTTACTCAGTTCAAATGTTTTTTATTCGCACAAGCTCTTGGTAGGTTCTTAATTTTAAGGCAAAATGATGAGAGAGATGGATAGTGAACATGTTTGCCATGAGCGGGCGAGACAGATAGTGACGCCACTTTTACCAAAGTCAACAAAAGTAAGTAAAATTAATAAAATAATGAAAAATCTTGACCTACTTTAGTTTAGATTTATTGGAATAAAAGTCAGATAGGGAAATTACATTTTTTATTACAATAAATGTTCAAATTGTTTGCCATCAACCTCAATACACGCCCTACATCTTCTTAAAAAAGATCTACTTATTAGCCGGGCATATCCTCGAGAGTTGATGTCCTCAGCAGCTTGAGAAATTCGTTCACGAGCTCGGCTACGCTCTCAATAAACAATTTGAATATTTATTGTAATAAAAAATGTTATTTCCCTATCTGACTTTTATTCCAATAAATCTAAACTAAACTAGGTCAAGATATTTCATTATTTTATTAATTTTACTTACTTTTGTTGACTTTGGTAAAAGTGGCGTCACTATCTGTCTCGCCCGCTCATGGCAAACATGTTCACTATCCATCTCTCACATCATTTTGCCTTAAAATTAAGAACCTACCAAGAGCTTGTGCGAATAAAAAACATTTGAACTGAGTAAAATGGGTTAGCAAAAATCGGGTTACTTGAGGTTTTTATTTTTTTACTCGTTTTTTTTTTAGTATGAAACTAACACGTATTGTACCATTTTACAATCCTGATTAAATGCGCGTACTTTTAATGGCACTTGCCAAGGCACTTTAGTACATTTTTTTTAAAGGAGGGCCTTTCAAAGTCGACAAATTTTGAAATTTTTAAATTCATAGTTTAACAAATAGTCGTAATGCTAGAAAACTTGGGGCAATTGTGTCATTATTTTTGACTGTGGTTCTAGAAATGTTATTTAGGGTTACGGTTCCAAAGTTTAAATGAACAAAAATAATAAAAATGAACCAAAATAACCGAAAAATGGTTACAGTTTGACCAAATTTCTAGGTTTTTCTTAAATGCCCATAATTTTCAAACTGCATGGGATAGATTTTTTTTCTGATTTTTCTCATGATGGTTACAATCAATCCTGTCACCCCGTTTCGGCTTGACGTTGAGTTCTGGGACACCCTGTATAAGCATATATGTATATATATATATATATATATATATATATATATATATATATATATATATATATATATATATATATATATATATATATATATATATATATATATATATATATATATATATATATATATATATATATATATATATATATTCAAATTCAAATTCAAATTCAAATTCAAATATTTATTTGCACATCTAAGTGTTTACAATAACATCTTACATTAAACATATGTATAGCACTTAAAACTTAGAGGGTCATCTTCTGACGCTGCAAACTAGTGGTCACAATATTAATAATTAAAAATTATTCATTATTATTAGAAAATGGACTATAATAAAAAGCAAAATAGGAAGAATGAGAATCAAAAAATTAGAATACAAGAAATGATAGCAATAAAAAATATAACTCAACAAAACACAATTGTCTATTTTTCACTAAGTATTAGTTTGTCATACATATTATTTGTATTATTAAATTTTCCCAGTGGTAAATTTATGTTTCAATCAAATTAATTATTCTTAAGGATTAAGTTTGTATTTATGACTAGATTCCCCCCTTATTTGTTACCGTTACAGTACCATTATTTTTGCATTTTCAAAAAGTCAGAAATTGAATAATAACAATTTTCGATTAGGTAGGCTTTTAATTTTTTGCTAAATATTTTTAGTTTACTTTCCCTTTTTATCTCCTCTGGAACTTTATTATATATATTTACGGCCATATAATAGGGACTATTTCTTACCATATGAATCCGCGACGGTGGTATGTAAAGTTTATCTTTGTGTCTTGTATTTAATGAGTGTATGTCGGATTTTTTAGTAAATAATTGATAATTTTTAAAAACAAATAAACAAATATCGTGTATATAGATAGAGGGAAAGGTTAACAGTTTAAATTTTTTAAAGAATGGTTTACAGCTTTGTGTATTTTTTATTTGGGCAATTATTCTAATTAGTTTTTTCTGCATTATAAATATATCAGATGCATGCGTACTATTTCCCCATAACATGGCTCCATACCTCAACCACGAGTACGCATGAGAGTAGTAAACTGTTATAGCGGTTTCTGTATCTGTAGAATATTTTATTTGAAAAAGTGCATAGGTGAATTTCGCTAACTTATTTTTAATATGCTCTACATGGGATTTCCAATTGAAATTTGTGTCTAAAATTAATCCTAGTAAATTAAAAGTATCTACATTTTCCAAAGTATTATTTTGAAAACATATGTCCAACTTTAAAGGAGGTTTGTTATAAGGTCTAAATTCCATTATTTTGGTTTTACTGAAATTAATTTCGAGATTATGTTCATTGAGCCATTGTGTTACGGTTTGTAAAGTTTCATTTAATATAACGTTAGGGTTATCATTTTTATTACATTGGAGTAGAATCGAAACATCATCAGCAAATAGAATTGGAAGAGATATTTCTTTATTAAATATTTTAGGTAAATCGTTTATATAGATTAAGAAAAGCACACATCCCAAGACACTTCCCTGGGGAATTGAGCAAGTTAAGGTATTTATGTTAGATTTTATTGGTATGATTTCTTTACTGTTTGAGTCATGATATTCCAATTGAACTAGTTGCTTCCTATTTTTTAAATATGATTGAAACCATCTATAAGCGGGACCGCGTATTCCAGATTGTTGTAATTTCATTAGAAGTATATCGTATTGAACTTTATCATAAGCCTTCGTCATATCAAGGAGCAGTCCTAAAGCACGGTTGTTGTCGTTAATGTGATGAAAAGCCATTTGAACGTATTTATATATCGCTGAAGTGGTTGACCTTGTTTTGCGAAAGCCGTTTTGGCAGTCATCTAAAATGTTATATTTTTCCAAAAATGAGTATAATCGATTACACATTGCCTTCTCATATACCTTAGAAAAAGTTGGCAGAAGAGCAATCGGCCTGTAGTTGCTAGGGATAGACGCATTGTTTTTCTTGTGAATTGGCTTAATTAAGGATATTTTTAGTTGTTCTGGAAATTCTCCTTCTTCAAAACTTTGATTAATTAAAAATGAAAGGGGGTCTGAAAGTTCTTTGGTACAATATTTTAACAGAATTGGGGGTATTTCATCTACACCGGAACTATTTTTATTTTTTAATGATTTTATTATAGTGTTAACCTCTTTTTGACTTACTGGGCTTAAGTACATTGTTGACATGGGTGAATTTAGTACAGGGCGTCCAAAAACAATATTATTTAATTTGGATGAGTCGCCTACAGTAGAAAAATAATCATTAAAGACATTTGTTATAATTTGTGGATTTGATTCTTCTTTATTATTTATACTTAGTACAATATTTTTATGCTTATTTTCAATTGTTTTACCAGTTTTAGTTTTAATAATTTGCCACATTGTTCTGATTTTATTATCAGACTTTTTCATTTGTCTTATATAGTTTAGTTTTTTTGAAAATGTTATACATTTTTTTAATATTTTACTGAATGATTTATAATAATTTTTTAATGTTTTACTTTTAGTTTGATTGCTAATGATTTTAAGTATCCGTTTATGCCTACATGACTGTTTTATACCTTTTGTTAGCCATCCTTTAGGTCGATATTTATTTAGATACGTTTTTTGTTTAGGTATATATTTATTTAATAATGTTTTTATGGTATTCGTAAATAAATCATAGTTTGTATTAGTGCTATTATCTTTGTGTAGTATAGACCAGTTTATATTTTGTAAATATTTCTTAAATATATCCATGCTTTTGCGTGTAAAAATTCGTTTCCGTGTATACCAAATTGAATTATCATACATATTTTTAATATTTAAATTCAAATTTACACTTTTGTGATCTGATAGACCATAATCTTCCACATAGGAATTCTCAATTAAAATTTTGTTATTAGTGAAAATTAGGTCTATGCAAGTAGCTGATTTGTCAGTAACTCGGGTACTTTCTTTTATTATTTGTGTAAAATTATATGTTTTAAATAAGAGCAATAAATCTGACGTTTGTTTATTTTTACTTGAAATATTTATATTGAAGTCACCACCGATAAATACCCGCTTACTTTTGTCTTTAGTGGTGAGTATGTATAACAACTTTTCTATTTGCTCGTAGAATACTACTATATTACGATCAGGTCTATAAACACTCACAAAAATACAATTGATTTTAGGGATTTCTATTGCACTTAGTTCTATTATAAATTCTTTAGATAATTTTACGATATCTTGTCTTTCAATATGCTCAAAAATATTATTTTTAACAATTATACAAACTCCCCCGCCTTCGCGATTTTTTCTACAATATAATGAAGCTATTTTAAAATTTTGTAGTGAAAGTGATCTACAATAAAATTCATTTTTCCATAATTCCGACAAGCAAATAATATCTATGTTCTTTTCCAATAGCAATTGTTCGAGTATATCAACTTTATTTCCTATGCTTTGAATATTTTGGAATGTCAGCATGAGGTTAGTGTCGAAATGTTTTTCCTTTTTGTTCGATCTCGACTTTGTGTTTTTCTGAAGTTTTTGTTGGAGATTGTTGCGGTAATTTAGTTTCCGGAGTTCCTTTTCCAGTATTACTCTGTTCCAAAGTGTTCTGTTCCATTACTTCTTTGCCATTTACATATAATTTATTCTTCTTAATTACTGCCTGGTCACCGTTTTGCCTAGCTGTATGGAGCATTTTTCTCAATTTGTTTCGTTGTTCCAATGCTTTCCCAGTCATAAATAGTCCCACAGATAGCCCAGTACCTCTAAAACAGTTTGCATTCGTCATTATAAAATTTATCATTCTCTTACTAATAATTTCCACTTCTATTGGTCTCTTGTTTCCGCGTTTCCCGATACGTTTTATTTCTTCTATGTATGGATTAATATTAATTTTCATTATTTCGTTAAATACTTGGGTTGTTTTTTCTATAAGATCATATTCATTTTCATTTTTTCCTTCTAACAATCCGTATAATACTATTTTTTTTTGAATTTTCCATTTGGTTAAGCTGTTCTTGGATAAAATTTATTTTGTCATTCATTACTTCTATTTCTTCCTTCATCATTTTTTGTGAATTTATATATTTTCTAGATATATCTTCATTTATATCATGTCGCAGTGTTATATTAGCTTTCTGCATCTCAAGTTGAATTGTTTTTATTACATCGTTTAGTATAGAGGCTTTTATTTTATCAAGTTTTTCATCTAACATATCACTTATTCTGTTTAATATGATGACGTCATGCTCGTCATGCTCGCGGTTATGTGGTGTCCCATGTACTGGAGTGCTAGTGTTACAAGTTATGTTGCATATAGTGTCACCACTAATTTCGTCTATCGATTGATCTTTTTCAGTGCTTGGTATGTCGTATTTTTCAGGCGAGCAATTTATTTTGCTTTTCAATTTATTCGATTTATAAGTTAACTCCTGTTGGTTTTCTTTAACGAGTAACTGTTCTATTGGTGTCATATCATTTTGTTTCGATATGCTGCATACGCAAGTTTGGCACTTCCATGTCGCTTTATGTTCGGTAGTCATGGTATAATAATATTGCCTTTCGGATATATTTGCGCATTGTAAATCGTATTGTTTATTACATGTCACACATTTAATATATTCTCTATTCGGTATTTCTTTTTGGCAACCGGTGCATTTATTCCTCATTTTTTGATATTCTTCTTGAGATTCACAGTACTTACTTAGCACCTATCGCAAGTCTTTGTTTATAAGTCTTTTTTTTTTTTTTTTTTTTAATTTGTGGGTAGTAAATTATATAAATCAGATTAAAGTTTTAGGTTTTAACTATTTTAATAGTCACTTATTAATATATGCACTATTTTATTACAATATACTACTTATTTAGGTATCACTTTTCAACTTTTAGACACTGGCGTAAACGTTAAGATTGTCTACATTGGATTCACACACGGGACAATAATACGCACGTCCGATTCGCACCTCGCAGAGGTGACCACTCCAACCAAACTCTCTGACCATCCAAACTGATAATATTATATATATATATAATATTATCAGTTTGGATGGTCAGAATAAATCAACCAAATTAGTTTCTCTGTAAATAAGAGAAACGACAATTAAGGTTAATTATTCGTCTCTCTTTCACAACTCTTGCTTGCCTTTATATTCATTTTAACACAGTAATTAAATCTTTGTAACGTAAATTATTTTTATGTAGGTAAATGTCATGTGCCATAGAAGAGAGCAGCAGAGTATTTTCTAAGCGCGTTCAATTTATAGAGATGATATTCTCTTTACACTGTTAGTATAGGAGTACAATGTTAGTATAGGAGTATTGAAACCTGGGTAACCAATGCAGAAACACAACAAAAGGTTATACATAACCGGCGTGGTTGCCATCCAGGCGGGCTCGAGGCCCTGCCACGTAGCTGGGGTGGGTTGTTTTGTCGCCTTTTACGATAAGCCGACCCTGGCCGCAGGGCCTAATACTGGCATTCTTACTCCACCCCTGCACGGAAAAAAACATGTAATATACATGTAACCGTAAAGAATGTGCGTCGATGTTTTATACGCCTTACTCACCGTATTTACACAAGAATTGAGATAAATCTTGCAGCTTCGGTGCTGCAGGCGTACGAAAGAACAAATACACTACACGTCATCCTATAATATCAAATTGCGCGTTTCCCTTCTCTTCTTCTTCTCATCTTCTCGCATACATCTAGCATGCAAGAAGTAATTTTACCCCAAAAAAAAGATAATCGCCCGTGACTTGATCCCCAATACACACGCCACAGGCGACTGATGAATACTTCATTACCACTGAAATAGGGCGAAGGTTGCCTTTTCGAATCGTTTTGTAACGTTTTTATTTGCGACGTACAAACATACAGCGATATCCATCCAGCTACCCTCCCCTTACCGTCGTTTTATAATATGAAATCCTCAATGATTATTGATTAATACACGATTTTATTATATGTCATGAATGGGTAAATTATTGAAAATTTTCCATAAGAGGGCTAACAGTTAGTAGTATATGTCTCTAGTTTTTTTTTATTATTACTTACTTTACTATTATTATCCTTACACACAAACATAAACGCACGTGCGTGCCCCCACCCCTACAAACACACACACACACACACATACACACATCCATGTGCGCGTGCACCCCGACATTTTCATAATTTCTCCTTATGTTAACGGTAAGAGAGACTCCTGTTTAGACTCCTGTCTCCCTCTACTTCATTGAGCTACCGATAGTACTTTTATAACACACTTTCTACCTGTTGCACTTTTATATGTATGTACTGTCTTGTAATGTTTTGGGAGAAAATAAAGAATTTTTTCATTTCATTCATTTCATTTCATATTAACAGAGGAACAGCATATAAGCGAAAGGTCCATAATAGTAAGCCTTTACCGTCGCATTGTTAACATGCTGCTGCGTAAGGAACTGAAACCTGTGTCACTCATGCCGGAACACAATACAAGGATACTGTGACAGCATATTAAGTTATTAGAGCTGATTGCTATCTTCTAACCTACCCTACCTAACCCTCAAGACCTAGCTAGAGTTGTTTTATCTCCTTTTACGACTGGCCGCCTCTGACCAGGGGTCAGAATTCTTATATCCGTGCAGGGGCGGAGAAAGAATACTAACCTCTGCGGCCGGGGTCGGCCTGTCATAAAAGGCGACAAAACAACCCACCCCAGCTACGTGGTAGGACCTCAAGTCCGTCTGGATGGCGACCACCTTTGGTCTTAAGTATGCCGCCATAATAACCTTGCGTTGTGTTCGGGTATTAGTGACTAAAGTTCCTGTACCCTTATGGGAATGCAGCGTGTTCGTGATTGATATTGCAAACACCTATAGGAGATGGTAACTGCTAAATTCTAAGCGGGCCGTCAGCCTGTCTGCTACAGCCATAAAAAAGAGATTTGATTAATTTCTTTTGTCAAATTAATTAAATCTGTAAAATTACTACGTCTTCTGGTAGTGTTTGTAGGATCGACTGATACTCAGTAGAAAATATTTGTATTATTTGAAAGTAAAGGTGTAGCTGCAACACGCTTTGCTTTTACTTTACTAGTTAAGCGCGATGAATACGACGAGCGAAGAATGTATATCTAAGTACATACGGAGCGCGACATGAAACGCACACATTTTCACACTATCTCGCTCACTCCCTTTCTATCTCGCTCGTTCACGTAATATTTATATTTTATATAGCAGATTTTATTAAATAAAATCATGGATCATGGAAGTGATTTTTATTGAGAACACTATTATCAAAAAGCCCTCCGAAAAATTCTCCATGAAGATCAAACAACAAACCTTTGGGAGGCTGGAAACGCTCAAGTTTTTTATTATCCAAACAACTTTTAATTATCCAAACAACAAATGTTTCTATACATATATTTCAAAATAATGTCATTAGGCAACTATAGCTATAAACATTTTCATTTAGTAAACGGTTTTCATATCTGAAGTCCTTTAGGAGATTGGGATGTCTATATAGCACAGGTGGCTAAGAAAGACATGGTTCAATTTCCGTCCTGAAGTTGAATGTTTATGTTAATTCTATGACCCCAATGTAGTGAGAGCATCTACAGTACATCTCCATCCCGTACGGTCTTGGGCGTCACTTTTAATCTCACTCCAGGTCTTTCCTATCGGAAATTCCTCTAGGCTATCGCCTACACTTCGTCAGTTGTTTGGCGGCCGCCGCCAGGTGTTTTGGATGGCCACGTTTGCGTCTACCTTGGAGGTTCTAGTCGAGTGCTCATGTCTATTTATTATCTAGTATATGGTTAGAATCCCTCCAAAAAGTTGGGCCTATTAAGCTTCATTTGTGGTGTTTGATCTGCTTGTTGATAGGTATTTCCCAACGTTCCCAAAGATGTAAGTTTGAAATTTTATCAGACCCATAAATACGAAGTATTTTCCAAAAGCATCGATTTACGAAGACCTGGAATTGATGTAAGATTACCTTGGTAACTTTCCATGTCTCACACCCATACAGCAAAACGATTTTTACGTAAGATCTGAATATTGTGAGCTTAACTTTTCGTGTTAGTTTCCGTGAATGTCATATGGGTTGAAGTTATGCAAAGGCTTCTCGTGATCTGTCAATTCATGAATTGATATAAAATTCATCCCTCCAGCTTCTGCTCGTAGCTTCCGATACGTAAATTTGTGGACGCGTTCTACTGCCTCTGTACCGGTGATCAAAGAAAAGAAGCAGCTTTCTCCGTACCTCTTTTTTAGACCTTTCAGGTATTCTAACTTCAGTCCCGCCTTTGCTGACTCTTCTCGTAGGACCTTCAATTTGTCATAAGATACATATGACGCTAGCATCATCCAAGTCCTTCAGACTGTTGGTACCATTCTATACCACGACATTTATTTTTAAAAACAAAAAAGTATATAGCACTAAATCACTTGTCTAGTACCTATGGTATATAACACAAGAGTTCTGCTGCGACTGTGAGTAGATAGCGATCTGTAAATTGTAACAGTATATTTATTAATTTATTTAATGGTTGTAATTTAGACTTATAAACGTTTTTATTACTAAGAGAAGTTAAAATAAATGATGTACAGGAATATAGGAAGTGGAGAATAAGCATTGGCAAACGAAAGGAAAACATACTTTATAATGCGACCTACATCAAAACTTAATCCGAACATATTCCTCGCATATTACAAAAAAAAACTGCGCATAAAAGTCAAGTTGTAACAAAACAGTGTGGGAAAACACTTAAACTACGATAGCACAAAGCTTGAAATACTCCGCTAGAGGGCGCAATTATCCTGCAAACCCTTTGCCACTGTTTGTCGACTGCAGTCAACAGTTTAGTTTGGATACTTTTGTTGTTATGAGTATTATCTTTTTTCTTTTACAGCTGAATTTCAGAAAACAGGCAAATGACCCACCCTGTAGCAGATGGTCGCCGCTCCCTACAGACATTTACAACGCCATAGGCGTTGTCAACGTGCTGCCGGTATCAAAAAAAATATAACGCTTTTTTGAAATATTCCATATCGTATTGCAATGAAAATATGTCAGCCAGCAGCTCATTCCAAATACGGAGAATATGTAACATGAACGTTCTTGAGAATAATTTCTACTAAACAGATGAGGCTCTAGGAAATGAGGATAAAAGCCCAACCGATGGTGGGCATTGCGGTGGTAAAATGACGACGAAGGCACTATTCTAAACAGCTTCTCAGAACACTTCCTGTAGCGACCCCTCAGGTCGCACACCACATTTTCAATTTATAATATTTAAATTTTTAATTAAATACTTTTTAGGTTATTTTTACTATGTATACTTTATGTGGCCGATGAGTATTCCAAATTATATTTGAATTTTTCGAATATTTTAATATAAAAAATGACTCAAATCGACTTCGAAACATCTGCTAGAAATTCAGTAAATTTATTATGTTATATTGCGTCCATCTAATTTATAACTTTCTGTTTTGTGAGTACTTTCATACAAAAGTTTATAAGTGAAGTGTGTTTTACTTACACACTAGTAATTAGGGGACCGATCAACCACACCCCCTAAACGCCCCGTTGTACAGACGGTAGAATACACAATGACGCAAAATCTCTCCGAAAGTCAAGCGTGTCTAGACCGTCTGTGAGTCGTCGACAAGACGCTTTTGGATGTATTAGTAACATATCTGCATAAAGTATATTTCTTACTTTACCTTATTTTGTGTATTTAAAGTCTTATTTTAAGTTGAAAATAAAAAATTCAAAATAATAAATAAATGTACTGGCTTAATTAAAAATCAAACAGTGTCATCTAGTCCCAGAGTAAGTAGCAGAACGCTTGCTTCGTGCCTTCTAGACAACGGCACATTTTTTAATTGCTGTAGGACAGCAGACAGGCTGACAGCCCGCTTAGAATTTAGCAGTTACTGTCCTCTATGGGTGTATGCGATGCCAGTGGCATCGCGAACACGCTGCTGTCGCATAAGGGTACAGGAATTTGGGTCACTAATGCCGGACACAATACAAGGTTATTATAGCGGCATATACAAGACCAAAGGTGGTCGCCATCCAGACGGGCTTGGGGTCCTATCACGTAGCTAGGGTTGTTTTGTTGCCTTTTATGACAACCGACCCCGGCCGCAGAGGTTAGTATGCTTTCTTCGGCCCTGCACGGATAAAAAATTCTAAAATTCCTAAAAACTTCCCAAATTGGTGTGACCCGATAAACAACGGAAGAAGCTCGGATTTTTTTTAATTCACCACAGCATATATCATACGTAAAATGTTTTTTTTATATGTATATATTTTAAGGAGTAGAGGAAGAATACCCACCAGGTGGACTGACGCAATACTGGAGTTCCTAAACTGCGATACTCAGACGGCTATTCGTTTGGCCCAAAGCAGAGAAGCATGGAGAGACCTGACCCGAGATGCAGCTTATGGTGGTCACGACCCTCAGCCACGACGCCATGAGGTCACGACGTAAAATAAGAAGAAGAATATGTTTTGTTTACAATATGATGATTTATTAATCCGAATATAATATAGAGAAGTGAAATAGCACGAAATATCTAAAACTATATACATGATTTACTTGAAATTTAGCATGGTTACTTCATTTTGCAATGTAGAACGAATTTTACGGAAATCCTATCCAAAAGGTTTTTTTTTTGTTTATATGGCAAAACAATGGTTGCCGTCCAAACACAGATTTGTTAGAAAAGGAATGTCACACATAGATATCGATATAAACGTGCACTATTAAACCATAAGAACACTTAAAGCTGCAAAATGAACTATGTTTGATGGTAATTTTAAATAACTGGCTTAGATATAAGCGTATTTTTAGTAATGCCACATTCCCAAGACTAGTTCATATCTACATATTTTCTGCTGAATCATTTACTCCTTTTTATATTGAGGTGCGCATATTATATAATACTGGTGGATACCGGTCATGCGTCACAAAAGATCGAATTATTCACACTACGAACCGGGAAAGGTTTTTTACGGATTTTCACGCGTTTCTGCATGCCTTTTTTGTTGCCGGCGTTAGGCAAAAATAGGTTTTCCTAAACATTCATTGGTAGTCGGAAACATTGTTCATTTTTCGAAATTCGAATTCATTTTATATGTATCATACTAGCTTTGCCCGAGACTCCGTCTGCATGGAATAGTGACTTTGGGCAGAATTTTTTGGATATATCTTATGGTTTATTGTAGATTACAAACCCTATAAACCCTAAAATATAAATGAAATATGCAAACAGTTAGTATTATCGAATGCAACTGTTACGCCATGTGCCTCCGGAATACGTACGTTCGAACCTACAAAGCCTAAGCTAAACCCTATTTCATATGATTGATGATATAAATCTGAGGTCAACTTAAATTGGAGTATAAAATTTCTGAAACTTATCATTTTTAACATAAACCATTTTTTTTTTCTAAAATAAAATAGCCTAAGTTACTCCTTGTTACATCAGCTATCTGTCAGTAAAATCCCGTCAAAATCAGTGCAGCCATTTCAGAGATTAGCCGGAGCAAACAGACAGACAGACAGACATACAAAAATTGTAAAAAATGTTGTTTTGGTATATGTACCGTATATACGTCCGAATGCACTTAGTAAAATATGGTTATTTTAATATTACAAACAGACCCTTCAATTTTATTTATTTGTATACATAATATGTAAATGAGTTTCTGAGATATGAAAAACAGTTTTTTATATAATGTCATTGCTCCACTGTTCGGGCGTCATTTGAGTCAGAGATAAAGTCATTGAAAATTGGACAAATATTTGAATGATATTACATTTTATATATAATGGCATACATGAGCCTCAAATTTAAAAAAAAAAACTTTAGTATGCGCTTATCATTAATTGAATAGACACGATAAGGTTTAAAATGGCCTATTGAAATTTTATCATTGTAAATATATTCCTGTAAAATATAAATCAACATCGAACCTAATACAATGAAGATGTAAATTGGACGATTTTAACACAGGTGCACATCCAATAGGGTCTTTTATTTCATTTCATTAGACAAATGCTGCCAGCTGCTGGGCCGTAATTGGATTGAGTTGCCTTCAATCAAATTCATTCGATTCGCGCCTTATACTTATTACAATATTTTGACTCGTAATTACTACGTGTCAGATTTCATAAGATATCTTAATTTGTTTACTTTTTTTATTGCTAAGGGACAGCAGACAGGCTGACAGCCCATTTAATAGTAAGCCGTTACCGTCGCCTATGGATGTTTGCGATGCTAGGATCACCGCAAACACGCTGCTGTCGTATAGGAGTACAGGACTTGGGTCACTAATACCGAAACTCAACACTAGATTATTATGACAGCATTGGCCCGGTTCGGCGCCCTGTCTCAGGTTGTTTTGTCATCTTTTACATGAGGCTGACCCCGGCTGCAGAGGTTAGTATTCTTACTCCATCCCTACACGGAGGGATTTACAACTCTGTTGTACAACTTTGACGATATATATATGGTGCTGAATATTGGGCCACTAGAGTAGGAGACTAGATGTGTCTCCATTCAATTGAGAAGAGAATGTTGAGATGGATATGTGGAACAAAAATAGATAAGGTAAGAAACTATCTCTAAAAGTAGCTATAGATGATAAATTGAGAGGAAGGAGACTGGCATGGTACGGGCATGTAATGGGATGCTGACCACATTACTAGAAGAGTGTTGAACTTGAAAGTAGATAGGTAAAAGCGCAGGGGTAGACCTAAAAAGTGACGGAAATTATGTAGGATGTATAATATGAGGGTTTGTGAAGTGACTTATGAAGAATACTAGGATAGAATAAAATGGCGGAAAAGACATTGTGCTGACCCTAAATGATTGAGCCAAGCTAATGATGATAACTTAAACGACACGACTTCTTCGTAAGTGATTATATACGATTGTCTGTTTATGAAGGATAGAATATTTGTATCTTCTGGCCAGTCCATTGCGGCTCTAATTCGTATGTTTTTAAAAAAGCCCTGCAATATAGATTTTCACCTAATTCAGGAGACTGTATTTTTTAAATGTTATAATATTGAATTAGAATTGCCAGTAACATGCTGGGAAGGACAGTAGTTGAGTTGGCGACACTGTTTATTTTATCCGTGCAGGGGCGGAGAAAGAATACTAACCTCTGTGGCCGGGGTCGGCCTGTCGTAAAAGGCGACAAAACAACCCACCCTAGCTACGTGGTAGGGCCTCAAGCCCGTCTGGATGGCGACCATCTTTGGTCTTAAGTATGCCGCCATAATAACCTTGTGTTGTGTTCCGGCATTAGTGACCCAAGTTCCTGTACCCTTATGGGACAGCAGCGTGTTCGCGATGCCTCTGGTATTGCAAACACCTATAGGCGACGGTAACTGCTAAATTCTAAGCGGGCTGTCAGCCTGTCTGCTGTCCTACGCAATAAAAAAAAAAACTGTTTTGACTTTTAGCTATCGCCTTTAAGCTGTTGGCCGAGATGTGAGCACCAGCGGCGTCCGCAACGGTGGGTAGCTATCAAAATTGAGTTTCCTTTTTATTAATGTAATATTTATTATTGTTTATGGCACTTATATACGTGTTTATTTAAAGGTTTTCGTTCTATATCCATAATAAACTCTCCTTGGGCATAGTGGAAGATCAGTGTTAGTTTTATGTAAAACTATCATATGATGAACTAGGTCCCATTTAGGCCATAATTATACTAGCCATACTCCTTGTGTGCTTTTACGCATTTTATATGTCTTAAATAAAATATTTTGTTTATTTCATTGCTTTGAGACACCCTCTTATATCTCTATTAGGAGCATTTCGGGTGACATTACTCCTAACCATAGAGACACGAACAGTTTTCTACACATCCTCCCGGCTAGTTTGTGTTGACAGCTACTTTAATTTAGGAGGAGGTGTACATGACGATGTAACCGATTTATATAATAGCATATCAGGTATAGTTGTTAGTAACTATAGATTTTACGCTACCTTTTTTTTTTTGGTCTCGGGGAAAAACCTCTCTTCAGATGTCGACCATCCGACTACCCATTTAAAAACCCCGCCGTTCTCCTATCGCCTGCGCCCGGGCCCACGGATATGGCCTGCCGATCTCATGGCCCGGGCCGGCGCCAGCCCGCCCTTTGTCTTAAGGCGGGCCCCTTCTACATTTTTGGCGTCAGGGGGTCAGGATTTCGTCCCTCGGCACTCTCCTGAATCAACAGTTGAGAAGGGCCGCAGAACAGCACGCGGCCCTCTCCCTCGCGGCAATAGTGCGGGCGGCGGATTCTACCCCGAGGGGCCGCCCGCAGCCGCTTTTTACGGCGGGTGGAGGTCATTACTTGGCCTAGTTCAACTAAGATCGCTGAGACATTAAAATGGGTCGGCTCAATCAGACTCCGTACTCAGAACAGATAATTGTTTAATTAAAGATTCGAGACTTCAAAGGGCCGTATCTATTTGGGTCTGTGGTGTTACGCGTATATAATTGCAATTAGGTGTGGCTGAAGATTAATTAATCTTAAGGCTCTGTAGTTAAGTGGTTTACTGTTATGGGGGTAAAGGCCCTGATTAGAATCTATTAATGTCATGATTGATGATTAACGGCTTATAACGAACTTTTGGTGAAAGTTGTGCTGTATATGTTACGTCAAAATTTAGATTAAATTCCATGTAAGGAAGTTTTTGGCAAGCAGATAAAATATTTTGTCATCCTCATACTCCTTTTCTACCGATTTCATTTTGGGTAGGGTAGATTTACCTCCATTAATTTTTTTTTTGGAACAATCTATTGGTTAAAGTATGAAAATGCTGATTTACTCTGAAAAATTTTAATGTGAGATATTTATTTATGGAAAACATTTATGTACCCCTCATTATCTGTATATCGCTGCTATATAAACGAAAGTTTACTTATGCCTTTACGATAGAACTCTGGGGATTTAAATTCGACAAAATTCTGTGAAAGCATTTTGTCCAAATAACGAAAAAAATAGTAGTCCGTTGGAGCAAGGTCAGACAAATATGGTGGGTGGCGTATGGTTTCTAATAGCAGTTCCTACAGGAACAACTCTACAGAGTTACAACAGTTTCTCGTGCAGTGTGAGGTCTTTCGTTATCATGAAGCAATAATGATGAAGATCAATTCATGAGTCGGGGTTGTTTCACTGCCAGTTTTGCCATCATTGTTCGACGTAAACATCTGCTGTTATTGCTTGACTAGATCTGATAAATAATTTAAATTATAAACTATAGAGGATAACACTTTTTATTGATAAGCTTTGCCCTAAAGGGCACTGTTGTTGCGTTTGACCTGGGGTCAGCCACTTTTCACTTACGGTTATCGTAAAGAGTCCATTTTTCGTTACATATAACAAAAAACTAGCACATAAAAATAATTAATCTGTCCAAGAAACAACATTAACATCAGCCATAAATGTTTTATACAAGAAACAAACATTGAACAAATAGTTTTTCACGCTTGCTCACTGGAAATGCTCATAAATTTGAAGAAACGGCAAACGTTTAAATTTTACGTTCCTTCTCGAATGTTTGACGTAAATTCCTCCAAGACATGTTTATTTTTCTTTTACGTTTAACTTCTTCGTTCAATTTAAACAACTACCTACTTACCTACTTCATTTTTTAGTATTTATGTACTCGTCATGTTAAGACGTAAATATTTTGAGTTAATCACTGGTTAAAGAAATTAAGTATTATGTGTGGAGTGAGGCAGAATGTCCGCGTTAGGAACTCCCGCATTTGCGGCAACCTTCATGTCCGTGACATTGCGAATAAATTGCAGGAGTGACACCTTCGCTGGGTATGGCCACGTTTTACGGCAACTGAGGAACAAATGCCTCCGCCAGACTCCGGCCAGAGAGGTAGACTCAAAACGTGCTGCCTTGATGTCATAACGGATGATATGCGTGCCAATGAACTCACTGAAGATCATGCAAAGGGGAAAAGAAAAAGTCGGAAAGCGGACTCCAGGTACCGAAACGGAAGCTTGGGTTGCGACCGGGATTGAACCCTAAGATGATGATGACTACATAAAAAAATCTAAAAAAGTCATAGGACAGCCTTATATCACATCAATTAATGTAAAAGTTAAATGGTAACCTTTTTAGCTGTTTCTCTACTATGGAATTTTTTATCGAGTTTTACCTTGTGTTTTTACTTGAAATGTTCTTATTTTCTTTGTTAAGCAGTATATTATACGACCACTATTATTATGCGCTATTTACTTATTTAATCATGGTCAATTGTTATGTTTAAAAAAAATGTCTCTAAACTTGTCTGTTCTTGAGTCATAAGACAATAAGAGATGATACAACTGCTTCATTTGAATTTTACAAACTTGAAAATAATTAATTATTACTTACGTATTTATTCAGCTGGCACTGTGAACACGGTTAAAACTAATTACTAGAAGACGTTAACTTGCCTTTCGTATTTGCAGTCTTAAATTATGTTTTTGACATCTAAAGTAATTGTAACCCCTTTTTCAGTTTGTATTTGAAATTTAATTTAGTTAGAAATTGAAAGTACTTCTGTCGTAACGGAGTATCGACTTCAAATTTATAACATTATTTCGATGCAGATAGAAAGATTGGCTGGAGCTGCACGCGATAGCATATTATGCCGTGCGGGCGGGCGCATCTGTCAGTAAAGCGACACTGGTTGATTTTAGTGGATATATCAGCGATGTGTGTCCTCTTGTCTGTGCGTACGCATCGGAAGTTCCACGCTAACCGTCTTAAGTTCCGAAGGTGGGGTGTCACCAACCATTTCCACTGAATCAAAAATTAATATATAGAAATGTATAGTGCGTGAGGCGTAATCTTTGCTTTGCATTTGTGTGAGTGCATATAGATAGTGTAGTGTAGGTGTGACGTTAGCCTCGAGCGCAACGCGTCTTTTGCTTGGTTTAAACCGGTTTATACTGCTTTTTGGCAATCGGCTTGAAGCGCGGTGCGTGCGTCCCCCGCGTGAATCACTTCAGCTTTTGTACTGGTGTGACGGGTTAAATTCTTGTCATTTTGTTTTTTATCGATTTATTAGTGAAATGCCAGCCAACAAAAATAAACAAAAAAACCAAAACCTTTAAATAGCCGTTTTTATCCGTACAGGGGCGGAGAAAGAATACTAACCTCTGTGGCCGGGGTCGGCCTGTCGTAAAAGGCGACAAAACAACCCAACCTAGCTACGTGGTAGGGCCTCAAGCCCGTCTGGATGGCGACCACCTTTGGTCTTAAGTATGCCGCCATAATAATCTTGTGTTGTGTTCCGGCATTGGTGACCTAAGTTCCAGTACCTTTATGGGATAGCAGCGTGTTCGCCATGCCACTGGTGTTGCAGGCATCCATGGGCGACGGTAACTGCTAAGTTCTAAGCGGGCTGTCAGCCTGTCTGCTGTCCTACGCAATAAAAAAAAATAGCCAAGTAAAATAAATTTTATGTAATTTAAATAGTAATTTTAAAGAAATATCAAGTATCACTACATCAGCCCAATTGGTGGCGACATCGACGAGGATCCCGCTGTCCATTGTCAAAAGAGTGGAAGGTTAATGGCTTTTGGAAGACAAAAGAAAATTTAAATCTACGAAAAAGACAAATGCAGGAAAAATATCATTATCATTCACGATTTTGGTTAAGCAGTAATCCGAAGAACTATTCTCAACTTTCACATTACTGATAAAGAGGTGCCAACTATGAAGCGAATACATAAAAAGTTTAAGACAAAAATAAACTATCCAGGTTCAACTTAGTCACTGCATAAATAAGTGTCTCTTTTAGGATTTAAATGGAAAATGACTTCTATTCTATTCTATTCGTGCAGGGGCGGAGAAAGAATACTAACTTCTGCGGCCTAGGTAAGCCTGTCGTAAAAGGCGACCAAACAACCCACCCTAGCTACGTGGTAGGGCCTCAAGCCCGTCTGGATGACGACCACCTTTGGTCTTAAGTATGCCGTCATAATAACCTTGTGTTGTGTTCCGGCATTAATAACCCAAGTTCCTGTACCCTTACGGGACAAAGGCGTGTTCGCGATGCCACTGGGCGTTGCAAATACTTATAGGTGATGGTAACTGTTAAATTCTAAGCGGGCCGTCAGCCTGTCTGTTGCTCTACAGCAATAAAAAAATAAGCTAATAGAAAAATTGTAATGGAAAAACATGAGATACGTTATCTACGTATAAATTTTTTGCTTAAAATTTTTCGAATATTGCATTCAGGCTAGTCCTTTATACCGACGAAACATACGACTCACACTTCTTCCATATCTTATTCAGATGGCAGCACTTCTGGTTTGAAGAAACCAATTTCTAAAGGAAATTGTTTAATAATAGTTCATGTCGGCGGAGCGGACTACTTCATGTCAAATACACTACTGATGTTCAAAGCAAATCAAAAAAATTATTACCATAACAATCATTGGATCGATTAATGACAACAAGTTGTATTATTTGTTCAACTCTAATCTGTCACTATCAGTGGAGACTTGTAAAGACTTTCTCTGTATTTATTTTTAAGTTATTAAATGTTATTAATAGTCGTAAGTCTCTCTAAAACTTAAATAAATAAACAATATGAATGCAGAAAACTACGCGAAATGGTTACAAACACAATAAATTTAATTTTTTTATAATTAAAATTAATTTTTTAAAGTTTTTGTCTGACTCTACTTTTGGTGATCACTCATACAAATGCAAAGTTCAGCTTAAGCCTCGCGGACTATACATTACCTTTTATTTTTTTATTGCCAAGAAACAGTAGACATACTGGCGGTTTACTTAATAATAAGCAGTTGTCGTCGCCTATGGATAATTGCGACACCAGGGGCACCGCAAAGACGCTAGCAGCGTCACATAGTTTACATAGGGATACTGGAATCTGTGTCACTAATGCCAGAACACAACGCAAGGTTATGTTTATACGTTTTACCGATCGCAGCATATTTGCGATGCCATTAGTGTTACAAACATCCATAGGCGACGGTAACTGTTAAATTCTAAGCGGGCCGTCAGCCTGTCTGCTGTCTTACGCAATAAAAATATATATACAAAAAAAGTATATATGTAATTTAACAATGGTCTAGTATCTACAACATAAGTTTATACTTACTTTTCAGCTAGATGGCACTTTGTAATTTTTTGTTAATTGTTATGGAACTGCAGATATGGTGATGGCCCACTTAATAGTAAACAGTTACAGCCTAAGGATGTCTGCAACACCAAGGAATCCACAAGCACGCTGCCGGAACACAACACAAGGTTATTATGACGGCATACCTATAGATCAAGGTTAATTTCCATCCAGATAGACTTGGAGCCTAACCACGTTAAGTTGTTTTGTCGCCTTTTACAACCAGCCGACCATACCAGCCGCAGGGTATTCGTACTCCACCGTTGCACGGAGGATAATGTAGTATATTTTAGTATTTATTATATCCCATTCTGCATTGTCTCTATTTCATATGAATTTCTCTAATTTTTATCCAATAATTAAATTTTTTATGTTCACGTCACATCCAATGTGCAAATCAATGCGACAGACACTGCTTCAGGCGACCAAATCAATCAGGTTTTCATCGAATTCGATCTGTTTTTTATATGTATCGAAAAATTTACTAGAAATCGTCAGTATATATCTATGAATATATATGAATCTTTTATATTTAAAATTTGTATGTCATGTATAAATAATTAAATAAATAAATAAATAAATAAAATAAATAAATAAATATATAATAAATTATGCTTAGTAAGAGTTATATATTAAATATAATAAGAGTAGATTGATAAGTTGACATTCATAAATTGTACGTGTGTATTGTATATGTCTGAGGAAGCTATGTTGGGTTGGTTGTAATGAGCTGTAGTCAAGTTGATTGTCTCTTTGTATGCGTAACTCGGAATATTATTTGTTTAAATTGTAATTACTTTTAAAAGTATTTTTAAAATTTTATTTGATTTGATACATATTTCTATAAATAATGCAAAAGCTATGAATATTGTAATTCATTTAATGACCAATCACAGCAGAGGATGCGTCTCGATTGGGGTCGAGGCGCCATCTTTATTTTAGTGTGTCGGTAGTTTTCGGAATGAATTCAAGTAGTGATCTGACCGAGTTGGATCGCTAAGTTATATTTGTAACGATATTTGTGTTTTGTGCTTACATTTTAATCTAATAATGCCCTAAGTTTACAACCACTAATGACGATATTGGCGCAAATAATGTTTCTCCGACATATATGTGTGTAGTAGAAATGTAACGCATCACTTGAATGAATAAATAAGCTTTTATTTCTACTAAAACACAAAGTGTTACATTGTAACATGTATATATATTTTTATAGAATAATTTTATTTAGTAGTCGCCTTACGGGTGTAGGCATTCCTCAAAAGTTTCTGTCTCTAGCAGTCGTTATCCACCTTAGATCTAATCTATTTCTTAAAATTTTACACGTTATGTGTATACAAAAGCGTTCTTTAATTCTAATACATCCTAAGGTTGCCTGGAAGAAATCGCATTTAGCGATAAAGCCGCTATTTGTACAATTTTTTGTAATATTAATTCTTTTTTTCTCTCCTGTATATTTATGTTTTACAATAAAAAATATTATTCATTCCTATGTTTATTCCTAAAACATGACAGAACAGCTGAAAGCTAATTTGCACGTGAATGAAGTTGCGTGAAATAGCGGTTAAAAATAAAATAGCAATTCTAACACTGTCACCGTAACGTATGAAATTATTTTTAAATTGACTGTATAGGTATATCTTTAATTGTTTCATCCTTATTGTATATTATATGTTATGGGCTGACAATATTATTCTCGCTGACTAGAACACGGCTCATTATGCTCTAAAATATCTAGTTATATAATAAATGTTGTTCTGCCGTATAGATAACTACCATAAGTGATAGACTGGAGGGTGTTGGTCACGACCCTCAGACATGAGGACTACGACTCGAGGAGGAGGAGGCCATATACATTAAAAAATTACATGTTTTATTGGCATTTTCTATAAAAACCGTTCTTAATGAGCGTTTATATCGTAAACTGAGTATGCTACATCCGGTTTATAGTTTTAAAGATCTCATGATGAGTGTATTATTGTATTTCGCTTATAAAGACAACATACAAAATTATTTCAATCTAGTGAAAATACTAGCTATGAATTCTTAGTAGCTAAAATTGCCTTATTTCACCAAAAAACCTGGATAAATGCAACTGTCGGACGGAACCCTATGAAAATAATTTTCGATAGCAAAGGGTAAAATACGTTACATGAATGGGGTTCCGTAATGAAATTCTTATATATGGACCAACAAAATCTTTCAGCGAGCGATAGAGAAAGCGATGATGGACGTTTATCTGAAGATCCTAATTAATCGATCCGCAAATTCGAAATATCTGAGGTTGAATCTTGAATCAACTAATTGAAATTGTCGCTTTTAGTTGGGCTTACCATATATGCTGTAGAATTAATAACAAAGAATTTTTATGCGTACAGGGGTAGATAAAGAATACTAATCTCTGCGGCCAGGGCTGGTCTGCCATAAAAGGCGCCTATACAACCCGAGCTAAGTGGTAGGACTTCAACCCCGTCTGGATGACGACCACCTTTAAATCTGCTTCCATAATAACCTTGTGTTTGTTCCGGCATAAGTGACCAGGTTCCAGTACCACTACGTAGGTAGCAGTGTGTTAGCGATGCCCCTGATATTGCATACCCATAGGCAACGGTGACTACTAAGTAGGACGTCAGTCTGGCTGCTGTCCTATAACAATAAAAAACATAGTTTAACGAGACTTTCCAGGAATTACCGGAGAGAACTGAATGTGATGGACTGAAGAAAGCTTTGTGACAAATATTTGAGAGATATACTGCGATGAAATAATAGGTTGGTTATATTGACATGAATATCGTTAGCTTATTGATTCATCATATCTTCCTGCACTTATCCAAAACTACGGAGGTCAACACGACATGTTCTCTACTTCTTCACTACTTCAACCTTCAACCTTTTGTATCATATCACTTTTACACAATCCATCTATCTTTTCTGAAGTAAATACTACTCTACCTTTTGTATTCATTCAGCCTCATTTCTAACATTTTACTTGTTACATGACATTATTGTCTTCGCATTAAATGGTCATTCTTCTTCTTATAAGTGGTCTTCATTACAAAAAGTCGTGCCCGTTTTGAAACGTGGTTAGGCGCCTATCCCTATCTTTTCTTCCCTGCCTACCCGCAAGTTAGTATAGATGCTGCGGCGTTTGACGGTAATTTCGAAAAACTAGTCGACCACCGCCGAGCTACCTTCTTATTGACTACTGCCCGCGCCCACAAAACCTACCGTTGAGTCTTTATTAAACCCGTACGAGTTTTTATATGTACATTATTGTGAACCGCTAGTTATGTGAAAGGCCTACCGTGAAACATCTAGACTCTAAACCGCAGACCCAGCAGTGGAAGGTAGAAGATCGGAGAACCTGAATCGCCGCTTTTTATGAATTGCTGAGCATTTTCGTCTGATTTACTTTCCACGTTAATTTTCAAACCATGCTACTATGTTTCTAGACCTAAGCCGCACCATTCTTTTATACGGTCCTTCAGCCTCACCAAAACGCTTTAACGGAATCGGTGACGAGCCGCTTTCACACCACTCTTTCTTCGGCTTTCTTCAGAGCAGTGGTGGGCCTAATGGTCATACCAGGCTAGTATTGTTACCTTTCTTTCAGTCTATTACTTTTCAACTTCTCAATCACTGGCACTACTTTCAATTCATATTCAAGTTAATATATATTCATCATATATAATATGATATACATCTTCTAACTACATATATATATATATATATATATATATATATATATATATATATATATATATATATATATATATATATATATATATATATATATATATATATATATATATATAGAGTCTTTTTAATTTTATGAAACAAAGAGCCTTAAGAGTCTAAAATACTTTTAAATGCAATATTCTAACTTTTAAATTAGATATTTACTATAAACTACGATATTAAATGTGTGTATTTTATGGTAATTTGAAGGATTATAAGGTTAATTTAAGATTTAAATATCTTAATTTAAGATTTATTTATATATATCTTCGAATTACTAGAAGGTTAAAAACTTTGAAGGTTTATATATATATATATATATATATATATATATATATATATATATATATATATATATATATATATATATATATATATATATATACTACAAAAAATGAGTGTGAAATCGGGATCAATAAATTCCGTATTTTTATACTGATATCCTCATTCCTTCCAATAAACCGTAAGTAGATGACCTGAAACGAACAGACGCGAGTAATCAGATCCAATATAAAAGTGGGGCAAGCCCCATTTATCGCTGTTACAGGGTAAAAGTAAAGGAATAACTGTATTATTGTCAGAAACGAAATTAGGTAGGCTCTGTGTTTATGATTAAGTATATGTAGTTTTCTTCTTAAAAAAATTGAATTTTGTTTTCGTTGTGGCCTTCGTCGTGACATAGAGTTTTAAATATTTAAGTTATATAAATCAGTGTATAAATATAGACCTTAATGAATACAAAGAGAGAACGCTGGCCGTCATTCAATCGCGGAAAAGGCCTTAGAAACATCGGTTCGGCGGTGGGCGGGGGTTCTTGGCCAGCAGCATACTGACTTGAATTTGGAATATTGAAGAAGTCAATCATACTTATATTGTGCAATTGTATAAAGTAAAATTAGTAAAAGTATGCGAATAATATAAGTTAATACACTGTGTTTTTTAATATATAGTATGATAAAAAAATAACTCAATCTGGGGATAATTGTTCTCTTAATGGTATTAAAAACAAATATATATAGATAAACAACTCATTGAAATACAACAACTTGACAACTAATATTGATGTATTTTTAAAACGTCTGGTTGATTTTTGTATTCCTGGTAACAATACGTTCCACAACAATACGTTTTGAGATTCAATTAAGGGATTTTAAACGGTTGTGCTAAAGGTTTAAAAATATCCCAGAAATTTAGAATTCAGTTTGATTCTTCTCCTTAAAAGCTGAAACAATTCCTAAACTCATATTTATTGCTCGAGTATTGTTAGAAGGCTAAAATTTAGTCCATATCAGTGCCCTTCCTTGATAATATAAAGATAGCCTGTTACTGAGAACAGAATAATAATAAAAATTAAAAAAAAATGTTAGGGATGTGACTAATTGATTTCTGAAACGTAAATGTATTTATGTGACGATTATTAAATCGCATTATTACCAAGGAACCCTAAAATATAACCACCCTAAGGCACGCTAACTATAATTGCAGCCTCAGGTTAAAAAGGACCGGGATGAAAGAACACTCCTCTCATAAAGGCACTAAGGATCCATGAATGCTTGACCAAACTTCTCAATGCTGTCCCATCAACCGTATTACCTTCACATTAAAGTTGAAATTAGTTTAATATTTCGTAAATGTAACACTCATTGCTACAATGTCTAGTTTTCTGTCTGGATAACGTGGAAAGGTTAAGCCATTCAACTTTGTAAGTAAAATGTAGCATTCAATGAGGTGGACGATTATCTGTGTAGGATTTTTACTCGGCTATTAAGCTA
The DNA here is from genome assembly GCA_963693495.1 of Malacosoma neustria. Classification (NCBI taxonomy): domain Eukaryota; kingdom Metazoa; phylum Arthropoda; class Insecta; order Lepidoptera; family Lasiocampidae; genus Malacosoma; species Malacosoma neustria. The sequence continues at coordinate 7,605,289 of OY856396.1, read as the reverse complement.
AGGGTTCTCTTTGGACATTGGTAAACATTTCTTCCCAATACAGCGATAAATGGACTTTAGTTCTATATATGGCATAATCTTGTATGACACATTTATTATCATGTATCATCATCAGCGTATTAATGGAAAGGAACGCTGACCACATTACTATAAAAATGTTAAACCTGGAAGTAGATGGATACAAGGGCAGAGGTAAGTCTAAAAAGCGATGAAAGGATTGTGTGATACATGATATGAGGGTTTGTGAAGTGACAGATGAAGAATGCCAGGATAGAATTAAACGGAAGAAAGAGACATACTGTGCCAACCCCAAATAATTGGAACAAGGTCCATATAATGATGATGTCATCATCATTGATTAATCTTACCTCATCTTCATCTTTGTTTTATATCCTAGGGAAACCGAATTACCATTAGTAAATAAATATCTTATATATCAGAGCTGGAGAATGCAGAAGTGAAAGCTTCTGCAAGGATTTTTTCAACGTTGAGAAATTTAAAAAAAGTTACTAATGCTATATAATATATGATATTAAAGTTACACCCGGTGACTTCAGGTCTTAAAAGAGCTTTATAAGCAACCAAGTTTATACAAGTGCTAGGTTGTAGGTCTAGGGGTTGGGGGTAGGTTGAGGGTGCCCCGAGTGGCAGTTCCCCCTGCCGGCGGTAACACTAGACCTGCCGGTGACCAGACACGGAGTGTCCAGTCGGGGTAGGGCACCCTACGTCTCATTGCCTTGCCCCCCCCCCTCCCCCAGAGCTCCCGGCTGGCCACTCTTATACGAGAGTGACCGGTAACCCCTTCTCAGGGTGAGAGGAGGTGCGCATAGCCTCTCCTTCCACGATTCGCCCTACCCAACGTTTTAAACGTGACTATACCAACCATACCGTAACTATCTGTACCCAAACGTCAAATGAAATAAAACACATTTAAAATAAATTGAAGATTGTACGAAGTATTTATCCAATAAATTAATCTTCATCAAAGGTTTTCTGGTAATAAATGGACCAATCACTTTAATGAGCGAAGTTCTCAGCGTATTTTTCAAAGGCGCGCTAAACCTCACCTTTCTAGATAAAGGCTGACGTACATAAGCCGCGCAGTTATGTAAAGGAATATAAATTATTTAGTATACGTATGAATACCATCTTTTCACAAGACTCTTAGTTTTGTTCCATTTGAATCTAGAAGTAGGTTGGTGAGTACTACAGGAGTCACCAGGATTTCAATAAGCGAATCTTTACCCGAACCGTAATAGCAGACAGGCCGCCGGCCCACTTAACAATAAGCGGTTGTCATCGCCTACGGGTGTTTGCGACGCGCTGCTCCCATAGGAGTACAGCAACCTAGGTCATTAATGTCGAAATACAACACAAGGTTATTATGGCGGCATACTTAAAGACCAAGGGTGGTTGCCATCTAGACGAATTTGGGGCCCTACCACGACAGTTTGAGCCCGGCCGCAGGGGCTTAATGTTCATACTCCGCCCCTGCACGGAGAAAAGTACTTTATTGTCAGCAAATTAGCAAAAGTTTTTAACGTATTTTACAACTCCTTAAGTGAGAAAGAAAAATTATTTATTAGGACAACTGATACAGTAAATTTACATAGAAATTATACCACAAATTACAGTTATAATATTGTCCTAAATAGGACCTAACTCAGCATGATTCTTCTTCATGGTTCTTAAAAACCAACGCTGATCTTCCGTTAAGCCCTTGGAATGACGTCACGGTATTTAACATAAATATGTACAAACTTATGTATGTATGAGGACAATAATTAAAAAATAAATATTATATAAAACAGCATCAAAGTAAATTATTGCATCACAACAACTAAAAACATATAAAAATAAATGCAACAAACATTTGTGAATTTTAATTGGGTACATCACCAGTAGCACCTCTGAATTTATGGAAAAAAACGAATTTAAAATGTTGAACGAATTTTATTCCTATAATAAAAATAATAATATAGCCAGATAAATTTATTTACAGTTAAAACAAAATAACTGAATATTTTTATGTTTATTTTAGTCTGAGTACTGTCAAAATATTTTCAGGTGATTCTTCCCTTTTTACCAGGAAAGCACTTTAATTTTTAATCAGTAAAATAATAATAAAATAAACTTAGAAATATAATAATATAAAAATGGTTGTATCAGTGTATATGTGGATAATAAAAGCACTATAATTATAATGTATAAGTATTAGTTAAATATTATAAATTAAAGAGTAAGAATAATTACATCATGATAATGATAAATAATTAGTTTTATTTAAAATATTATATATACTTAAGACCAATAAATTTGTGATTTTAGGAATAATATGCCATATGAGTACATATAATAACTGAGCAAGACTAATCACTTGTGATAACTTATGGCAATACAATTTTTTCATATAAATAACATAATTAATTACTAGTTGATATAAAAAATGTACATTTGTATATTTATATATTAAATATTATTTGTATATTAAATAAAAAAAGAAGGTAAACAATTAATTTTGTAATTTTAAGTGTGTGCAAGGTTCAGATTGATACAAAATAAAATATATTATATCAATCACTCTTAAACAATATGAAAAAGTAAAACAATAAGATATCTTTAAATTGAAAACGAATAATATTCCTATAAACTATACATAATTGAAGAATGCTCAAAAATACAATAATTGAGAGCTTAATGTATTAGTTTAGTATTTAATCCAATGGAAAAACACGTTTAAAGTCGTTCTCTGAGCGAATTGAAAAAGCTGGTTTACCATCTGCCTGACGAACTAAAATGTGTCCTTTCTTTATCCAAAAAAAGCGCCAGTTCCGCTTCCGGCATTCTTGGCGAACTCTATAAAATAGTTGGCGGTTAATACGAGTAAGTTGCTCATTAATGTAATTGATTCTTTTAGATCCAGTTATCCACATGCCCAAGGTACTAATATTGCGACGAATGCATGCAGTTCGCAGGAGATCATCACGTAGTTGGCGGCGTGGTCCTTTTGCTGCTTGGGTCCCACTCTCAATTTTGTTTGCGCCAATACGCTCAACGAAGACAACATCTCGTTCTTCTATCTCTATTCCTAAGTTAGACGCTAATAATATGACAGACTGACAGAGATTTTCGCTTTTATTTTCAGGAAGACAGCCAATTTCTAAATCGGAAAGTAACGATTCCTGTTCACGTTCGTTGAGTTCCGATTTCAGTTCAGCAATAGTATATTTTAGCTCAGCCGTACCTTTTATCTCAACAGCGGGTTGGCTCTGCTCCAATCTATCAAGTCTGTTTTCAATATTTTCTAGTCGCTGCCCGAATGTGGCCACACTGTTGCGAAACTCCACCATCTCATTACGGAACTCACGCAACTCTTTCATATACCTAGCAAAATCTTGCCTCATGGCTCGAATCTCATTTTCATCCTCCTTAGGGGTAGTTGAGTCAGGGACAGATGCCAAAAAACGTGCAATCGCGCTGTTAGGCGGAGGAATGTCGTGCCCACAAATACTCTTAACTAGGGTCGCAGTATTGTCACTCTTTCGTAACATCTTCTTGCACTCTGGGCAAGCCCAAGCTTTAGAGAGTGACGTAGAATCTGGAACTGCTACACATCCTTTGTGAAACGTGAGGGGGCATGTGGAACATGCAGCTACACTAGCATCTGACGCTGCAATCAATTTTCCGCAAGCTGAGCACTTAGCCATGTTGACATATATGGCGACACAGTCTATATTTAAGTATAAAAGTTTAATAAATAAAATATTAAATCGCGAATATTTTTTTCAACTACCCTTCGTTATGAATAATCACTATACTGAACGTGGAATTTACAATTTACATACGAATACTCTAAGTTTACTGTTTTTATAATGATACAAATACTTTCACGGCTTATCCCGATATTGTTATTGAAAATATTAGCACTGTAATTTTGATTTGGAGCTATTTCATATTTTTAAAGAATAAAGTAAGTGAGAACAAGTACGTTCGTATCGCTATCAGTGTGTGGTAACTCTTGGAGATCACCTTATAACTCTTGAGTTTTATTTACTGGACTGAGTGCACCGTTTAAACAGTATTTTACGCTTAATATGTATAACAAAATAGTCACGTAACGACAATGAAGGAAAACATCATGAGGAAATATTATACAGGGTATATTATCGTAGACGTCCATCGTAACCATCGTAACCATCAACCATACAAAGTGTGGGGTTTAGTTCATTCCGCTTAAAGTGAAGTCGAGTCTAAGAATTAGATGTTATAGGATGTTAATATGAGGTCCACTTAGGTAAGTATAAATAAAAAAAGTGAATTTTTTTTTGTTAATACACTATCCTTAAATTTAAATTTATTGAAAATTATTTTTTGTCTTTTATTTTGATTTTCTATAAACGAATGTTTTTTAGCTTTTTTAAACTATAATTTATTATGAACTTTTTATTTTAATCTATACTACTATTATAAAGAGGAAAGATTTGATTGTTTGTTTGTTTGCTTTGAATAGGCTCCGAAACTACTGACCCGATTTAAAAAATTCTTTCATTGTTGGGAAGCTACACTATCCCCGGGTGACATAGGCTATATTATATTTTCAAAAAAATTAGGGATCCTTACTAAAACTCTAATAATGTAACCCAAAGTGTAAAAAAATTACCTAAAATATTATTTAAATCGCGTGCGTTGCGAAAACTATTGATGCTAGAATAAAATAATGTACTACAACTTTGCAGAACACATAATTATTTACAAAAAGTGTCGCGACAGCATATGTCTAACTATTATAGTTATGCCACAATAAGTGTTCTTTTATTTTAAAAATTTAATTGATATGCCGCCCCTAGAAAAGGCTCTTTATTTGTATCTTGGTATTAATCCTTATCAAAATAAATTACTTCATATTCAAAACTGCTTCAATACCTTTATATAACTTTTTGAATTATTCAATTCGGATATTCCATTCGAAAGATATCACGAGTTTAAAAATGTAAGTATTAGAAAAATGTTGCGTGGTAGCCGCTCACCCTGTTCGGCTAGCTAGACAACACCATATGCAATGTAGGCGTGCGTCACTGGGGTTTTTACAAAAATTAGAATACTTATTAAAAATTAACGAAAAATAAATAAAAAGTAATAGCAAAAAAAATCATTAAAATAAAAGCTCATAGAAATAATAATATTCAAACTTTCTTTATAATTTTATTTTTTTAGTAACCTGACGCAAATAGAAGGGTTTGCCCCCAGGGGCGCTCCTCTGTCCGAGGAGTGCACGGGTATGCGTACACGAGGTGCCAGAGCATCCGTCGCTTCACTCCCCTCTCCGTTCGAGGCGACAGAGTCCTACCTTTCTTTCCGTCTACCTTTTACATCCTTTCCAACTTAGCTCTCTGTTCGTGGCGTGGTCCCCGATGGGATGGTTGCGAATACTGATTGGGGTCCCGGGTTCTACCCTGGGACCTGATTTGGTAGTCAAAACCATGCCTATTTCGACTGCGGCTGCACAGAGAGTGTTCCCGGGGCGGGCATTGCATCCTCGCTGTCGGTTGTCTTGCTGGGCCGGCTACGACGTCAGGCGACTCTGCTTTTTCTGGAGTGTCGTCTGGTAGTCGTACCCACGCCTGACTAGCACGCGACGGGGATGCGAGTCCCATCCGGAATTGGCCGCGGACCTGTCGCTCCCGGCCCTGGTTCTGTCCTTGGTCGGGGGCGATCCTGGATGGACGGCCGTCGCCTCCTTTTGCGAGGCAGTAGTGTCTGCAAGGGAGGCGGCGGAACGGGAGCGGGAGTCCGCCACCGCACTCCCCTCCCGCCAACGTAGGCCACGTCGTCGGCGCCGGAGAGCGGGCAACGATCTCCGGCCGCCGTAGAAAGCGGCCGCGGGCGGCCCTTCGGGGGAGGATCCGCCGCCCGCACTATTGCCGTGAGGGACAAGGCCGCGTGCTGTTCCGCAGCCCCCCTCAACTCCTAGAGTTGTTACAAGAGAGCGCCGAGGGACGAAACCCTGACCCCCATGCGCCAGCAATTTAGAAGGGGCCCGCTTTAAGACAAAGCGTGGGCCGGCGCCGGCCCGGGCCGCGAGATCGGCAGGCCATATATCCGTGGGCCCGGGCGTAGGCTATAGGAGAACAGCGGGGTTTTTTTGGGTAGTCGGATGGTCGAACATCTTTTCCGGAGTCCCTTATATCCCTCGGTCCCCCCGGGCCGGGGAAACCCGTCAAGAGAGGTTTTTCCCCGAGACCGAAAAAAAATAGAAGGGTTTAATTTTTAATTTTTTGTTAAATACCCGTGCGAAGCTGGGACGGGCTGCTAGTTAACTATAAAATAAAAGCGTGTAAATATAATTTATTTGTTGTCAATTCCTAATCGGTAATTTCTATTAATTTAAAACGCCATCTTATGGCACTTTTATTAATTAATATTGAACTCCAGATGGCGTTTCGGCAGAGATTTTTTTTTATTATTCAAAGTGGGTAAAAATGGACTCCGAAAATTCCGTTACATACAGGTCAAGTTAATGTAAAGCGTGTAAAAAAGAGCAAAAAGCCAACGTCACGCGGTGTTCTCAGGCGGTCACCCATATAAGTACTGACCGCATCCGACAGTGCTTAACTTTGCTGATAGGACGGGAATCGGTCCGAAAGTTCATTAATCCTGAGGATCCTGGTAAGGATATTGATACAAACTACTCGTATTTAAATTATTGCGTTGTCATCGGTCCTTGATAAGTGCTGAAATCAACCCAACGTTTTGAAGGGGGTGAAAATCACGTTCAAAAATTCCGTTACAAAGATATATAGATACAATATTTATATACCAAGTTAAAAAAAGTATTAAAAATGCTCCTGATTCAGTGAGATTTCTGAAAGACTACCTTATATTCGCATAATATTTAGTAATACACGTATATTCAAATGAGTATTCATTGGTTATATGCACAGCGAACGGGCGCGCGTATCTCTCAGCCGTACTCGAAACGCACTCTGGCACAGGTTTCAGCGCATGCGTCGTGAATTGTGTATGTTTTCACGACTTTTTAGATCTCGGCCCGCGCGTTGTTCGCCACACGTATTTTTATTCACGACTTGACGTCGTACTTTAGTTTAAGAAATTTTGCCTGTAATTATTGTAGCTTGTATTTTATCTTATTTTATTATTTAAAATTGTTTCATTTCTTAATTGTTTTAAAACTGTTTCATTTTATTTTTAGATAATCTTAGTCAACTAAAAGCATCCGTGCAGAGGCGGAGTAAGAACACTTTGCGGCCGGGTTCGGCGTGTCGGAAAAGGCGACAAAACAACCATAGCTAGATGGTAGGGCTTCAAGCCTGTCTGGATAGTAACCACCCCTGATCAGTACCCCTATACAAACAGCAGCATGTTCGCAGTGTCCCTGGTGTCGCAATCATAATAAGAGACGGTAACTGCTGACTATTAAGTGGGCCGTTAGCTTGAATGCTGTTCTTCAGCAATATAAGCGCTCTGTTATTTTGCAAACAAATTAAGTGTACGGTGACCTTAAATCGGTTTGCACAGATCGAGTTGTCTGTGTTTGTACTGGATTTTGTCTAGATTTGTCGATTCTCTCAAAGAAGATAAATTTTTCATTTTGATTTAGCTCTTTTCACATTTTTCTTGTCCTTTGTTAGATTTTAGATATTTTTTCCTTTTACTTGGTATTGAAGTTAAATTCAAACATTTAATTCAATTTTGAATCTTTGATGTTTTAAGATTGATTTTGTTTCAGTGTTAAATATAGGGGTTTCTTTTGTATATTTAATATAACATTAGATGTCACAGACATACGAGTATATAGACAATTATACATCATATTATAAACTGACGGACTCATAAACTGCATCAAAGTTCAGGATTACTTTGAAATGATTTTTTTTAATAAGTATGCAAACTTTCTATACAGATTTAAATTGAAACTAATGCCGGAACACAACTCAAAGAACTCAAAGTTATTATGGCGACATACTTAAGACCATAGGTGGTCGCCATCCCGACGGGCTTTGGGTCCTACCACGTAGCTAGGGCTATTTTGTCGCCTTTTATGACAGGTCGATCCCGGCCGTAGACATTCTTTCTCCGCCCCTGCACGGATAACATACTTATGTACAAGCGAAAAAAATCATATATTATTTTTATTTCAGTACAATACGGATATGAATTTTCGAAAACATTTTGGTGGTAAACATCGTGCGATGTGCTTCCAAAGAGCAAAAAACTGTAATAGTATATTTTCTGATACGATCAGCAAAATAAAATAGTCATTGTTCTCATGTGGCATATTCAATAATTTTACGACCCCCTTCGCAAGTAACTTTGTCTCAGTTCAACAAAGAGTAAAATACGAAACAGACGTGTATATTCTAACAATCTACCATTCTATACTAATAATATAAATATGAAATATTTATACAAATATATTTAAAAGACTATAATATATTATAATATTTATCTGTGCAGGGGCGGACAAAGAATACTGACCTCTGCGGCCGGGATCGGCCTGTCGTAAAAGGCGACAAAACAACCCACCCTAGGCTACGTGGCAAGCCCGTCTGGATGGCAACTAACTTTAGTTGTAAGTATGCTGCCATAATAACTTTGTGTTGTGTTCCGGCATTAATGACCTAAGTTCCTGTACTCTTATAGGACAGCAGCGTGTTCGCGATGCCACTGGCACTGCAAACACTCATAGGCGACGGTAAATTCTAAATGGGCTGTCAGCCTGTCTGCTGTCATATAGCGAGAAGAATAAAATATAATATTTTTCGACAATTAGAGATTTTTTTGAAAATTTCTATTTTCTGAGATATTTTTCAAAAGATTAATCGCAAATTAGGCTAAACTTTCAGAAATGTTCCTAAACGAAACAAATGTCATGGAATGTTTTCTGTATTACCTCAAAAATGTGAAAAATACTAAATTTAGTTTATTTTGTAATTTGGTCTTTTCCCACACTTTTTCAATGGTCTTTTTGTAATAAATTTCTCTCAGAGAAGTTCACCGTTTCTCAATACAAAGTAGAAAAATATTTATTGTGACTGTATCCTCAAACAGGTATTTTGTAGTGTTATAGCGGATATACGTGCTCCGTTATAACTGACTATTCAGATTGTATAAAGGTTTTGCTTTCCAAAAAATTATATACTATTTTCCTCCATACGGGTTATTTATTCCTTCTGCTTCCTTACGGGTAACACAAAATGCAATAATGTTGTAATCCCTGTTGATTATTACGTTACGAATATTTTACAAATACATTTTTGCAAGGTAAATTAATTGGCAACTACACACCCATATTAAAATATCCAACTTTAAAATTTTAAGATAGAATTGATATATAAATTCAAAATTATTTGAAAAATAATCTCTGTTCATTTATTTAATCACAGCGAAAACCTTTATAGAATTGAGCTCTGTCAAATAAGCCTCTTTGTGTCGTTAGACGTCTATTTCGTTTTGGTAAATATACTTATTTACCTCCGAAAATTGAGCTTAAACATTGCAAATATCAATTTTTTTTTACATTTACAGATATTTGAGCTTAATTAACATAAACAAGCTCTACATATAATATATTTGTATGATTTTGACTTAAAAATAGGACATTCATTCTATTTTCAGTGTTGTAAATGTCCAATTTTGGTACTTAACAGATAATAAAGAATCCTTTCGATTAACTTCTTCTATAACCTGCCCTGTATATTAGAATCCGCAAAACTTATTCACTACTCCCATCATATCATCTTTTACGTTATATATTTTTTCTTCTGTTTATCCCTTCTGTATCTATTCACTCTGATTCTTAGCATTTTCCTTGTCATCTGACATTCGTTCCTGTAAAATAAAATCTATCTATCTAGACACAAGTTTTAAAATGCCACTGCAAACAACTTTTACTGGGTCTTTTTATAGCTATAGTTCAGCAGACAGGCAAACGGCCCACTTTGGCAGATGGTCACCGTTGCCTATGGACGTTTGCAACACCAGAGGCATTACCAATGCGCTGTCGGCCTCGAAGAAATTTAATAATGCCTTTTTTGAAGAACCCCATATCGTACCGCGCTGAGAAAACCTCAGCCGGAAGCTCATTCCAGATCCTGAGAGTACGCAACATGAACGTTCTAGAGACCCGTCTCAAACAAGAAAGAGGCTCCAAGAAATGGGGAGGAACACCCAGCTGATGGCGAGCAGTGCAGTGGTAGAAAGACGACGATTGCACAATTCTGAATAGTTCTTCAGAACACTCCCCGTTCTACAGAGGGTAGAATACGCAAAGAGACGTAAAGTCTCTCCAAAGTCCAGGCATATCTAGACCGTCTGTGAGTATGGGATCGCCAACAACATGAACTGGATGAAGTCTAAGGGATTGAGCTGACAGGCGGGTGTTCCAGGCCATAAATGTGAGCAGTACTCCATATGCGGTCTGACATGTGCTTTGTATAGCACAAGCCGTTTCCTTGGACTGAAATACTGCTTGGACCGGTTTAGCACACCTATGTAGCTTTTTGGAGGCAAGCTTAGCTTTATTCTCCAATTGTCCCCTAAACTGCACATCATTCGTGATGTCGACACCAAGGATCCATATACTACTTGCGATGGAAAGATGGGTTCCTTGGAACTGTGGCGCAGGTGCGAACGGGGTTATGCAAACAAGAAGCATTATTTTCGGTTTGTGACAGAACTTAATATTAGACCGTTAGGTATGAAACAATCTAAGTTTAATTAAAATAAATTTATTTATCGTACAAATTTTATGGATTAGAAAATTTAAAAAAGAAAGAAAGGAAGAAAAATTATTTGTCAAAAAGCAACATCCATTAAAAACTAATATCGTTTATACATTAAACAACATCTTTTGTGGCATGCGTAATTAATGCTAATTTGTAGTCCATTTGCGTTAAGAAAATAGTGTCATTGTTGTCCGCCAGGCTAGCCCCGCTACCCGAACAATTAGGTCATCCTTTTCGAACGATAATCTACCGCCAACTGGTCACTGTGAACATAGTTTTTAATTTGTTGCGACCTGATTGACCAGAGGGCGAGGCAAGGCTGGCGGACAACGATGAGTCACTATTTTCTTAACGCTAATGGACTATAGTGACGAATGTGGTCAACATCTGTACTGGGATCAACAACACTAGTTTTCAGTTTTAACCTCCCCGTTTGCTTATAACTATACTTTGAGCCTTTATACAACGAAGCAATTCAAATTGTTTTTAAAATATGCTTATCATTTCTTGATCAGGTAAATTCACACCTTTACAAATATTTTATCTATAGGTACTTTCTTGAAGTACTGATTGAAATGTTCTACCAATACTGATAAGAAAGCTTTCATCCCCGGGACTTGAGCTTGAGAATTGAATTCTTGCCAATGGTCGTTGATAAATTTGTTCATTTTTTTAGCTGTAACAAAAATAATATAACGTCAGTAAAATACTTAGAAAATCTATACGATAATCGCCGTTCATTGCTGCATCTTGGCTTCATCAAGTTTACGCCACACATCCTGGTTCTGCGACAGACGTGCCCGGCCCAATATATTGCTAGGCACGTTAGTAACTTTGGTTTCCTCGTCCAAGATCCAAATTTGCTAGGTGGTAGGGCTCTAACCCCGTATACAACTACCACTGGTTTCTATACATGCTACCATAATAACCTTATGAAGTATTCTGGGTTCACCCAGGTTCCAGTTTCAGTACTTTTAAGTTAGCCGTTAGCCTGTCTGCTGTTTTACAGTAATGAAATAACGTGTCCACATTTCAGCTCCATAGGTCAATTGTCACAGGTCAATTATAAAAGATATTGCTTGAAGATTTTCGACTTCAATATTGATTTATGCGTTAGTAATATTTAGGGTTTCGGACTTGAGAGATGAAAATTAAATAGTTTGTTGTAAAATTAATTACATTAATTTGTAAATTTTATCGTAAATACACATTGTCTTCGACTTTTAAGTAAAGATAGAAAAGTTTTTTTTTTATTTTAATTTATAAAATTTATTAAGTGAATACAGAATTAAAAATAATTATATACTAGAACAATAAAACTAAAAAAACCTTAAAAAATATAATATAAAAATCAACATCTGTCACAGGACCAGGATGTGTGGCGTAGACTTGATGAGGTCAAGGTGCAGCGATGAACGACGATTATCTTATAGAATTTCTAAGTATTTGTTAGAAAAGTTAAGAATATTGTCGATAAGTAGCGACACAAACTAAGCCTATTTTAACCCTGTGTCAGTACACCAGTAGATCTTGCATCCCAAGGCACCAGCTTTGAATATGATCGCGATATTACTAAGATAATGAAGACGAATAAAGAAGTAATGTAAAATAATTTTAGCCGGTGTGTTATTTCAATATTTATGGGCAACTTTTGTAGTGCCATGGATTTCGCAAGCCAAAACGTCTACGGAAGTCATTAGTAGAATCAAATAACATGCACGAGTATTTATTTACAAAATGGTTCATAAGTATTATTATTTTTAACAACCAATAACTATTTACATAAAATTATTTTTTACTTTATTTAAATCTACTAAAGGTATTAAATATAACTACACTCATACCTACAGTTGACATGGTTTATTACTTATGATGATACTAAGGTGGAGTGACCCAGTCAAAACAGTATAACTGCCTTATTAACACATATCCGTAGACCGAATCGTACCTGTTATATATTTTTTGTTACATATTTATTACAAAGGGATAGACAAAGGCATATAAAGCATTTGAGATTTAGTGTAAAAGAAGAATGCTGAGGATAAGCTGGACTGAAAAAAGGACCAACGAAAAAGTGGTGAACATGGCGAAAGAAAAAATGAACATCTTAAGAATTACTTATTGAGAACAGAAGAGGAAAGATGCCGGGAAACTTGATTCGATACGACGATCTAAGTATATAAGTGTGAATTAAAGAATAATATAAGTGTGAATTAAAGGAAAACGTAAAAGAGCGAGACTAAGAAGGACATTTATGGAGTAAATAGAGGAAAGACTGGGTGTCCTGATATCAAAAAGTCAGGAAAAAACGCTTTGTAGAGAGGACTGGAATATACACAAAGATAAGAGCGGTAGCTTTGATATCAACGATGATGATATATTTTTATCTCTTAGTATATATTAATAAATATTCCTGAATCGATTAATGATTATTCAATACACAGAACACACGCAATTAGCTAAAGTTAATTAACACACTGAGATTTTCATCAACTTAGGAGTGTTTTATACTTAACTTCAACGACTCAGGAAGGAGAATAAATTAATCACTACTTAAATGCCATGCTTTAATATTATTATACTTACTTTTCTCGCTATCATCGTTGAATAAATTATTAAAGCTAAAATGTACTTTTCCTGTCACTTCTAATCGTGTTATTTCGAAATTAATCAGTTGGATGAATATCTTATCTTCTCTTATTTCTTTTTGAATACCTCCGTTCATTGATATTTCATATTTGTCTGAAAAAGAAAACAATACAAAAAATATTGGACATTCGATTTTATCATTGTTCTTTTTTAGTTCAGTTCTAGCTTAAGTTACTGAGTTACAGTAACTGAGTTCGTCAATAATGAAATTACGTCTACGTAAATAAAATCCTGGAGCCACTGATGTTTTGAAAACTAGCGTCCACTGTTTTCAGTCTACTGAAAATGATGTGGTTATCAATCTTTCTAAGTTTACAGCAGTCGCTATCGCGCCGCCGAGATATGAAGGCCAGTGGCAGATGCAAACAACCAAAGCCCTGCTCACCGAGCGCTATGCAGGATCGACTTTTGGTCAAAAGATTACTCTAACTTTTTAAATTTAGCCACATCTATTGGAAGAAAAATGGGGAAAATCCTGGAAAATGTAATGTCACGGAAAGATTTTGAATGGTTAAACACTGTGACAATACTCAGTAGTGTGGATTGGATTGAAATCCAAAAATAATAGAAGAAGAAGAATAATAATAAAGGTACGTGGCAGCAAAGTGGGGTCACGTTCAGAAACCATTTAGGCAGTTTTTTAATGAAAACTAAAAATAATGAAAACATCGCAACGAAACCAGCAAACCAAGACCACCAGTATGTGTTGACCACCATCCATCTTGAACACGGCAGATATATTGTCCCTTTGTGTACTGTTGTTCCCTCTGAGAATTGCTCAACCACAGCAATGGTATAGGGCTATAATTATATTATAGACAATCTTCTTTTTTAAGAAGAATGCGCTTTATCGGGCCATTCAATTGACCTCTCACTCCCGACCATGGCTAAAACCAAGGCAACTTTTCTCTCCCGAGAGGTCAATTTGGTAGTTCCTCACGACATTATTGGCACACGGCGACCATATGGGCCACCGTATCCTACCTAAGATATACACTTACCAAAAATAATTTTGGACTGTCCTTTTCCCATTAACTTCTCCGAAGCAATGAAGCCATTTAGGTCGTAGTTCATATTTAATTCTAAATATGGACAGTCCAAGAATAAATGCCATACGTTGTCTACTGTGTTGAATCTAATAAAATATTACAAACAAATTAATATAATGAGGCAATGCAGCAAAGCGCCCGTGTTGTGGGTACTATACAACTGATATAGTACATATATACTTTTCTCTTGTAAATAAATATATATGCACATAAACACCCAGACCTGAGACAAGAATGAAACACGTGTCCTTACAAGCATTAGGATATGCAAAAGAAGTTGCACCACGAATAAAAATCAGTTTTTGGTCCTGTGTAAGACTAGAAAAATAAATAACATTAGTCATATGGACTTAATCGTAAAAGTTGACAATAATATAACATCTTGCTAGTTCCTATGCAGCAAAAGTAGGGTATTTTTTGGTATCTCCTTTTGAATTTGTGATCAGATAAAAAATGCGTGTTTATATTCCATAATTTTTTTTTGGTTCTTTGCTCCCTAATATGGAAGACACATAGGAAAACTGCCGCAAATAGGTGCGCAGGAGTAGTATTCTGCAACGATACACAACAGCGTACATCAACTACGAATTGAGAGTGATGCAACGTTTGTGAGCAGAACATAGCGAAAAGCAAATTACAATTTAAGTCAATCCAAAGGAGAATTTAATACGTACCATCTCACTCTTACCTACTAATTCCAACATCTGAATCTCCACACTAATATTAAAAAAAAAGTATAACAAACGATATAGTTTCTGTAATCACCATGGATTTAGGGAATTTTTAAATATATCTACCAGCAATAGCCGGTTTAACTCACCCCATTATAAACTTTAAATAACCCTATTAACAGTTCTTCTACACTTACAACAGCATGTTAGTAGGTAGTGCTCCTGGAACCGCAAACATTCATAGGTGACAGTAACTTCTATTAAGTGGGCTGTCAGTCTGTCTGCTATTCTACACTAATAAAAATATACTGAAAATGAAAGGAAAACTTAAGAAACCCGAGATTCCTGGTGTATTTTGTAATCAATCAATCCTGGAAAAGAGAAAAACTGCTTGTCCTCTCCAGCTGCGGATAGATATGGGCTATTCTGTTTATAAAAGATAAATATCGTACCTTGCTTCTCTCACAGAACAATTTGAATACCCATGCGTTTCTGCATTCGTTAGGGTATAGTTTAGATTAGGCAGGTTCGCTACTATTTTATCTTTCTTCAAAGGATCTGATGGCTCAACTTCTAATTCTGTATTTCCAGCAACAACAATTGGGTACAATCTTTTCATAGCTAAGGTTATACATTCTTGATCTTCTAAGTTACACATTTCACCTTTAAAATAAATTTTGATTAAAGGACCTAAAGTTTTTGAAACTTATAGTTAAATATGATGCAGATGGTTTAGCTGATTCGGGAGCTACGTGAGTGATTTTGTTATGCGTACTTGCTTATTGTGTGTGTGTATTTGCTTGATACCTATTGATGGTAAAATAATTGTATTTTACTAATAAATTGTTTTATAATTTAAATGTACATTAATTTGTATCAAATTAAATCAAAATAACTTATTTTAATATAAGATCTTACACATCTCGTACGGCATGTCAAGAATCAACTACCGTTTTCGATAAAAAACGCTGGCTAGAAAAAAAAAATGGCGAAATAAACTCCTCAGAGAGTATTTTTAAAGTATTATTTATTTATATAGTTTCCAATATTGGTCCCCAAAGAGCACAACTGATATAATGGGTGTGGAGTTACGAAAATGAACAAGTTAGGAAAAATACATAAGGTTAAGTCTACAAGTAATGAACTTAAACAATTTTTTATTTATTTATTTCATTATTTATACATGACATACAAATTTTAAAAATAAAAGATACATAAAATACATACATACAATGATAAATAAACTTAAAAGTAAGAGGCTAGAATTGTATGAACACTAAGGGAAGAAAATGTAATGAAAGTGAACGGATATAGACGGATATAGACCAATGAAAACATTTATTTTTTATTGCTATAGGACAGCAGACAGGCTGATGGCTCGTTTAGATTTTAGCATCGCGTACACGCTGCTGTCCCATAAGGGTACAGGAACTTGGGCCATTAATGCCGGAACACAACACAAGGTTATTATGGCGACATACTTAAAACCAAAGGTGGTCGCCATCCAGACGGGTTTGAGGCCCTACCACATAGCTATGGTGGGTTGTTTTGTCGCCTTTTACGACAGGCCGACCCCGGTCGCAGAGGTTAGTATTCTTTCTCCGCCCCTGCACGGATAAATGAAAAGATGGAAAGATTTCATAAAAGTTATATGGAAAGAAAATATTTGAACATTGAAAGAACGACTAAAACGGGACAACGGAAAGAGTGGACATGTAGCGAGCGAGCTTGTTGGGATCAGCAGCAGAATAAGTATGTGACAAATTTTCTAAAAGAGAACTATCGTCTAGTTCTTCTCTAGATTTCTGTCTCGTAATATTGTAATTAAAAAATCACTTACACTGTATTGAATTGATTAACATCACTGAGAATAAAGCAAAAAATGTAAAACTCATCTTTATATATTTTTCAAAACGAATAAAATACAAATAACAACGCAAATTACGTCGGTAGAAGTTGATTTTGTATTTCTTGATTAAATATATGTTGTGAGGGTCGTGTCTTATATACGTTCATCTATTTTTATAACAATAACATTTTAAAATTTCAATTTATTCTCACGGCACACACAGATGGTCTAAAATACTGAGTTATAAAAGTTAAACTTCATATAATACGCTCATACTGAATGAAGACTTTGACTTTTATTTTATTTAGTGCAACTTCTTTTTCCTGCACTTGTCCCACATCATGTGGGTTCAGTACACCATGTTCTCTATTTTCACTCTCCTCTGTTAGCCATCATCTCAACACTCGTGTTTTACTCTATAATCCTATATAATTACACAGTCCATCCATCTTTTCTTTGGCCTACACCTATTATATTTATCCATCATTATTTCTCTAATTTTCCTATAATAACGCATTTTCCCTTCGCTTTATATAGTTATATCATACTTGAGGAACATTAGACTTTTTTTATAAAATCAGTAAAAGTAATATAAAAATACATAAATAAAAAGACCTCCAAGAAATAAAAGGACCCTCCAGGCTTCAATTATATTGTTTGATCGTAATATAGAGGGTAGAAAACATCTCGTTTCTTGTTTTTGTGAACTACCTTCACTCTCGCGTGAGGTGATGGTGAAAACGCATTGGCGCAGTAGCATCACGTGAGTCTCTACAACGCGTCGAACATGTTGACATTCTGACTCCCTAAGGACCATTCTCTGCACAATTGACTTCAAATATTCGAATATTTTTAAATGGCCATGCCAAAATATTGTGAAGTATTCAGATTTGTAATATTTAGCTGACAACATGCAACAGTTTCTTTGCAAGTAGACCTGAAACAAACCGAGAAGGGGTGGGATCATAGTCAGTGTGAATTTCGTTGCCCACAGCAAGGTATCGACACTCCAATCCTCTCACTGTCTCATATAGTCCTCTGTTCTCTAATATATTTTCCAGTCCTCGTATTGTACGGTGTACTCTAGGACTGTAAGCGACATCGTACATATTCTAATGTTGATAAAATCTATAAGTAATTATATTGGTACTTGAGAGGGAAATTATTATCAGTTAAAAACCTTAGAATAGTAAAACTTACTTAAATATAAAATCAATTAAAAATCCGTTATTTCTTCAAATATCTGCAAAACAAATAATAAAAAATCTCCAGCAGTACAGTATGCAGGATGTCACGTCAATTTGTTTTAATATTATCACTAAAAAAGTCTTCGCATTATCTGTTAATCATCTACCGGAAAACGTAAGTCTCTCCAAATTTCCGCTGAATTTTATCCGTGCAGGGGCGGAAAAAGAATACTAACTTCTGCGGGCGGGGTCGGCCTGTCGTAAAAGCCGACAAAACAACCCACCCTAGCTACGTGGTAGGGCCTCAAGCCCGTCTGGATGGCGACCACCTTTGGTCTTAAGTATGCCGCCATAATAACCTTGTGTTGTGTTCCGGCATTAGTGACCCAAGTTCCTGTACCCTCATTGGACAGCAGCGTGTTCGCGATGCCACTGGCGTTGCAAACAGCCATAGGCGACGATAACTGCTAAATTCTAAGCGGGCCATCAGCCTGTCTGCTGTCCTACAGCATTAAAAAAGAAACATTCCGCTCCAGTAATTTATTCAGCTCTAACTCCAACTTTGCGCAGATCGTCGGCAAACGCTTCGCTTCAGGACTCGTTTTCTCTTATTCGTTAACACTATAGTGTCATGACGTTTATAAAAATAATTTCAGCCAATCAGTTATAGCACAGATTTATTCTTCTTTTAGTTCATTTTTATCACTTTTATATTCATTATTAGTCATTCATTCATCATTTCAGCCGGAAGACGCCCACTGCTGGACAAAGGCCTCCCCCAAAGATCTCCACGATGATCGGTCCTGCGCTGCCCTCATCCAACCTATCCCGGCGATCTTGACCAGATCATCGGTCCATCTTGTGGGGGGCCTACCAACACTGCGTCTTCCGGTACGCGGTCGCCATTCGAGGACTTTTCTGCCCCAACGGCCATCAGTCCTTCGAGCTATGTGCCCAGCCCACTGCCACTTCAGTTTTGCAATCATCCGGGCTATGTCGGTTACTTTGGTTCTCCTGCGAATCTCCTCATTTCTGATTCGATCTCGCAGGGAAACTCCGAGCATAGCCCTCTCCATTGCTCTCTGAGCGACCATGAGCTTTCTCATAAGGCCCATAGTTAGCGACCACGTCTGCGTTCCGTATGTCATCACTGGCAACACACATTGGTTAAAAACCTTCGTCTTGAGACACTGCGGTATTTGGGACGAAAAGATTTTACGGAGCTTCCCGAACGCTGCCCATCCGAGTCGGATTCGACGAGTGACCTCTTTCGCGAAATTGGACCTGCCTAACTGGATCGTTTGACCCAAGTAGACGTATTCGTCAACAATTTCGAAAGTACAGTTCCCAACTGTTACGGGGGTAGGTGTGACATGGACATTAGACATGATCTTCGTCTTGTCCATGTTCATTTTGAGACCTACTCCTTGGGAAGCTGTATTGAGGCCATCAAGCATATGGCTTAAGTCTTCCATGGTTTCAGCCATGATTACGATATCATCTGCGAATCTAAGGTGAGTGATGTACTCACCGTTAATGTTGATGCCCAGTCCGTTCCAGTCCAGAAGCTTGAAGACATCTTCCAACGCAGCAGTGAACAGCATCGGCGATATGACATCGCCTTGTCTGACTCCCCGCTGTAGTCGGATAGGCTTCGAGTTCTGATCCTGGAGACGGACTGACATGGTGGCGTTTTCATACAAACACTTCAACGCTTTGATGTATCGATAATCAATGTGGCACCTCTGGAGAGACTGAAGCACCGCCATTATTAGTAGTAATATTTAACTTTGATTTGTTCCTTCATATTTTATTAATTACTAGCTGTGCCCGTGACTCCGTCCGCGTGGAATAGTGACTTTGGACAGAATTTTTTGGATATATCTTATGGTTTATTTTGGATTACAAACCCTATAAACCCTAAATATAAATAAATGAAATTTTAATATGCAAACAGTCAGTATTATCGAATGCAAATGTTACGCCATGCGCCTCCGGAATACGTACGTTCGAACATACAAAGTCCAGCCTAAGCTAAACCCTATTTCATATATAAATCTGAGGTCAACTTAAATTGGAATATAAAATTTCCGAAAGTTATCATTTTTAACAAATACTATTTTTTTTTCTAAAATAAAAATAGCCTAAGTTACTCCTTGATACATCAGCTATCTGCTAGTGAAAGTCCCGTCAAAATCAGTGCAGCCATTTCAGAGATTAGCCAGAACAAACAGACAGACAGACAAAAATTGTAAAAAATGTTGTTTTTGTATATGTACCTTGTATACGTCCGAATGCACTTAGTGAAAAGCGGTTATTTTAATATTACAAACAGATCCTCCAATTTTATTTATTTGTACGTATATAGATATAGTTTAGCATTTTGTTTTGTATTTATGTATAACTAGCTGACCCGGCAAACGTTGTTCTGCCATATAAATAATAAAATGTCAAAAAATTAAAAAAAAATTTTTGGGGGTGGGTCACCCCTAACATTTAGGGGGATGAAAAATAGATGTTGGCCGATTCTCATAGATACCGGATAAGCACAAAAAATCACTAACTCAATTTAGTTATCTGCCTACTGCCTACCCCCTAAGAACGATGGCGTGATTATTTATAGCCTATGACCATTTCTAGGTTATCATCTATCACCATACCAAATTTCATCAAAATCCGTTCAGCCGTTTAGGCGTGAAAGAGGAACAGACAGACAGACAGACAGAGTTACTTTCGCATTTATAATATTAGTATGGATAGTATGGATTAATGAAGAAAAAATAAGTATAAAATGATAAATGATACAAAGATATAATAGACGTATAAAAAACATGTCTGTGTTATCATGATCGGTTATCTCCAGGTAATTATCGAGAAGGAGCCAATTTAGGTATATTATTTCTTAATATTACCTATATTAGGTTATTTTTGTTGTAACAGCTCCAAATAAATGTTTATTTCTTTCATAGGACAGCTTAATCTCAATGTCTAGACCAAATACTTGCAAAGAAGAAACCTTAAGTGATAGATCAGTTAAATTTATGTATGCGTTCAAGTGCGTAAATCGTAGCACCTTAATATTCCGAACGCCATCCCAAACTGAAATCTTGTCCATAAATGCAATAACTCTACTTAAGGCTTAGAGATATGAAGGTATAAGATAGTTAAAGACCAAATATTTAGAATTGAAAATACTATAAAAGAAAAATAGAGCAACAAAATATTGCCTTGCAGTTTATTGTTGTTGTTTTGTTGCAAATTGCCTTGGAGTTTATTGTTGTTGTTTTGTGCCAATACAACCACAAGTTGCCAATTATGAAAATATAATGATTTAAAAAAGAGGGAAGGTAAGTGTAGACAAACAGGCACGAAACTGATTTTATTACCTGTTGTTCTTCCAAAACAAACAAGCTCGAAAAATAATATCAAGTGACACCTCACTGCATCTCGATGGTCTGACGGTTACCACTAGGGTGTGAGAAAGACAAGGAACTTGGATATGTGAACCAAACATGGAAGCTTATGTTACAAATCTACGACTGTAAGTGGCTGAAGAAAACATTAAATACCAAAATTAAACTTTGCCATCCAGTTTTTTATCCGTGCAGGAGCGTAGAAAAAATACTAACCTCTGCGGCCGGGGTTGGCCTGTCATAAAAGGCGACAAAACAGTGCAGGGGCGGAGTAAAAATATTGGCTCGAGAAAACAAACCTAATGGTAGGACCAAACCGCTACCCCACTACCCCTATGCGGACAGCAGAATTTTCACGGTGCCCCTAACGTCGCAAACATCCATAAGTGATAGCAACTGCGTAATATTAAGTGAACCGTCACCCTGTTGCCGTTCCTTTAAAAAAAACATGCGGGGCAGTCTTTGGGGACTGCCGATACAAGTGAAAACTAAAAACTAAATAACTTGTGAATTGTATCGTCGAGCTATTAGATTATTATTTTCGGTTTATAAAAAAAATGGTTATGATCAAGCATTAAAGTTTAAATTGGTCATTAACACTTCTTTACAAACCAAAAATTGTTCATCCAAAAAGTACTCAACGCGCCTAAAGAAGTTTTCACTTCAAAAACTCAACTGTATTTCATTGTAATAAAGTTGCAATTCAAATAGATATGTATAAGTAATACAATGCAATCATTTGAAAGTTACATTATAAAATAAACCTTAATATTACTGGAGCAAAATTCCGTCTTACAAATCTTATGAATTTTCGATTAGGATACGTGACACCTGACGCAAGATTAACATTTTTTTTACCCAACACAAAGAAGTACACAAGTAGCCTAGGGAATTTAATGAGTGTACGGTCAGCTGCCACAAAATACCACATACTAGCTAAATAAGTAGACTTCATACAGTTATGACTCTTATAGAAATTCTGCCTGTCTTAGCTAGAGACGAACTGGCAATCGTGTTTCCTTGGTATAAAAAAAATGGCTGGAGTTTCTAGAGTTATATTTATTTATACTATCTATTTGACTCTTAACTCTACACCCGACACATACAAGTTAAGGGTGCTCTCTAATAAATTTATATGCTATACCCGGATTGGTTAAGCCATACTATATGATTTATTGGCCCCTTGTGTTAATATTGTAGACATATCGGTATTACATGTATTAGAACGTATCAAATAAGCTATTATTTCATCATGTATACTAGCACAAAAAAATACTCGGCTTTTTTGCTTTGGTGTTTTTTTTAAAACCCTTTTATTCCTTTTATTACGCTTTTATTCTTTTTAAAACACTATTATCTTTGCATATCAAGAGACAAGAGTATACATATAATTATTTAATTAAAGTATTTGATTTTTACAAGAATGAATGCAGTTTGACCGTAGCTTCAAAAATCTACGATACAAGTCTTTCACTGTCTGTAAACTAGGGTACGGAGTAGTTCATTTCTCGCCTTTTACAACTCCCTAGGAATGTGATGGGGTAGTTATATTCTATATTATATAGCCTACCCATAAATATAGGTACATATTATTTAATTTAAAGATTTTTCACAAACATGGTGTTGAAGGCATCAACTCGTGTGTCTAATAATGACTCACAGGTAGGATATCAGTGATTTAAATGTATTTTCTTTGACATATTTTTCTTCAATATTAGTAATTACATAATACAATTTTGTTTTCTTTCTGAATTAAATGTGATACCACTATATACCATTTACAGTGGTGTCACATGCAAGTCAATTTCTATGATTGCTTTATTGAGAATAATAATTTATTTTTACCAACTACTCATAAAATGTGTATTGTTTTACTATGTTATTTCACGAGTTTAATGAAAAACATCATTTAAAATAATTATCTACTTTATATGCATGTTAATACATAAATAAAATTAGCATAAAATATGTGAGTTTTTGTATTTTTAATGCTATATAGAAATCTGCTTAGAGATCATTCCCATTAATAAATTCTTGCAGTATGCGGCAATGTAAATGTTAACAAATATTCAAAGCAAGGCTACGTATAATGTTGATATTTCATATTATGCATCAACAGGGCCATCTTTACCCAGGATTTCAAGGGATGAATGAGTACGGGCGCAGAGTCCTAAGGTACACACACAAGCCAAGCGCTAGGAATTTCGATATTTTATTAAACTCATTTAATGTCAACGTCATTACGCCGTTATCTACATTTTGTTACGTCAAATGCATGCACAAAATAAAAATATTACATTGTTTTATTTTGGTTGACAAGAGTGGGGGCGCAAGTTGAACACTTCGAACCCCGGCTCAGAATATGCTTGAGATGGAGTCGATTGCTAGTGATGTCGTTTTTTGATTGTTGTAACATTTTCAGTCGGTGTTAGCGGTATTTAGTAAAAACTGTATTGAGGTAAAACGTATTTAGGCGTTACGTTCGCTGTAACTGTCGTTCGGCTTAGGTAGATTAAGAAAGTGATAGTGAACGCGTCAATGCTATTTTATTATACATGAGAGAGCATTTGTATTTAGTATCGACTTAAGTCGATAATTTACATTCTTGGAACAATTTTTCTCTTTTATCTATCTTTATTGCCTTATTCTTATTTTTAAAATTTTATCAACTTGAAACACAAAATTGGTTGAGCTAAAATTCCCAACGCACAGTTATATATCCTAAGTCTTTAATTCCTATCCTTCCACAAACTTAGTACCGAATCCGAAGTTCGCTGTTCTTAAGTATAAATTTACTCGTATATAGGAACAGCAATTTGCAATAATGGCTTTTTCTGACACTTCTTTGACAACCACCATGACGCAACGGCTTTCGCAAATAGCAGTAATTGCGTGGGTAACAGTTTCGATTACCATCCTGAGTCTTTGTGCATGTATAATATGTATTTATTTACAAAAGATAAGTATATCAGTTGTCTATCCATAATTAGATAGTGCTGTGTATTTTATATATCATAGTTTATTTATTATTATTATCTTCGTCAAGTACCAGTATTTATATGAAATGAGAGAATATACAAGAAAATAAAATAAAATTCACATAATTAGGTTTAAAATGGTGTATGCTTTCTGAGTTTCGAATTAAAGAGGAAAAACTAACTACTTATTTATTTTAATTATTTTTAATTTTCCGATTTATGTCTTGATTTGAATGTATAGTTTTTACAATCTGTTTTATGTACATACTTTGTACATATACTCGTAGGTATATACCCAAAAAACATACTTAGCTAAATTATTCGTTTAAACGTTCTAAAAATACGGTGCACCATAAAGCGTCATTATTCTCCATACGATAATCTTTAGTAGGTAACCGGGGTAAAGTGGGCCATTTTTCATCCCCCGCCAGGCCCACGGGGCCGCTTTAGTTTCAATAAGAGAGAGATAAGATTGGGCTTGATGTGTTTGTTACAAAAAAGCTGTGGACTTAGGCAATTTTTTCAAATATCACTTTTTGATCTAATTTTTATAGGTGTGTGTGTTTCGATACATGGTATTTCAGTGGTATTAGACGCGGAGTCCAATCAAGAAGTCGCGGATCCGAATCCCACGATTGCATGTACTGTTTAGGAAGTTTTTATTGTCTAATATACATATTATAGCAAAACTAGCTGGTTTGGCAAACGTTGTTCTTTCACATAAATAAAAAAAAATCAGAACTTAATTACGTTTACCCCTATTTCACCCCCTTCAAGTTTAATTTTCTTAGGGACTCAAGGGCATCTTGCAAATGTATTTTCGCGTCAAAAAGTAGCCTATGTCCTTCTCCAAGGTCCAATCTATTTCTATACCGAAGTTCACCAAAATTGGTTCAGCGGTTTATTTGTGAAAACGTAACAGGCATAGGTACTTTCATATTTATAATATTAGTATGGATTGACATGTACCGACAGAGAAGAAAAACGTATCGAGATCACCGGTGTGTATATGATATACGGTTAAGGCGCAATTCCAGCAATGGGACGTTATGGGCTGTTATTATAATAACCCCATCCCGTTTATCCATTGCCATGATGCAAGCGATTAAGTGGTCGCGTAAATTGGTTTAAAAGTAGCAGATGTAAGTATACAAACTAAATCGGAGTGTCATCCAATCCCTAGCGCAGGGGCTTACGACAGTAAAAGGCGACAAAACAACCCTAGCTACGTGGTAGCGCCCCAAATCCATCTCGATAACAATCACTTATGGTCTATAAGTATGCTTCCATAAAACCTTGTATTGTGTTCCGGTATTGGTGACCCAGGTTCCAGTAACGTCGCAAACATCGATGGGCTACGTAAACTGCTTACTATTGTATGGGTTAGCCTGTATGGGTCTACTGGTGCTGAGCAATAAAATAAAGATGCTTATGGGATCTTTATCTTCGACGAAGAAAATATTTACGTGAATTTTTGCGTTTGTATAAAAATCCTGTAAAAGGTTTAGTGTGGTGGAACTGTCTTTACTTACTAAGTGGGCCGTCAGCCTGTCTGATGTTCTTCGGCAATAAAAAAAGATTTTACACAAAAGTATGTTTTTTACCTTTTAGAAATTCGTAAACGCTAGTCGAGAATAGAAATAGGATGTATATATCGTGTAATCGGAACGAGCGGTCAAAATAGCGAGAACACATTTTGTTTACGTCCCACTGACCACTCGTGCCATAGTTAATCGGACATGACAGTATATCAATAACGCTTATCATATAATATCATATTATCTCCTAATAAGTACTATATTATTGGCTACATATTCTATTTGCACCCCCGTAGATACGAAATTTCCTCACGTACTGTTTTTTTCCCTTAAGCCCTTCCTTCCTGTTAAGGAAAAATAAATATCATCAATGGACCAAACATAAGCGTTATGATTGTATACAGCATTAATACTTGTAGAAAGAAATTGACTTGAGTCACATTACCAGGCTTTGAAAATTATATAACCTCTTAGATATAAGTTCTATGCTAATTATTTCTCTTCGTGTAGAGGCGCAGTTAGAAAAAAAATGGTTTTAGTTAAAAGTGATCAGTTTCGGATTTTAAATATCCAATTTAAGTTGACCTCAGATTTATATCATCAATCATATAAAATAGGGTTCAGCTTAGGCTGGACCTGCCAGGTTCCAACGCAGTTTGTATATTTCATTTATTTATATTTTAGGGTTTATAGGGTTTGTAATCCAAAATAAACCATAAGATATATCCAAAAAATGCTACCCAAAGTCACTATTCCACACAATTACTTCTACGATCTTCCTCTAACGATCTACGATCTTCCTTCTAATTACGATCTTCCTCTTGGCAAGTTAGAGGCCTTGAAACTTGTGACTTCTTTTCACAACAATACATAACCTTCGGCGAAGGACATCGTGGCAAGCAGGGATAGGATCACAGGGATCAGGGATCCACATAGATGGATCTTCACAGCACGTTGTTGGACAATGAGCCACTAAAATTGGACATACTCCAAGTTGCTCGCAGTCTTCAGGATAGTAGCACGCCATTTTTTTTAAATTTTACTTCTTTTTCTTTTGTAAATTTTATATCATAATAAATAAATTTTCACTAGAATTTTGATAATTTTGACGGGTTTTTTTTATTTGTATAAAGTTATTTATAATTTGTGAAATACATCTAGCTCAAGCATAAATAAAATGGCGTATAAGTAATCTAAATTGATTTACTCTTTTCTATTTGTGAGAATTTTTTATCCGTGCAGGGGCGGAGAAAGAATACTAACCTCTGCGGCCGGGGTCGGCCTGTCGTAAAAGGCGACTAAACAACCCACCCTAGCTACGTGGTAGGGCCTCAAGCCTGTCTGGATGGCGACCACCTTTGGTATTAAGTATGCCGCCATAATAACCTTGTGTTGTGTTCCGGCATTAGTGACCCAAGTTCCTGTACCTTTATGGGACAGCAGCGTGTTCGCGATGCCACTGGTATTGCAAACATCCATAGGCGATGGTAACTGCTAAATTCTAAGCAGGCCGTTAGCCTGTCTACTGTCCTACAGCATTAAAAAAAATAGTGTTTACAAAATGCGAATATATAGTTACGAAACGCATTTGCAATGCAGGTTTTGCAATGAAAAACATTTTGAAGTTTTACAGCGATGCTGTTCAAACTGATGAAGAAAAATACCAAATTAACTGAGTAGCTATAGTGAAACCTTAATAAAATTGAAACTTAAAAACTAAATGAATTATGACCCCTGGGCGACCACTATATAAAAAATGTATATATGTAGTGGTCGCAATTTAAGACTTCGACCACGGTCTTAACCCTCGGTAGGTTATTTTATCCCCATATAATATATTATCTCTAGATATGTAATTATTATAACATATCCCTAACTTATACTCTGATTTGTTAGTCTTTACTATTCAAGCCACATATTTATCATTACGTTATTTTGTATCAAACATATGCTAGAACTGGATGAGGTACGAGTCAAAAAACTGCTTCATTACATTAATGAGGCAAGCTTTCTAATTTATGATAAATGTGTGGCGATCATAATATTTCATTGAATCGGCAGCAGTGATGAACAAACTAGCTTAACACCTTTCGAAGTAAAAATAATAATTCATCCACGTTCATTTGTAATTATTGGCCAATGTTGTTAGCCTTAAAAGAAGTGTGATAGAGACATATCCATAACATGTGAATAGAGAGATGAAAGGAAATAATAACAGTCAGTGACAACTCCAAACAGTCATGCTTTAAGTCGTCTATACTACTATTATAAAGAGGAAAGATTTGATTGTTTGTTTGTTTGTTTGTTTGTTTGTTTGCTTTGAATAGGCTCCGAAACTACTGACCCGATTTAAAAAATTCTTTCATTGTTGGGAAGCTACACTATCCCCGGGTGACATAGGCTATAATATATTTTCAAAAAAATTAGGGATCCTTACTAAAACTCCAATAATGTAAACCAAAGTGTAAAAAAATTACCTAAAATATTATTTAAATCGCGTGCGTTGCGAAAACTATTGATGATAGAATAAAATAATGTACTACAACTTTGCAGAACACATCATTATTTACAAAAAGTGTCGCGACAGCATATGTCTAACTATTATAGTTATGCCACAATAAGTGTTTTTTTATTTTAAAAATTTAATTGAAATGCCGGCCCTAGAAAAGGCTCTTTATTTGGATCTTGGTATTAATCCTTATCAAAATAAATTACTTCATATTCAAAACGGCTTCACTACCTTCATATAACTTTTTGATTTATTCAATTCGGATATTCCATTCGAAAGATATCACGAGTTTAAAAATGTAAGTATTAGAAAAATGTTGCGTGGTAGCCGCTCACCCTGTTCGGCTAGCTAGACAGCACCTTATGCAATGTAGGCGTGCGTCACTGGGGTTTTTACAAAAATTAGAATACTTATTAAAAAATAACGAAAAATAAATAAAAAGTAATAACAAAAAAATCATTAAAATAAAAGCTCATAGAAATAATAATATTCAAATTTTTTTTATAATTTTATTTTTTTAGTAACCTGACGCAAATAGAAGGGTTTGCCCTCAGGGGCGCTCCTCTGTCCGAGGAGTGCACGGGTGTGCGTACCCGAGGTGCCCGAGCATCCGTCGCTTCACTCCCCTCTCCGTTCGAGGCGACAGAGTCCTCCTACCTTTCTTTCCGTCTACCTCTTACACCTTTTCCAACTTAGCTCTCTGTTCGTGGCGTGGTCCCCGGTGGGATGGTTGCGAATACTGATTGGGGTCCCGGGTTCTACCCTGGGACCTGATTTGGTAGTCGAAACCATTCCTATTTCGACTGTGCCTGCACAGAGAGTGTTCCCGGGGCGGGAATAGCATCCTCGCTGTCGGTTGGTCTTGCTGGGCCGGCTACGACGTCAGGCGACTCTGCTTTTTCTGGAGTGTCGTCTGGTAGTCGTACCCACGCCTGACTAGCACGCGACGGGGATGTGAGTCCCGTCCGGAATTGGCCGCGGACCTGTCGCTCCCGGCCCTGGTTCTGTCCATGGTCGGGGGCGATCCTGGATGGACGGCCGTCGCCTCCTTTTGCGAGGCAGTAGTGTCTGCAAGAGAGGCGGCGGAACAGGAGCGAGAGTCCGCCAGCGCACTCCCCTCCCGCTAACGTAGGCCGAGTCGTCGGCGCCGGAGGGCGGGCAACGATCTCCGGCCGCCGTAGAAAGCGGCCGCGGGCGGCCCCTCGGGGGAGGATCCGCCGCCCGCACTATTGCCGCGAGGGAGAAGGCCGCGTGCTGTTCCGCAGCCCCCCTCAACTCCTAGAGTTGTTACAAGAGAGCGCCGGGGGGACGAAACCCTGACCCCTTGGCGCCAGCACTTTAGAAGGGGCCCGCTTTAAGACAAAGCGTGGGCCGGCGCCGGCCCGGGCCACGAGATCGGCAGGCCATATATCCGTGGGCCCGGGCGTAGGCGATAGGAGAACAGCGGGGTTTTTTAGTGGGTAGTCGGATGGTCGAACATCTTTTCCGGAGTCCCTTATATCCCTCGATCCCCCCGGGCCGGGGGAACCCGTCAAGAGAGGTTTTTCCCCGAGACCGAAAAAAATAGAAGGGTTTAATTTTTAATTTTTTGTTAAATACCCGTGCGAAGCTGGGACGGGCTGCTAGTTTATAATAAAATTGTACTATACACATTATAATTATTTCTTTAGGTAATTTGTTTACAATTTATTAATGAGGGACATGAATAAATTTGTATTTTACACGCTTTTTGTTACTTGTACTAAGAATATAATCTTATAATAAGACATTAATTCATGTTATCATCAATCTGTAACGTAGATGCCGTGAGAACAGTGATGTTTATAACATAGCTCAAAAGCAAACTTATGTAGAATGATCTAGCTCGTGTGAGGAGTATATTTGATTTGGCCTTACAAACACATAACATCCTACAGTTAAGCTCGGGTTTCCTTCTTGTAAAAACAGATAGTGAGATGTATTTATAGTTTCCAAGGTTATTTATTTTTCTTTTATTTTTTGCTGTAAGACAGTAGACATGCTGACGGTCCACTTAGAATTCAGCAGTTACCGTCGCCATGTTTGTAATACCAGTCGTATCGCGAACACGCTGCTCTCATAAGGGTACAGGAACTTGGGTCACTAATGCCCCCGGAACGCAACACAAATTTATTATGGCGGCATACTTAAGACCAAAGGTGGTCGCCATCCAGACTTGGGGCCCTACCACATAGTACCACGTGCTTTCTCGCGATGTACACTTTCAACTGTATGTGCCGTGATAGACCCTAGGCGAGAAAAATTCCAAAAAGTTGAATGTCGGTACGAAAATTGAATCTGGGTATCGCTTTGGGTTGGACTTCATTTGGCCACTACGTACTTAAAAACACGGTCCTACCTGATTAGCGGTTACTGTGGTCTATAAATGTTTGCGACGCCAATGGCACCGTAAAACGCTGCCATCTTATACCTAGTCAGGTCATAAGTATTGTCACACAGTAAAAACTTTTCTTTTAGAATGCTGGCCACAAAAAAGTTTATTGAATTCGAATTTCAAATTGTTCATGAAAATAAAAATGTATACTTTTAGAATTTTACTCATTTTTAAATATGGAGTGGACGCTTAAAGAAGACCGTGTTGCAGTTATTGCGTTGCATCGTTGCGGTTACGCGCCAATTCAAATTTTTAACATACTGAAAAATTTGAATATAACCAAAAGATTCGTTTATCGTACCATCAAACGATACAATGAAGACTCTAGTGTAAATGACAGGTCAAGAAGTGATCGCCCTCGGTCTGTTAGGACTCCAGCAGTGATAAAAGCTGTGAAGGCACGAATTCAAAGAAATCCCAAACGTAAGCAGAAACTGTTGGCCCTTCAGATGGGGTTAAGCAGAACCACGGTGAAAAGGGTGTTAAATGAAGACTTAGGGCTTCGGGCATATCGAAGAAAAACAGGACATCGTTTGAATGCTCGTCTAATGGACCTGAGACTGAAGAGATGCCGCGCTTTGTTGAAGCGGTACGCGGGAAAAAAATATCGGGAAATTCTTTTTTCGGATGAAAAAATGTTTACCGTAGAAGAGAGCTACAACAAACAAAATGATAAGGTGTACGCACACAGTAGTGAAGAAGCGAGCAACCGTATTCCGCGTGTCCAACGAGGTCATTTTCCATCCTCGCTCATGGTATGGTTGGGAGTTTCTTATTGGGGCTTAACAGAGGTACATTTTTGTGAGAAAGGTGTAAAAACGAATGCTGTTGTGTATCAAAATACAGTCCTGACGAACCTTGTGGAACCTGTTTCTCATACCATGTTCAATAACAGGCACTGGGTATTCCAACAAGATTCGGCGCCAGCTCATAGAGCGAAGAGCACACAAGACTGGCTGGCGGCGCGTGAAATCGACTTCATCCGGCACGAAGATTGGCCCTCCTCCAGTCCAGATTTGAAACCGTTAGATTACAAGATATGGCAACACTTGGAGGAAAAGGCGTGCTCAAAGCCTCATCCCAATTTGGAGTCACTCAAGACATCCTTGATTAAGGCAGCCGCCGATATTGACATGGACCTCGTTCGTGCTGCGATAGACGACTGGCCGCGCAGATTGAAGGCTTGTATTCAAAATCACGGAGGTCATTTTGAATAAACTTTAATGTCATAAGAATCTATGTTTTGTTAAGTTCATTTTGGTATATGAATGGTTACATAATGAATAAACTTGTTACAATTATTTTACATTAAACATGTGACAGAATTTATGACCTGACTAGGTATATAATATTGGATGCTTAATTTTATTCTCATTTGTACTTTTTATACAAGAAGATTATAAGTTTATATCATTAATATGAACAAAAAGAATTTTTCAAAGCTAAAAATAATATTAAAAAAACTTGGGATCTTGTTAAGACTGTAACAGACTTAAATTATAAATCATCGTCCTCTATCTATTTAAACCAATTCAGAAAGGATCCTAATGCAACAGTTAATAATATTAATGAATTTTTCGTCAATGTAGGTCAGCGTTTGGCTGAAAAAATCTCGATAAATATAAACTCTTTATATTGTCCAACAACAGCTAACAATAAAACACAGTGTAATTCTCTTGTCTTACTTAATGTAAGTGAGGCTGAAATCGAATCTATTATTTTAAATTTACACAATGACTGTGCCACTGGCTATGATGGAATTCCTACAAAGCTAATAAAAACTTTTCGCTATAAACTCATTCCATCTATTGTACATATATGTAATCTAACATTTGCCTCGGGTACATTTCCTTCTCACTTTAAGATAGCTCTTGTACACCCTTTACCAAAATCTGATCCCTGTGATTCTTTCAATAATTTCAGACCAATTTCCGTTCTATCTACATTATCAAAAATCTTGGAGAAGGTAATTAATAAACGCTTACAAAATTATTTAACTAAATTCAATGTGATTGCAAAGAATCAATTCGGTTTTCAAACAGGGCTCTCGACAGAGGACGCAGTGATCGGTTTATCTAAAACAATCGCTTTTAAACTAGATAAAGGAGATAAGTGTATCGCAATCTTTCTAGATCTATCTAAAGCATTTGATACCCTATCAATCCCCTTACTTTTAAAGAAATTAGAGAATATCGGTATAAGAGGTTCCTGTTATGAATTATTTCAGAGTTATCTTTCTAACAGAATACAAAAGGTAAAAATTGAAAATTATGTCAGTAAAGAATTAATGCTTAACTATGGAGTGCCTCAGGGAAGCGTTTTGGGTCCAATTTTGTTTAAAATCTATTTAAACGACCTTTGTCAACTGCTAATACCTCATTGCGAAATATTTTGCTATGCAGACGACACTGCATTGGTTATCTCTGGAATCACTTGGAGTGAGGTTAAATCCCGAGCTGAACATGCTCTAAGAGTTGTCACTGGATGGCTTAACAAAAACCTCTTAACTTTAAACATCGACAAAACTAAATTCATTGCTTTTTATTTGACAAATTTTCATAAACCACCTCATAATTTTTATATTAAATCTCATTCTTGTTTTTCAAGCTCCGATACATGTAGCTGTCTAAATATATGCAGAACCAATAATTTTAAATATCTAGGTGTTATTATCGATGAACACCTCAATTGGCAAAAACAAATTGACAATTTATGTGCTCGGGTACGCAAGATTATTTTTGTCATGAAAAAACTTCGTGTCTCTGCGGATTCAAATATACTTAACATGACCTATGATGCCTTGTGCAATTCTATACTTAGGTATTGTATACCCGTATGGGGTGGAACATATAGAACGTATATGATCAAACTTGAAAGAGCTCAAAGAGCAGTATTAAAGGTCATGAAATTTAAACCTTTTTAATATCCAACCTCACTATTATATCGCGAAAGTGAAGTTCTGTCTGTTAGACAAATATTTATTCTTTACACAATATTAAAAAAGCACACTGAAGTACCTAATGCATTATTTCAATTAGATATATCGAGTAGAAGGAGACTCAGACCCTATAATACACTTATAACTAGAACTTCATTTGCTAGTAAACAATACTCAGTATTCAGCTCATATTTATATAACAAAGTTGATAAAGAAATTCACATAGCAACATTAAATAAATTTGAAATTAAAAATAAAATAAAATCATGGTTATTAAAAATGGACTATTCAGACACAGAAAAATTTATTCACATTGGAGAATAATACATGTTTATGCTAGCTAGAAAAATTCACACCTACACATACGCACACGCGCATACATACATATACACACAAACACACACACACACACGTGCACGCACAAACACTTCCTCACACTCGCGCATAATAACTAACGTTGTAAAATATATAATATTCATTTATGCAGAATTAGTTAATTAAAAATGGGAGAATAAACTTGCCCCAGAGATACAGATAGATCTAGTTCTGGAGCAAGTGGAATCAATTATTTTATTTTATCTACTTTTAATCATTTTATTTAAGTTTAGAGTATTTAAGTTTCACCGTCATAATGTTTAATTTAATTTTAATTAATTTAATTTAAAGTACTATTGCTATTGCTAAAGTACTATCTGCATAGGGGAACATAATATACTTAGTTCGCTTATCCTAGAACACAGTACAAAGTTATTATGACAGCATATTTAGAGGCCAAGGTTGCTACCCAGACAGTCTTGGAGCCCTACCACATAATGTAAATTGGTTTACTTTTTACGACAGGCTACCCCGGGCTACAGAATGAGAAAAATAAAACTTAGTTTTTTTTTATTGCTGTAGGACAACAGACAGGCTGACGGCCCGCTTAGAATTTAGCAGTTACCGTCGCCTATAGGTGTTTGCAACACCAGTGGCACCAACATGCTGCTGTCCTATAAGGGTATAGGATATAGGGTAACTTAGGTCACAAATGCCGGAAGACAACACAAGGTTATTATGGCGACATACTTAAGACCAAAGGTGGACCATCCAGATGGGCTTGGGGCCCTACCACATAGCTAGATTGTTTTGTCGCTTTTTACGACAGGCCGATCCCGGCCATAGAGGTCAGTAAACTTTCTCGGCCCCTGCACGCTTTCTGGCAAGCTTTGGGACTCAATGGTATCTTGTAAATGTAGTTTGATTAAAACACGTTCGTTTTTCTTTTATGACATCCGTTATTTCGGAATTATGGTCAGCTTCTGGAAGCGAAGAAATGGCAAAACAAACTTTTAGCCAAGAACTAAGCAATGTCCTTGAACATGTCCGTCCTGATAGATTGCTGATCAGAACGATCTGAATCTATCATAACATCCTTTCATAAGGGGTAAAATTTTCTAAGGATAAGGATTTTGTAGAATTAGGGAAGAAGAGAGTAGTATTTTTCTACTATTTTTTAATATATTATTTTTTTGCTGAGAAATAGCAGACAGGCTAACGACTCACTTAATAGTCACTGTTGCAACGTTAATACCATAAACACGCTGCTGCCCGCCTGGGATACTGGAAACTGGGTCACTAATGCACAACACAAGGTTATTATACCGGCATACTATATATATAGACCAGGGGTAGTTGCCACCTAGATAGAGTTGCTTGGTCGCCTTTACGATAGGTCGCAGGGGTCAGTAATCTTACTTCACCCTGCACGGAAAAAAATCTAGATGTCTTTATAGGTACTAGATCGTTTTTCAGTTTTGCTACTTGATATACTGTTGTTAATTCACTGATCACGGCTGAAAACATTTACTGAAAAAACTCTTGATGCCATTGAAAAAATGTACGATACATTTAAGGCCAATGTAGTGTTAAATATTTTATGGATACCAAAAATCCGGATTTATGACTAAATCGATCTTTTATTTTTCTATTATAATAACAACTTACTCGTATATAATAATCGACAATCTCTTTAAAGATCGTACGTTCTAAGTGTAGGAAACTTTTAACAGTGCCTCGAGATTTTACAAGTTTTACTTTATTGCTGAGGATCAGCGGACAGGCTAACGGCCCACTTAACAGTAAGCTGTTACTATCGCCTATGAGTGTTTGCGACGCTAGAGGCACCAAGAACACGCTGCTGTCCCATAGGAGTACAGGAACCTGGGTCACTAATGCCGGATCTCAACACAAGGTAACTATGACGACTTGCTTGACAAAGGGTGGTTGCCATTTAGACGGGTTCGGGGCCCTACCACGTAACTAGGGATTTTTACTGCCTTTTATGATAAGCCGACCACGGCCACAGGGGTTAGTATTCTTACTTCGCCCCTGGATGGAGAGATTTTTAGCTAGAGCAGGAAAATGTCTTAAAAAATTGTCTCATCATTTAAATTTAAGCAGTTATTATCGATTGGACTTAGATGGCGAGTGTCAATTGCCACTGTGCCCACCCCATCATCTATATAAATAAAATGATATATTATGTCTACAGTTGTGCACGCATCACGGCAAAACTACTGGATATAATTCAATTAAATTTTCTAATTCTTATTTTATTGTTTACATTTCGCTATATCATCATTTAATATCATCATCATCTAAGCGTAGTATCCCGGTTGCAACCTAAACTTCTGTTTCGGTGCCCGGGGTCCGCTTTCTGACTTTTTCTACTCCACTTCGCACGGTCCGCAGCATCCCTGGTAGTGAGCCCATTGTCACGCATATCACCCTTTACGACGTCAAGCCAGTACTTTTTGGGTATACCCCTTCTGCCGGGGCCCAGCGGAGGCGGCATGGCCAGACATTTGTTTCCCACGTAATCATCCGGTTGCCGTAAAACGTGGCCGTACCAACGAAGCTGACACTCCTGCAATTTATCCGCAACGTCATGGACATGAAGACTGCCGCGAATGCGGGAGTTCCTAACGCGGTCCTCCCGCGTCACTCCACACATCCACCGCAGCATATTCATCTCCGTGACACGCAGTTCTTGCTTGTGTCGCTCTAACACCGGCCACGCTTCACAGCCGTATAAGAGGCTGTCCTAAGGCCTAATGATGGTCTTATAGACCTGTCCCTTCAAATTTACCGGCATCTTTGGGTTACAAATGACACCAGTTACCTCACGCCATTTGGCCCACGCGGCAGCAATGCGTGCCTTGACGTCGCAATCGATGTCATCAGACGCATGCAATACAGATCCCAGGCACCCAGGTACATCACCATTAAATATAAAGTTATTAAAGGAGAAATGTGGCAAGCGGTGTAGCGTACGAAAACTTTTCAATTAATTTTTTTCTGTTATTCGACCAGTGAAGCGGGCGGAAACGGCTAGTAAGTGAATAAAATCGATGTAATAAAAACATTTTTGTTGCCGCTCTGACCCCAGTTTGCTACTGAGGACTCAGTCCTCGAAAGCCATCTAGATCTTCACTATTCGAGTATAATAACATTCCTTAAGACTTTAAGGGCTCTGTCCTAGAGAGAAAGAATGGTATACCTGCCACGCTTGTCCAACACGAATATTTTCGATACGTAGCATCATGATCACTAGGTTGGTCCTTATTTGGGATATTTTTTAATTTTCTTTTACGATAGTTCTAAATCGGTTCCAAATAGATAAAAAAATATTGCAGCTCTATAATAATTAATAATAACCCAGCCCCCACGAAAGTAAAGTTTTTAAAAGAAATAACACAGGGAAAATTATTTTCATTATTTGGAACTTTAGAGGGTGTTGTTACAATGATAACATTGTAACGAACTATACATATTCTTGTAAAAAATTTAAACAAATAATAATTTAAACGCCCCTGCACAGATAGTGCAGAAGAAAGAATACTAACCTCTGCGGCCGGGGTCCATCCTCGAGGACCGTCAGCCTGTCTGCTGTTCAAGAGCAATAAAAAAAATCTCTACAAAAAAAATTATAACTTTACATGATTATATCATGACGAATATAGGAAAAATCTTAAATTATACTATAGCGCCAACTTTAAATCTAAATAACTTTTAAACTTGTCGACAGCCAAAAATTATAAAAGGACGAAGTGAAAGACCGACGCATGTAAGCATGGGATTTAAACCCGTAACCTTTAACTTGAGCTCCAAGAATCACTAAGCTATCAACATCATCATCAGCCATCTAATCTTATACTTCCAAAAAAATAAATAGCACGCGTTACTAAAAGTAATACAAGCCAAGTATATACGAAGCTTATTAAATGCAACTGTGAGCTTTAGCTCTACTTAGCTACGCAATTAAGCTAAACACGAGAGTTCAAAGTGGTATTCATTATGTTAGACGCGGCTATAAGGTATTAAGAGTTTACTTTGAAAGATAGTTCTGTATTTAAGCTAAAAGGAACCACAAACATTTTGAATACAAAATTTTAGGAAAATCAAAATATTACGTTTATCTCATTTACTTCTCGTCAGCTTATATTTATGTATAGTATATTTAATTTTTTTATTACATTTATGATTGGCTGTACTTGAAATGAGTTGCAATACCACGGAATTGTAATATATATGTGTGTACGAGTACAAGCAAAATACCACTTATCAAGAGAGTCCTTATACAACCTTGTGTTGTCACTGCCTCTTGGAATAGATTCCTGATCCAAGTCTTCTCTCTGGACTGGCGCCGGAGCGCACAGCTGCCAATTAATCAAGGAGGATCGCGCGCCAAGAGCGTAGCCGCTCGCCAGAACACATTACGACACCCTCGAATGGCTCTCAAGTCTATGACACCTTACGCTTGACGTAATAGGGCCTCATTACGAGGTGAAGGGCCTAGCCTAGATAGGTACCACGCGAGAATAAAATCTCCATTCAACTGTATCGGGTTCCCCTACATGCGGTAAGAACTTATGACGATACTCTTTCTTCACCGTAAGCCACTTTGATCAAGAAAAGGTATACGAATCGGTATGGTATTCTTTAATAATATTTATGTGTGTATATAATTATTGAATATTTTATTTATTGCATAACTACCTTGTTTCAAATTAACCTGGTAGATATTGCTTTTAGCGATAAGGCCGCCTATTATTTTCTTTTTATGTATTTAAAGAACAATGTATTAGTATTTCAACAGATATGTTTTTTTTATTGCTGTAGGACAGCAGACAGACTGACGACCCGCTTAGAATTTAGCAGTTACCGTCGCGGGTGTTTGCAACGCAAGTGGCATCACGAACACGCTGCTGTCGCATAAGGGTACAGGAACTTGGGTCACTAATACCGGAACATAACACAAGGTTATTATAGCAGCATTTTATTATTAATATTATTTCGAAAGGTGGCTATGCTAGTTTATTCAACCTAATATCACTGCGTCCAATTTAATGAACTATTGTGATCGCCACATTTACTATAGCTCATTGGCAAAGCCTGCCTCGTTGATGTAACGAAGCAGTTTTTTAACAGGAGCTGATCGTATCTCATCCGATTCCAGCGTATACTTTCCTAGTATGAGATTGCGTTCATGTATCAGGGAACAGCAGCGGCACAGCATTTGCAGATGCGTTTCATCTGCCTCGTTACAAAATCTGCAGGCTTTGCTATACCTGATCCTTATGATGCTGAGGTGCTTGTTTAGGCAACAGTGTCCGGTTAGCGCCCTCATTAAGGTACATAACTGATTCCTGTTTAGTGCTAGTACTTCGATCGCAAGTTTGCGGTAGTAGGCAGCACTTTGGAATGATTTAAGCCTGGAGTTGTGTTCATATTCATATTATGGCGGCATACTTAAGACCAAAGGTGGTCGCCATTCAGACGTGCTTGGGGCCCTACCACGTTGCTAGGGTGGGTTATTTTGTTGCCTTTTACAACAGAACGACCCCGGCTGCAGAGGTTAGTATTTTTTCTCCGCCTCTGCACGGATAAAAAGTGGTCTCTGTTTAATAGATGTAATAAATAGTATTCTATATATACCTATATACTTTTACTTTGGTACCTGTGTGTGATTTGAATGAATCTTTGGCATTATTATACGTCCAATGAATGAAACACTCTATTCTTCTTAATCATTATCACGTGATCATCATTAGCAGACCGTTACGTTTTACTTTTAAAACAGTATATGTTTGGTTATAATCATGTGTAAATAGTAAAGGCTTAGCGTCGGCAAATGTGGAGTATAAATCAAACGCACGACACGAAATCCCGGAATTGCGCTGCTCGGAATGCAATTCAGCCGGCGAATAACCAAAAACTAGATTTAGCGTATTTCTATTACATTTAGTACAGCGGTAGAAATAATATTGCCACTGTACCCGTCATACGAAATGTAAAATATTGTTCGTTGTATTAAAAATGAAAAATACTGTTTTTATATTATATAGCCTCTCCCTAGAGGGGATGGTATACTCGACACGCTTTTCCAAGAAGGGTTGGCGGGTTACACCAATGTGATGTCTAACCATCCAATCCGTCTTATCCTTTCTTCTTTGCTTATGAAGGTTTGCTCACGAAGTTTTCTTTCCTCGTCGGTACGTGCAAATTATATTATAGTATGCACTAAAGAAAACTGTTTTATCAGTGCATGCCATAGTGAGATTCGAATACGTCAGCTTTATATTGATCCGAGTATGATGCTACTAATTTACCAGGTACCGTAAACAAAAACAATATTTTGGTTTATATACGTAGACATTTAATCAATGTTCATTTTATTTTATAGTTAAAATTCAGCAGGCAGGAAAATGACCTACCTAATAACATATGGTCACCATGGCTTATTATATAAGCTTAATAATAGCAGATTGTAACTTTTGCAACATCAGATTCATTCGCAACACGCTTCCAGGCTTTGAAACAAATTTATATCGCCTTTGTTAAAATCGCGCAGTTCGTGTTGTCGCCGATCCCATACTCACAGACGGTCTAGATAGGCTTGGACTTCGGAGAGACTTTGCGTCTCTTTGCGTATTCTACCGTCTGTACAACTGGGAGTGTTCGGAAGAACTATTTAGAATGGTGTCCTCGTCGTCTTTCTACCACCGCACTGCCCGCCATCGGCTGGGTGTTCATCCCCATTTCTTGGAGCCTCTTCGTTCTTGTACGAAACGTTTCTCTAGAACGTTCTTGCTGCGTACTCTCAGGATCTGGAATGAGCTTCCGGCTGAGGTTTTCTCAGCGCGGTACGATATGGGGTTCTTCAAAAAAGGCGTTATAAAATTTCTTCGAGGCCAGCAGTGCGTTGGTATTGCCTCTGGTGCTGCAAAGGTCCATAGGCGACGGTGACCACTTATCTTGGTGGGCCGTCTGCCTGTCTGCTGAACTTTAGCTATAAAAAAAAATTCCATATTGCTACTGCGATGGGAAACCTTACCGAAAGCTCATTCTAAATCCAAAGAACACGCAATATAGACGTTCTTAAGAACCGTGTCGTACAGGAAATTGGGGGTGAACACCCAGCTGGTAGTGGGAAGTGTTTCATATTGACTATAATATAATAAATAGATAGAAATTTCTATAAAAATGCTAATCATAGCCGTAGGTGTGTATAGCATAGCAATATGTGTTCAGTTTAAGCTAAGCTTGTTTATTCTTCTTCTTAGTTTTGCCCTTTTCCCAGATTATATGGGGTCGGTACAACATGTTCTTCCTTCCACTCTCCTCTGTTAGCCGTCCTTGAACATTCGAATCCTTATTCGCCATATTGCCTTATACACAATCCATCTATATTTTCTTTGGTCTACATCTCCTTCTCCACTGAACTGCCCAAATGACCGTTACAGAATTATAAAAGTTTAAAATTTCTGACCCTAGCTTGCCCCATCCATTGTTTATCATTCGACGCGCCGCACCGCGGGGGCCCCATTTCAATTGCTTTCAATAAACTATTCAAGTGGTTTTATTAATATCAACATGTGTTATGTTTTTCAAGCTTAGTATGAATGGAGCTATTTATTTAAGTGTTTTGTTTATTATTATTCAACTATGGTGTAGAATTACGAGACGCTGAACACAGAGGCAGCGCGTATTTGAGCACCACTTGTGTTTATACGATCATAATTAAAAAATTAAATCAATGACATAGGGTTTTTTATTGTAAATTATAAAGATTATTATATATACATTAGGATAAAAAATAAAACAGTACACTTCTTGATACAAAATAACTTATTTACAGCTGTTTAATTTTGTACAAAAAACTGGCGGCGCGAGCCGTAATTCTAGATAGACTTTATATGTCACAAATAAGCAAATACCACATTTATATTACAATTAAAATAATTCTATATAACT
This sequence comes from Malacosoma neustria, assembly GCA_963693495.1. Classification (NCBI taxonomy): domain Eukaryota; kingdom Metazoa; phylum Arthropoda; class Insecta; order Lepidoptera; family Lasiocampidae; genus Malacosoma; species Malacosoma neustria. The sequence continues at coordinate 7,563,055 of OY856396.1, read as the reverse complement.
CTCTCATATTCTAACAAAGTAAATATATATAAATAGTATCATATTCTTACAAAATAAACAAACATCATAGCAATAGCATTTACCATTACTGAGAAATATAAAAATTCACACGGTGAAATCACTTTGGTTTTACAGATGTTTTTGTTCTACTTATTGTACAATGCAAAAACAACAATGATTAAGAATCAATAGTAATTTTAAAGCCCTTTTTAGAAAGGTATCACACTTGTATAATTGGATCGTTTTAGAAAACAAAACAAAAACAACCACTTCACACCAGGCCGGCGGCCATGACGTATTCTCAGTTTGACAGCATGACTACGTCAAATACGTTTCTTTGTATTTTTTTCTATGAATAAAAGGATGGCTTGTGGCTTTATTTGGCCAGAAATTTACCAGAAAAGCAGGATAGATATATACAAAGACACTAATGAACAAACAGGACAGACAAAAGTCATAAAACTAGAGACGCCAGTCCGGGAGGGCGCTTGTCGACCTGTAGTCGACAGGGGCAATTCAGCGGTTCTGTAACCATTTATTCTCATTTCTATCATTTTCATAGTTAAATGGCATTCATCTCTTCGCATTACATGGCCAAACTACGCTAGATTTGAATAAATCTAAAATAATAAATTTAAATCACTACAGTTATTTTATTAAATAGCTGTTTTTAATTGACTGTGAATTCTAGGGGTGTGTGAATAATTCGAACTTACGAATCATTCATTCCGAATCGAATATTAATATTCGATTCGAGTTTCGAAATTCAAAAGTTCCCGAATAATTCGAAAAAAATTCGAATAATTCGGTTAATTCTAATTTCTTGCAAATTATTCGCGAATTATTATATTATTCGGAATTTTTCAATTATTTTGAATTTAGAGTTTGTTATGTTCGATATTCAAATATGAAATTAACAATTAATATACATTTTATTTAAACCATGAAATATAATTACATAAATAGAACAATTAGTATGAAAAAATGAGAGCTGGTTCACGCTAGCTGTCGTTCTTTCTACTGTTTTGTTGCATGATAAATTACAAATTGTAGAGATATAATAGAAGAAAATGACTAAGTTGATTATTTTTTTCATAGATAAAAAAAATAAGAATATGCACAAAAAAACTCGGAAAAATTAATTTCGAGAATTTTACATCATTGCATGTGTAACCTTTTTTGACATTTTTCGAATTATTCAAATTTTTCGATTTATTCGATTTTTTTCGAATTATTCGTCGAATTTCGAATAATTCAAAAATTCGAATTTTTCGATTCGAATTTCGAATCGAATATTAAAATTCGATTCAATTTGATTCTAACGATATTCGCACACCCCTACTAGATTTCAATTACTATATTAATTATATTGTAGTTTAAATTGAACGTTTTAATAACATAGTAGTAATTTGAAATATGAACAGTTGTTTTAAATTTAGATAATAAATACATAAAAATTGCTTAATAGTCTCCTAAAATAATGAAACAAATCGTATTTCTCCATAGCGAGAACCAAATACTCCGTAAATCTATCGAACAAAGGGATTTAAACTATTGTTTTAAACGTATGAGTGGCAGGTACCGATAAGGGGCTCAACATTTATGTAATGTATGTATCCCCCCCTTATTTCTCTATGTTACTCTAAGATTCCGTTTATGTGATACTATGCGTTAATTCCTCAAACAGCATCACATATATAATTTAATAGTTTAAAGTTATTACCCCACTTTATCCATACTAATATTTTAAATGTGAAAACTTTACCTTTCTGTCAGTCTGTTACGTTTACACACCTAAACGTTAAACCGCTAAATCAATTTTGATGAATTTTTGTATAAAGATAGATTGGACCTTGGAGAAGGATAAAAGCTATTTTTTTTATTTATATGGAAGAACAACGTTTATTGGGTCAACTAGTATTATATATACAGAGCAACACCAAAAAGGTCTTTATTTCCTTCAAGTGCTTCTTAAATGATAAGGGCTGGATGTTCTTGTTTTCATCTTTAACGAAAGCGAAGTAGAACTGTCGTTCGATAGAAGTCCACTCTCTGATATTTGGTAGACATAATTTCTTTCTTCGTCTTTTTCCTCCAATTTATCCGTCGTAATAGGGTGTGTGGGGCGATACACTTAAAGAAAAAGTATACTTGCGGGAGTATCGGCTCCGTTGGTATTGCCACGTTTGACGGCAACCGGATGCTTACGTGGGAAACAAATGTCTGGCCATGCCGCCTCCGCCGGGCCCCGGCAGGAGGGGTAGACCTAAAAAGTGCTGGCTTGACGTCGTAAAGGGTGATATGCGTGCCAATGAGCTCACTACCAGGGATGCTGAAGACCGTGCGAAGTGGAGTAGAAAAAGTCGCAAAGCAGACCCCGGGCACAGAAACATAAGTTTGGGTTGCAACCGGGATATCACGCTTAGATGATGATGATTAACTGGTTAGTTTGTACATTTAAAAATAAAAATAAATCTAGTTATACACAATAAACATTTTTATATTATTAACCAACACCAACTAATTTTATTAAATGACGCGAAATGTCACGCGCCCCATTTAAACTGAATTTGTATATTTTAGTATAGAATCAAGTTAGACTTATAGATTAAGATAGTCGGTGCAGTTACGGCTGCTATGAACATATTCAATCTTATAACTGTACGCCGATAAGTTCGCGCAACGTTGCAAAGGATTTGCTGTTACCTCAGGAATACCTCCTATTAAGGTTAAAAATAGGTATTAGCAGCTTGTGGTCCGTTCTTAAAATAAATGGTTCGACTCGGCCGTATAAGTATTGGTGAAACTTCCTAACACCAAATATTATTGCCGTAGTCTTCTTTTGTATCTGGCCATATCATTTTTCAGGCTTTAATAATCAAATTTTGCTACATCTACTTTCTTGTACTGTGCCTTAGTATATGGATTTGTCGTGGTACGGTTCTAGTACAAAACACTCAGAAACCGTACCAATATGCAATATTCTTAAGAAAATTTTTATTATTTTACCTTTATGTCGAATACCACTATTATTAAACAAATTAACGACATAATTCTTCACGTTGATAATAAGAAGCCCAAAAATGTAGCTGTGGATTATCTCCTACGTATTTATCTAATCTCCAAATACTTTGAACTATTGTGGTTATAAAAAATTAAGTATTATTGTTTTAATAAAACTTATTGCTGTGGAACAGCTGATAGCTTGACGGCCCACTAAGTGGTAGGCAACCATCGTCGCCTATGATTGTGGGGTACCACTGCCATTTACATAAGGGAACTGGAACCCAGCCATTCAATTGCTATGTCGAAATATAACACAAATTATTAAGGAACAGAGGTAATTGCCGTCCAGACGGTATTGGAGCCTTACCACCTGACTATTGTTGATCTGTTGCCTTTTTCTACATGCCGGCCGACCGCAGGGGTCGTATTACTCCAACCCTGCACTGAGAGAAACAACAATACTGATAAAAATGACATATGAGGGCATAAACCTTTTTCCAAGCTATGTAAGTAAAGTTTAAATCTGAGTTTGACATGAAAATAATGTGAGTTTACGTTCAATTTAACTTTTCTTGTAATGTAACTCACTAAACGAAATGAAACTTTTAGATTTATTTTACGAATAATTTATGTTTAGTTATTTTTCAGTTTTAGTTTTCTCATTTATTTTGATCTTTGTACGATGCCGGTCACAGACCGAGAGTGCACTGCACAGGGATATGTGGGATAACTTGAGAGCAGTGGACTGTATGAGAAAGGAGGGTGAGAGTAGCGGTGGTTAGAGATATGCGATGTCTTGCAGTGGGCAAAGAAATTCGCACTGACCTTGATGCCATCCCTTCCCGGTTCGGTTCCGGTCCGCCTAGCGGAGGAACTGTTGCATGGCACCAGCTAAATGTCACAAAGTAGATACTGAACCCACAATGTTATGGCACGGCCAATGAGAATTTGTAACTGAAGCCACGGCGCAGAGAGTGGTCTTCAGGGAGGTCGAACGTCGACCATGCCACGCGTTTAGAGGCTCATGCGATACATCTCTCGTTCCACGCTCGCTTTTACCATTCATCTTACTCAAAGTGAGGATAGATAACAATAAATAATCAAGGAGCGAGATTTCAACTACCACAAACAAACAAACTTAAATTGGAAAGATCATTGTGACAATATGCGTAATAAAATCCATAGGTTCATATGCACTTTATATATTTAAAAAAACTGCAAGTAAATCTAGCGTTGTAACAGCTTATCATGACTATGCCTCGTTACTTAGATAAGGAATTATATTTTGGGGCAATAGTAGCGAAAAATAATCCGTATTTAAAATTCAAAAGAGAGATGTATTAGATATAGCTATATCTATATCTATACTAATATTATAAAGAGGAAAAATTTGATTGTTTGTTTGTTTGCTTTGAATAGGCTCCGAAACTACTGACCCGATTTAAAAAATTCTTTCATTGTTGGAAAGTTACACTATCCCCGGGTGACATAGGCTATATTATATTTTGAAAAAAATTAGGGATCCTTACTAAAACTCCAATAATGTAACCCAAAGTGTAAAAAAATTACCTAAAATATTATTTAAATCGCGTGCGCTGCGAAAACTATTGATGATAGAATAAAATCATGTACTACAACTTTGCAAAACACATCATTATTTACAAAAAGTGTCGCGACAGCATATGTCTAACTATTATAGTTATGCCACAAAAAGTGTTCTTTTATTTTAAAAATTTAATTGAAATGCCACCTCTAGAAAAGGCTCTTTATTTGGATCTTGGTATTAATCCTTATCAAAATAAATTACTTCATATTCAAAACTGTTTCAATACCTTTATATAACTTTTTGAATTATTCAATTCGGATATTCCATTCGAAAGATATCACGAGTTTAAAAATGTAAGTATTAGAAAAAGGTTGCGTGGTGGCTACCACCCTGCTCGGCTAGCTAGGCAGCACCTTATGCAATGTAGGCGTGCGTCACTGGAGTTTTTACAAAAATTAGAATACTTATTAAAAAATAACGAAAAATAAATAAAAAGTAAGAGCAAAAAAATCATTAAAAAAAAGCTCATAGAAATAATAATATTCAAACTTTCTTTATAATTTCATTTTTTTAGTAACCTGACGCAAGTAGAAGGGTTTGCCCCCAGGGGCGCTCCTCTGTCCGAGGAGTGCACGGGTGTGCGTACCCGAGGTGCCCGAGCATCCGTCGCTTCACTCCCCTCTCCGTTCGAGGCGACAGAGTCCTACCTTTCTTTCCGTCTACCTCTTACATCCTTTCCAACTTAGCTCTCTGTTCGTGGCGTGGTCCCCGATGGGATGGTTGCGAATACTGATTGGGGTTCCGGGTTCTACCCTGGGACCTGATTTGGTAGTCAAAACCATGCCTATTTCGACTGCGCCTGCACAGAGAATGTTCCCGGGGCGGGAATTACATCCTCGCTGTCGGTTGGTCTTGCTGGGCCGGCTACGACGTCAGGCGACTCTGCTTTTTCTGGAGTGTCGTCTGGTAGTCGTACCCACGCCTGACTAGCACGCGACGGCGATGCGAGTCCCGTCCGGAATTGGCCGCGGACCTGTCGCTCCCGGCCCTAGTTCTGTCCATGGTCGGGGGCGATCCTGGATGCACGGCCGTCACCTCCTTTTGCGAGGCAGTAGTGTCTGCAAGGGAGGCGGCGGAACGGGAGCCGGAGTCCGCCACCGCACTCCCCTCCCGCCAACGTAGGCCGCGTCGTCGGCGCCGGAGGGCGGGCAACAATCTCCGGCCGCCGTAGAAAGCGGCCGCGGGCGGCCCCTCGGGGGAGGATCCGCCACCCGCACTATTGCCGCGAGGGAGAAGGCCGCGTGCTGTTCCGCAGCCCCCTCAACTCCTAGAGTTGTTACAAGAGAGCGCCGGGGGGACGAAACCCTGACCCCCTGGCGCCAGCACTTTAGAAGGGGCCCGCTTTAAGACAAAACGTGGGCCGGCGCCGGCCCGGGCCACGAGATCGGCAGGCCATATATCCGTGGGCCCGGGCGTAGGCGATAGGAGAACAGCGGGGTTTTTTAGTGGGTAGTCGGATGGTCGAACATCTTTTCCGCAGTCCCTTATATCCCTCGATCCCCCCGGGCCGGGGGAACCCGTAAGAGATTTTTTCCTCGAGACCGAAAAAAAATAGAAGGGTTTAATTTTTAATTTTTTGTTAAATACCCGTGCGAAGCTGGGACGGGCTGCTAGTGTCAAATAAAGGAAACTGAAAATTGTAGACCGCATTTTAAAAGCTTTAACATAAGGACACTTGCTTCGCTTTACCTTTTTAGAAATATTAATATTTGTTCGCACCAATATGCATATTTTTAATAAATTTAATATTAAGGTGACAAGCTCATAAAATATGCTGCCCAGTAAGCCAAGCTGCCTTGAAAAGTAAAAGTATCTTATGTATGGTTCCTAAACTCTATAGCCGTCTACAAAAATTTTTAATTTACATTCAGAATTTAAATCTATTTAAATGTAGACTGAAATGATTATTAATTGACAGTATATTATAATAATAAAGATTATTTAATTGATAAATTTTAAATATTTATGACCTATTAAATTAAAAGTTAATAAAAAATATTAAGTAATATATTATTAAATAAATGACAACATGCTGTATAATGGTTTAATAGACATTTATTTTCCAATATTTTATGTAACTTGATTATAAATGTAAAGCCGGCTTTTGACTATGAGATGTAATATATATCACATCTTGAGCTATATATTACATCCCGCGATTGCTGTTCACACTGTAAGATATATATTTTGAAACAGTTCAGCTTCGGTCACCATTGTGTTGATGGCGAAGCAGGGGGAGGCGCGGTGTCCGGGGACGTGAGGTAAAATATACTCCTTCAAAATATCGCTTATTTGGTCGAAAAAATGTTTATAGTTTGGGATGTAATATATATTATAGCACAGTGTGAACGGTCTCGTACAAAATGTATGACGAGCGATAAAATATTATATCTCAAGATGTAATATATATTATATTATATCCCATAGTCAAAAGCCGACTTAAGAATGAAATAATTGTATAATGATGAATGTACAGATATATTGTTGCATGCCGAGAGGCTGAATATGGCCGCAGCGGTTATTATTCTTTCTCCGCACCTGCACGGATAGAATTAATCCAAAAAAGAATTTTCTACATGTTTTAGCATTCTATACACATGTATATAAAACACACATATAGAAAAATGAACAGATATAAGCTACCATTAGCCAGATAATAAACTCAGGTCGATAACGGACGAAATTCATCAGGTTTTTTATTTTGGGGTTGATAAAAAATCTATTTCATTTATTTTCTTATGCTTTTATCTCGATAATCCAAAGAAAAAGATTTATACTACTTAATAATATCATTGTTTACACCCACATATATGGATATAACGCCTAAAACTTTTTAATAAAAGTAAATTTAGGTGGAAACAGCGGATTATTTATCTAAACAGGCTGAAAAATCTTTCTTTCATTTTAAGGCTTTATCCAGAATTGAGTTTAATTTAAAATGGATCAGCCTCCCGGCTGATTGCTGAAGCTATCTTTTCAAGATAAATGAAAAACGATTTGAGTATATTCTTTTTCGTGTTATTATAAACTCATGTTATGTGAAAAATTATGTGTGCAGGAGCAGAGTAGGTATACTATTTCTTGCGGCCGGGGTCAGCTGTCGTAAAAGAGGACATGATTTGTCATCACCTACGTAGTAGGGCCCCAAGCCCACCTGAATAGACACTGTAGGCACTGCATATTAATGTTTCTTAAATGTATAATTTATTTGTTTATCATTTATTTTCATAACCCGCGTACAAAGTTCATACAATAAAGGCTCCATAATTAAGATGTTCGATTATTACCACTCCTTTGCTGTCCCAGAAAAAACAGCCCATGATCTTACCGGCGGATTGAATTGCCTTAAATTTCTTCGAAGTTGGAGATGACGGTCTCTTCCAAGCCATGGACTGTTTTTTCGTGTCCAGGTCAAAATGGTGAAGCCATGTTTCGTTCATAGTTATGAATCGAGCCAAAAATCGGTCAAGATCTTGCTGTAACAAACAGCTTTGTGAAATTCTCAGTCTCGTTTGTTTCTGCGCGTCAGAAAGCATTCTGGGCAACCAGCGCGCTGACACTTTTTTCATACCCAAATGGTTGTGTATAATATTATGGACGCTTCCGAAATCTTCATTTATTCTGCTATATAAAAACAGTAACACAATGATTCGCCAAGACAATGTTTTCAACTTTTTGCATCATTTGTTCAGTTACTACCGATGTAGGGCGTCGCGTGCGGGGGTCGTCGTTAATAGAAGTTCTTTCACGCTTGAACTCAGCACACCAACGCGCAACCGTAGAATATGGAGGAGCATGAAACCCTAATATAGCAATATTCAAGTCAAGTCTTGATTTACCAGCTCCTTAGTAAAATTTTCCAAGCAGAGATATTTTATTGCCGCGCGAACTTCAATTTATCAATTTTTAAGAACACGTTCAGACACCTAACAAACAAATGACTATATTTAAAAAACATAAGAGAATTGATTGCTTTTTATTATTATTATTATATCTAATGTCTGAGCTATGCCTGCCAGTATTTATTATTTTCTTTCCAATGAGAATGTATCGCATTATCACTATTTATTGAACACCCCTCGTATTACACAAACCGGTAATACAGTATGCAGGTTTCTTCACGTTGTCTTCTTTTACTGTCAGTACGAAAAAGAGCCTAAACAGTGTATTTCATTTTGGATATCAAAGCCGTGGCATATAGTCTCTAGTTGTGATACCGCTTGATTGCTAGATGATTTTCTTATATTTTATGACACCAAGCTGACATCAGTCTAATATCATAGTTCAATGAACGATTCGAGAAGTCCAAACAAGTTTTTCTTATTTTGTGACAATTATGTTATAGTGGTGTACCTATTTATCGATAATAGTAAATACGAATCGATAAATGATTGTTTTAAAATATTACTAGACGTTCTCGAGCTGTAAAGGAGCTATGATATAATTTATCTCTTAGATAAATATTGAATATAATTATAAAATAATTTGAAAATGGGATTCACACAGCATTCGCTTGTTTGTCGATATAACTGGAAACAATGGAGGTGTTTTTGATTCTTTATTTATTTTTCTAACGAAAACCTTTAAATGTATGATACTTGTTTCATATTTGGTTACTACTTGAGATACACAGAAAATTATAATTAATTGCGATCTTTCCCAAAAAACTTATCAGGAAAATCTCAGAGAATAGTACAAAGCGGTGTACACGCTATAGAATAATAAAATCAAGCAATTAAAAAAAGTGTATGAATAAGCATGCAAGAGACTATGATTTTTGACTAGATAATTTTCTGTATACATTTTTTAGTAAAAAGTGTATTTGTTATATTAATATGAAGAGTTTTAGTTCCAAAGTTGGACAGTCTGTATCGCATAGGAATCGAAAAAAAGTCCTCTTTTCCGTGCAAGTATTGAGGTCTCTGGATTTTCAGCAAAATCTTCGAAACAGACTCATCGAAAAAAATACGGAAGCCAATATCTCAGAGAGGGCCTTACGGCGATATCAATGTCTATTTTTTACTCACTTGTATTCTTGATTCAAATTATAAGTCACATATCATCAACAATCATAAGCTGGTTATTATTAAATGGGCCTTCAGCCTGTTCTGTTCCTCAGCAATGAAGGCAAAAGCTATCTTGAAAAATATAACTACTTTTACAGTCTGGTAGAAATACAAAAAAAAACTGAACATGGAAAGATTTTGTTGGCAACATGTAAAAAATACAGTTGCCTACACTAGATACAAACCTTTTAGGAGGTTTTTCCACAAACATATGTACTTATAATTGACGAACACACACTGAGATCAGAACAAAGTATTTGTATAGTACAAATGTTATTACTAGCCAAATTTCATTATTAGAGTCTTCATTGTTTGTGGCATCACTCCGCTAAGTGTTAATATACCATATGTAAGTCCCAGTATTCTTTTTCTATTTTTTTATTGCTGTAGGACATCAGACAAGCTGACGGCCCGCTTAGAATTTTGCAGTTACCGTCGCCTATGGGTGTTTGCAACGCCAGTGGCATTGCGAACACGCTAATGCCTGAACACTACACAAGTTTTAATATAGCGGCATACTTAAGACCAAAGGTGGTCGCCATCCAGACGGGCTTGGGGCTGTACCACATAGCTAGGGTGGGTTGTTTTGTCGCCTTTTACGACAGGCCGACCGCGGCCGCAGAGGTTAGTATACATTCTCCGCCCCTGCACGGATAAAAGTGTAGATAATATATATACAAACATTTAATATAAATATTATGATAAAGGCCAGATTATAACCCATATATGTACTAAATTAAGTTTATTAAAAATATTGCCTGTTAAATAAAGTTGAAAAGTAAAATATCGCTTTTCAATAAATTAAATTAAAAATTCATAATTTTTTGATTAACTATAGTTAATCGAAACAAACACAATATAAATGTATATAAAGATCTCAATATATCGATATCAGTATACTAAATTTGACCAGTTCATTGTTCAGCGATCAGCGTGCAGTACTGGATTGATATTTAAATTTCCCGCTAAAATTATAATTTTATAACCACTCGCTTACCGCTGGCCAACCTCTATTAATTTGTTTGTAAAATATACCTATATCGATACTTTTAAATACGAATGATGACTACCCTAGTTGGGATCGATTCGAATTAAAGGTCCGTCTGGTTCGGAAGTAATCAGCCTCAATCGGCCGCTGACACGACCCTTTTACGCTGAAATGGGTGGTAACGTGATGATTGAGCGATCCCACTGTCGAGTGTGATACGTAAGGACTGGATTCGAACGTATTGTATACTCTAAGCTTCGGATATTTTACTATCGTCATTATTTCCCTTTAGCATTCCTCTGTATTCCTCTCCTTTATATAGGTATAATATAACCGACCATAATAAAACCGACAAAATTTTCAAGTACATACATCTCGTTCCCGAGGTTACTACCATGTAGTACATGGAATCAACGACCATCGTACCGATAGTAAATGGGTGAAGGTTTGGATAAAGAAAAAGTATTTTTATCTGTTCAGGGGTGGAGAAAAAATACTGACCTCTACGGCCGAGGTCGGCCTGTCGTAAAAGGCGACAAAACAACCCACCGCTACGTGGTAGGGCCCCAAGCCCGTCTGTACCCTTATAGGACAGTAGCGTCTATGGGTGTTTGCGATGCCATTGGCATTGCAAACACCCATTTACGACGGTAACTGCTAAATTCTAAGTGCTTAGTAAGTAAAATCTATAATATTAAAAATAAAGGAGATTATGTATTTTTTATAAGATCGATAATCATAAAATACTGCAGAAAACCATAGAAAGAAACTTTGCATAGAATCTCAAATATCAATATATATATATATATATATATATATATATATATATATATATATATATATATATATAAATATATATCAATATATATATATATATATATATATATATACATACATACATATATATATATATATATATATATATATATATATATATATATATATATATATATATATATATATATATATATATATATACATATATATACATACACACAAGGAAAGAATTAATTCTATGGATAAAATATATTGTTTACAGTCAAGGCACGCTTTGTTGATTTGTAGGCCAAAAGGCGTGAGGTGAAAGGTGTCATTTGTGCCCCTGGGTACCTTGCCCTTTTATACGGATGTGAAACGTGGTGAGAGCAACACAAGTCAGAAGGGGTAACAGATGAATTTGCTGCAGTGGATGTGTAGAATGACGGGAAATAACTGTGTGGGTAACACCCGGATCCCCGTAGACTTCATGTTCGTGACATTACTGGGTTATTGTCTACGCTGTTATGGTCACGATTTACAGCAACCGGCTACTTACGTGGGGATCAAATGTCTATGTCGTAGATGATATGGATGCCAGTGTGAAGTGAACTAGGATCATCATCATCATTTCAGCCGGAAGACGCCCACTGCTGGAAAAAGGCCTCCCCCAAAGATCTCCACGATGATCGGTCCTGCGCTGTCCTCATCCAACCTATTCCGGCGATCTTGACCAGATCATTGGTCCATCTTGTGGGGGGCCTACCAACATTGCGTCTTCCGGTACGCGGTCGCCATTCGAGAACTAGGATGATGATGATAAAATAATAAACTGAGTTTATAGAAAATAGATTTATATATAAAAAAAAACAATCTCCCAGTTATACTTTAACCCCCAACTTTTGATTGCGTCTCGGGATCACAGGCAAACTGATTGCGGATGAAACCGGAAAACCTTCAAGCTCCCCTTTGAAGGCGCATTAACAAATTCGTACCAAAACCTTAGCCATTACGTGTTAAAAACAAATGAGGTCACTTTATTAATGTATACAAACCAGTTTAATATTAGGTGCTTATATTACGGCGTGTTAATTAAAAGAAAATTACGCCACGTCAAACGGCTGCCGGTATATTTTTCAATTTCCAGCGGCTTAGTAGTAAATGCTTGTTTACTTTGCTTTTGAAGGCTTGTTTAAAGAATTTAATATTTTGTTTATAAGTTAATATAGACCGTGAATTTATTTGGAATATTAAGTATCATCTGGTTACGGAGAATGGAACAGAAATTATACATTGTATAATAAGCAATGACAGCCCATAAGGTTCCACACAAGTTGACACAGAAGAGATTCTGCTGCAAAACATAGAATAAACCCGAGCTAACATCAGAGGTAGGCCTGCAACGGCCTGAGAGCCACGAGATCTACCAGCCCCTTTTTCAGCAGAAGCAATAACAAAGCAGGTACGGTCATCTATGTGTGCTTACGACGCCAGAGGCACCGCTAACATTCTGCTGTCTGCGTGGAGGAACTGGAACCTCGCTTATGCCGAAACACAACACAAGGTTATTATGGCGACATATTTAGACGCCAGAGGTAGCTGCTATCAAGACGGTCTTAGAGCTCTACCACCTAGCAAAATTCCATACTAATATAAATATGAAAGTAACTCTATATGTCTCTCTGTTATGTTTTCACACCTAAACCACTGAATCAATTTTGGTGAATTTCGGTATAGAGATAGATTGGACTTTGGAAAAGGACATGGGCTACTTTTTGTTGTGAAAATGAAACTCGAAGAGGATGAAATGGGGGTGAAAGTAATTATATTCGGTGTTTTTTAATTTATATGACCGAACGTTTGCCCTGCCGGGTTAGGAGTTCAGTAGACAGTTAAGCAAGTTACCCGATAGCATGTGGTTAATATCGCCTATGAACGTTTCTAACAAAGACATTGCTAAAATGATACCGGTTTCGAAGAAATCTTATAATGCCTTTTTTGAAAAATCTCATTACGTGGACCCCATAGCGGTTGCAAAACCTCAATTGAAAATTCATTCCAAATCGAGGTAGTACGCAACATGAACGTTCTTGATCGTCTTAAGATATATTTTATAACCTACAGCTCTTCATAAAATTATATTTCCAATAAATATTTATAATTTTTTGTACTATATAATTCCTTGTACATTTGGATGTAGAACTTAAAGAAATTTGCAAGTAAAAATTTCCTTGGGTGAAAGATTAAATCAAGGATAAAACCCTATACGTACATACGTACTAATAAGTATATTAGTGTAGTACTAATGAGCGCTACGTAAACAAATCACCAGTCTCGGGAACTGGTGATTTTAAATAAAATTTTAATATGAGAAACTGGGCCTGGTTAACAAGTAAGTAATAAAATTATGTAAACAGCAATTTCAGGAACAGAGAAATAAAAAATCCAAGCCATAACTCCGTGGAAATAGTTGGCGTTCTCTTCAAAAATTTCCCACCGCAATTTTTGAGGAATCGTAAAACTCCACGAGGGCCAATTGTTCCGCACATCAACGCCAGCGAGGACCCATTGAAGTGTCCCGCGGTTCTATTCAAAATACCCCTCTTACCAAGGCAAATGACTGACACAATTACTATAGCCTTTGTTATCTCTAGTGGGAAGGCGCACTTTTTCCAAAACTACATTTCAAGGAATTATCTGGAACTAGATATTCGCTGGGGCCTTACTAAAATCTTTTTCTTATACCATCTTTAATTCATCTTATATTAAAAACTCGTTCATACAGAATGCGATATCTACTGTCTACTATCAAATATTGCCAAAGTGCGTACGCAGTGCGCGCTATATGTGGAGTTTTTTACGTAGCTGTATTTAAAATACGAGAGTTATTTGGCCCCTCAGCGCTAAACACTTTAAGTCAGAGCCTCGTCCGATATTTAGCAGTTTTAAAATATATGGCAGACGTGGTTCACTAGGGCCTCAAACCAAATATTTTGATGTGATCACTCATACAGGTTTACTTTGTTTTTTATAGCACAGATCGGCACACAGACAAACGGCTCACCTTATAGTAGAAGATTATCATATAAATATTTGCAACACCAGAAGCATTGGCACCGCAGTACTAGCCTCAAAGAGAAACTAGAATCTGGAACTTTAGGATGATGCCCTCGTCGTCTTTCTACCACCGCACTGCCCGCCATCGGCTGGGTGTTCATCCCCATTTCTTGGAGCCTCTTCCTTCCTGTACGAAACGGTTCTCCAGAACGTTCATGTTGCGTACTCTCAGGATCTGGAATGAGCTTCCGGCTGAGGTTTTCTCAGCGCGGTATGATATGGGGTTCTTCAAAAAATGCGTGATAAAATTTCTTCGAGACCGGCAGCGCGTTGGTGGTGCCTCTGGTGCTGCAAACGTCCATAGGACAAACGACCACCTGCCAGGATGGGCCGTTTGCCTGTCTGCTGAACTCAAGCAATAAAAAAAAAACCTGGTTTACTAGTGTCAGTACTTAACATAAGGTTATTATTACGGCACACTTATATACCAGGGATATTTGCCATCCAGAATGGTTTGGGGTCCAACCACCTAGGATTGTTTTGTCGCCTTATACGTTAGGCGAGCTCGGGTTGCAGTAGTCAGTATTCTTACTCCGCTCCTGTACAAAAAACCAAAACTGCAGTTACAGGTAAGTTCTTTTTTTTTAATCTGCAACTACCTTGGAATATATTCTCGTTTTGGACATATATTTTCAAGTACTTGGTAATAAATTAGACTCAAAGATTTACAATAAATAACCTATCGATAGAATGTACCATATTAGGTTTTATGCTCAAGATATTTTATTAATCCAATAGACCGTCAATGGTCAATCAGGATTATGTCGGATAGACCACAGCATTTTATGATTGTGCCAATTTTTTCTGATTGATATCCATGAACAACAGACAGGCTGACGGCCCACTTAATAGTAAGCAGTTACCGTCGCCTATAGATCTTTGCGACACTGGAGGCACTGCGAACACACCACAATAGGGGCACAGGAACCTGGGTCACTTTTGCCGGAACACAACACCAGATTATTATGGCTGCATACTTGTAGACCAAGGGTGGTCGCCATCCAGACAGGCTGGGGCCCTACCACGTAGCTAGGGTGGGTTCTTTTGTCACCTTTTACAAAAAGCCAATCCCAGCCGCAGGAGTCAGTATTCTTTCTCCGCCCCTGCACGAAAAAAAGCTACTTCTAATACCAGTATATATGCTACTTCTATACTTACTTTTCTTACCAGAATCGGGGCGGAATTCGAATATGTGATTCGAACGCCTGGGGGATTCGAATTCGAATCCTCCAGACATTGCCCCAAAACTGCTCAATAGATTGAATCTATGACAGGTCCAACTTTGAGTGCACAAATTTTAAAAACAAACTAATACAGCTACATTAATCTTTATTATTTTACACAAACAAAAAATAATTTCCGCCACATTTATGTAAATGACTGGAATTATCGTGAATACGGCTTAATTGCGTTAACTTTTCGTTTTATTAGGCTTTTTATAGCAAATGGGATGCGGTTTGCTCTGTCATGATACAAAAACAAAATACTACCAGCTGGTTATTTAAAAATATAATTTGATCCTCAGTATCCTTCAATTTGAAACAATGATTCTACTTCTAGGATACAACAGAATCCGTCGTTTATCTAGATCCTTTCTCCACACAGGGGCGGAATAATAATACTAACGCATATATTAACCTTCCGGCCGGGGTTGGCCTGTCGTAAAAGGCGATAAAACAACCCTTGCTACGTGGTAGAGCCCCAAGCCCATCTGGATAACAACCACCCTTGGTCTATTAGTATGCTACCATAATAATCTTGTGTTGTGTTCCGGCTATTACTGACCCAGGTCCCTGTAACCCTATGGGAGAGCAGCGTGTTCGCAGTGCTGTCGCAAGCATGCATAGGCGACGGTAACTTAAAGTGGGCTGTCAGCCTCTCAGCTTTTTCGCAGCAATAAAAAAATCCAAAGCGGCGAGCGTCGTATACAACGTAACTACCAACCGTGTGTTTCGACAAGCCGAAAGTTTCAGCTTGACATACACGGTTAATCACTTATGCTTTTCGCTTACTGGTTGGTGACTTCTACTGTATGTAAATTGCGCGTGGTACTAAAGAAGAGATATATTTTACCCACAACCGGATTGTAATGGACCTCGCAAGGAGTAAATAACCAGTGCATAGAAATAAAGCATAAACTTAGAAATAATAATAATAAATCTTTATTAAACTTTGTTTACAATAAGAATACATGGGTGGTGGGAACCGTTTAGTAAGTATATAATACCTGTGTCAAAAGGTAAAAAAATAATGCATATATCAAGGGAAGTTTGAAGAAGTGCCAGTGATTGAGAAACTGAAAAGTAATAGGCTAGCCTGGTATGGCCATATAATGCGAAGAGAAGCACGAAGTTTAACTAGAAAAATTGTACCTACAAATAAGAGTGGATGGATACAAAAAGAAGGAAGTGGGGTAAATCAAAGTAAAGATAGATGGATTGTAAAAAGATCTTGTTCCTCCTGCCCTTATCCCATATTATATGGGGTCGGCACAACATTTTACATGTTCTAATAGTTGTGGCTTAGTTTTTACAACCGGCCGCCTGCCTGACGTTAACCCCTTTTTGGGAAAAAAATCTGTCATCCTTTTTATTTAAATTATTTCTCTCGTTTAACATTGAACCACCACTATTGCAACGCGGGCGACGAGGAAGACACGGTGACGTACACTGTCGCCGTGTGCCCTGAGTGGCGCGAAGAGCGCCGCGCCCTCGTCGCCCAAATTCGAAATGACTTATCGCTTCTAGCCCTGGTTCTGTTATGGTCAGGGGCAAACTGAGATTGACTGCCGTCGCCTTCTTTTGCGAGGCAGTTATGTTTGCAAAGGAGGCGGCGGAGCGGGAGCGAGAGTTGGTAAGTACACTCCCCTTCCGCCAACGCAGACCACGTCGTTGGCGCCGGAGGGCGTCCAACGACCTCCAGCCGCCGTAGAAGGCGGCAGTGGGCGCCCGGGCGGCTCCTCGGGGAATATTCCGCTGTCCGCAACATTGCGTTAAGGGTGTAGGCCGCGTGCTGTTCCGCGGCCCCCCTCAACTCCTTGAGTTGTCAAAGGAAATCGTCGGGGGATGAAACTTTTACCCCCTGGCTCCAACATCATGGAAGCTTTAGTAGAACAGCGGGGTTTTTAGTGGGTAGGCGGACGCTAAACATCTTTCCCGGAGTCCTTCATATCCCTCGGTTCCCCCGGCCTGGGAGAACCCGTCAAGAATAGGGTTTTCCCCGAGGAAAAAAGTCACGAATCAAAGATGGCATACTTTTTTCAATTATAGTTAGTAGAAAATGAAATGATGTTTGAATGTTCAGATCACGTGTTATAGAGAAGAGTGGAAGGAAAGAACATGTTGTGCCGACCCCACAATATTTTGGGATAAGGGCAGGAAGAAGAAGAGAAATATGTTACTAAACTAGGCTATTACTATACAGTTCGTTTTGATGCCACGACACAGCCCTAATATTCCGCAAATGGCAGCCTGATTAAGTTCAACCTTTGTTACAGAAGTCGACGTTTCTCCTAATAATATGTCCGTCTGAAAATTACGTACAGAATTTTCTTTTATACATTCACGTATTAATAATAAAAGGATAATACTATCAGAGTATAATGAGTTTTCTGACCAGCATTATCTTTTGTTTATCATGCAATGTTATTATTATACCTTCATTCTTAATCATAATGGCCGTGTGGTCACGACTAGTAAAGAAACTACTCTATTACTTTTTTAAAGTACTTTGCACTAGGTTCATTAGATTATAGGGCTCCAAGCCCGTCCGCCCGAATTGCAACCACCCCTGGTTTCTAAATATATATATATATATATATATATATATATATATATATATATATATATATATATATATATATATATATATATATATATATATATATATATATATATATATATACCTAGTCAGGTCATAAATTCTGTCACATGTTTAATGTAAAATAATTGTAACAAGTTTATTAATTATGTAACCATTCATATACCAAAATGAACTTAACAAAACATAGATTCTTATGACATTAAAGTTTATTCAAAATGACCTCCGTGATTTTGAATACAAGCCTTCAATCTGCGCGGCCAGTTGTCTATCGCAGCACGAACGAGGTCCATGTCAATATCGGCGGCTGCCTTAATCAAAGATGTCTTGAGTGACTCCAAATTGGGATGAGGCTTTGAGCACGCCTTTTCCTCCAAGTGTTGCCATATCTTGTAATCTAATGGATTCAAATCTGGACTGGAGGAGGGCCAGTCTTCGTGCCGGATGAAGTCGATTTCACGCGCCGCCAGCCAGTCTTGTGTGCTCTTCGCTCTATGAGCTGGCGCCGAATCTTGTTGGAATACCCAGTGCCTGTTATTGAACATGGTATGAGAAACAGGTTCCACAAGGTTCGTCAGGACTGTATTTTGATACACAACAGCATTCGTTTTTACACCTTTCTCACAAAAATGTACCTCTGTTAAGCCCCAATAAGAAACTCCCAACCATACCATGAGCGAGGATGGAAAATGACATCGTTGGACACGCGGAATACGGATGCTCGCTTCTTCACTACTGTGTGCGTACACCTTATCATTTTGTTTGTTGTAGCTCTCTTCTACGGTTAACATTTTTTCATCCGAAAAAAGAATTTCCCGATATTTTTTTCCCGCGTACCGCTTCAACAAAGTGCGGCATCTCTTCAGTCTCAGGTCCATTAGACGAGCATTCAAACGATGTCCTGTTTTTCTTCGATATGCCCGAAGCCCTAAGTCTTCATTTAACACCCTTTTCACCGTGGTTCTGCTTAACCCCATCTGAAGGGCCAACAGTTTCTGCTTACGTTTGGGATTTCTTTGAATTCGTGCCTTCACAGCTTTTATCACTGCTGGAGTCCTAACAGACCGAGGGCGACCACTTCTTGACCTGTCATCTACACTAGAGTCTTCATTGTATCGTTTGATGGTACGATAAACGAATCTTTTGGTAATATTCAAATTTTTCAGTATGTTAAAAATTTGAATTGGCGCGTAACCGCAATGATGCAACGCAATAACTGCAACACGGTCTTCTTTAAGCGTCCACTCCATATTTAAAAATGAGTAAAATTCTAAAAGTATACATTTTTATTTTCATGAACAATTCGAAATTCGAATTCAATAAACTTTTTTGTGGCCAGCATTCTAAAAGAAAAGTTTTTACTGTGTGACAATACTTATGACCTGACTAGGTATATATATAGTATTGTGTTGTGTTCCGAAATAAGTGGCCAGGTCCCAATATTCGTACGTTTTCCTACATTGTGTTATCAGTATCAAGCGGTCACAAGCACCCATAAGCAACAGTAGCTGCTTACTAATTACTAATAAGTGCTGTCTCACAACAAAGAATATTAATTCTACTTATCTATGTTTACTAGTTTAGAAATTAGGTTTCATTCAGTGAGAGTGTTTCACATAAACATGACATTGTTCTCTCCGTGCAGGAGTGGAGTAAGAATACTAACCTATGCGGCCGGGGTGGCCTGTTGTAAAAGGTGTTATACAACCCTAGCAACGTGGTAGGGCCCCAAACCCGTCTGGATGGCAACCACCCTTGGTCTTAAAAATGCCGCCAGTGAACTAGTTTCCTGTATCACTATGGTGCATATCCCATGACAGCAGCATGTCCACGGTGCCTTTGGCTTCGCAAACCTTCATAGGCGACTTACTATTAAGTGGACCGTCAGCCTGTCTACTGTTCCTCAATAACAAAAAAAGATTTTGCTCTATATAATATACTTTTACCGACTGGTAAAATTGAGACTATATACGGAGTAATCAACAATTTTCACTGAAATTCAAGAAGCTTTGAAGTTACGGTACAAACAAGTTTGCAACAACTGCAAGCAGTTTCCGGGGTAATTATTCTCGGAAAAGCTACAACAATTCATTGTGGCCCAGTGAACGATTTACACATTGTCTACTCTTGTAGCTTGTAATATCACAAGCAAGGTCTTTAGCGTGCTATCTACTACTCTACACTAGTATGATAGTTCCTGTCCTATGTTTAAATATTTATCAATAAGATTATTTTACAAGATTATCTTACGTAAATCACTATTGGAGATCTCTAATTATTCTTGCGCGTTAAATATTTTTATGTACTTTATTATTAATAAACTAGCTGACCCGGCAAACGTTGTTCTGCCACATAAATAATAAAATGTCAAAAAATTAAAAAAAAATTTAGGGGTGGACTCTATTTTTCATCCCCCTAAAATTTAGGGGGATGAAAAATAGATGTTGGCCGATTCTCATGGATACCGGATAAGCACAAAAAATTTCATCAAAATTTCGGAGGAGTATGGCAACGAAAACTGTGACACGAGAATTTTATATTAATAAATAAATATAGTAGGACAATTCACATAGCGCCATATAGTCTTAAAGTGAGCATCAGTAGCAGTAGAATTTGTATTATGAGGTAACAGATATCAAATATACTACATATATACTTTTTTGTAAATAAATACATATTATATATTAACACCCAGATGCCAACCGGGACTTGTACTTATGTTATCCGCAATACCGAAGTGCGTCAGCCGCTATGCCACGGGGGTCAATGTTAAAACATATTCTGCGCTTGTCTCTTACATTTTCTTGATCGAAAATGCCTTAAAAATGTTAAAAAGGTGTGATTAAGATTTTATATAAGCGGCTGTCGTCTGATTTCCAAAGCCTAAATGAGAAACTGAATGGTACCCTTTCCTTACTGTGGATACCTTAGTGATGAGTAAACCCTATTCTTGTTCTATACTGGAAATACATGACATTGTCCTTACCTGGATATTGTGCTGTGTTATAATATTTATAAATAATAATATAATATTTTTTTAAAGAAAAGTTGGGTTTTTATATGTTAATAACAACAATAAATAAAGAACACGGTAGCCAAGTATCACACTTTGAGATCAAGTTAGAGTTCCCAAGTTTGAATCCTGTAGCATGCACTGCTTAAGTAGTTTTTCTCATTTGTTAAGAAAAACATCATTAGGAAATCTGACATGGCCGATATGTGTTATCCGCCCGTTCTCCTTTAATAGGTGTGGAGGATATAATGTTTGCTTCCTAGGTGATACCAATCGTGCTGAGAAGGAGTAAGGAGACTGACTCCTGTGGCCGGAGTCAGCCTGCCGTAAAAGGCGACAAAACAACCCTAGCTATGTGATAGGGCCCAAGCCCGCCTGAATGGCCACCACTTTGGTCTATAACTATGTCGCCATAATCACCTTGTGTTGTGTACCAATTGACCCAGGTTCCTGTACCCCTATGTCACCTTTTATAAAAGAGGTCCCTGGCTGGATACAAGTCATTAAGACGATGTTTAGCTCGTGTTTTAATATAAAATAAAATTATATAATAACTCTGCTCATTTGTTACTGAAACAATATGACGTATTTCAGACATAATTCTAAAATACCCCCGACATAATACAGCATTTCCGATTAAGGGGAAGAGGTCTTGCAATTTATAATGTCGCGGTACTGTCTATGCTAGCGTTGTGCTGATGTCAAGTAAATATCGAGTCATAATACAATTATTGATTTAATGAGTATACGGTTTGTGCTGGATACATTTTCGTTTTTAGTTGTGTGGATACGGCTTTAAGATAATAAAGATTTTTACTTAGGAGAGTCGTAAAAAGAGACTAATTAACATTTAATAGTTAACAGACGGCAAAAGAGATGCTTGATGAAAATAGATAATTTCTTCTGATGTTTTGGTTAGGACCTTTTTTGCTTCTTCTTCTTCTAACTTCTTGACATTTGCAATTCTTGTCCACGACGCCGAATTGAGGTTCCTGGATTGTCACCTATACTCTCACGCACTGCTTCGATATTGACACGTGAACGGTTTGTTTTTGGACGACCAGTGTGTTTAGCGTCTACATGGATCCAGTCTCCCTGAATTTTTCAATTAATCTTTTCACAGTTGACGAAGTTAATACACTATTCCGACCATATTTTGTATGAAATTTCCGAAATGCGGCTGGCTGCCAAGCTTTCATTATTTTTGAAATATTGTTCAATAACGAAGACACGTTGTTCTATCTTGCAACGCTCCATTTTTACTAACCCTGTCGAATTGTTTTTTTAGGGTTGCCAACACTTTACTGAACAAATGGCGACAAATTCAAATCTTGCTTTAATTTTGAAACATCCATTATTATAGTTTGTACCCACAATTTATGTTTATAATTCATCCATTCCACTTTAGTAAATATCGCTCAAAATTAGGCTTGTCATTGAACTGTGTATTTTGCTGCAGCAATAATTATCGAGGTAGTAACTACCTCGTTTGTTATGCTTTGTTACTTTTTGTCAAATTAAATTCTTTCTTTCTTTCTTCTTTCTTCATTTCATATGGGTTACAGTTACATTCTTTTCTCTATCATTAACCATTCGTTTCTGACCACCAGGATTATCCAACTTCTACTCTCTTTATATGAATAAAACCTAGACTAGTACATTACATATATCGGAGACGTATCAAATAAAAAAATTAAAATTTTATTTAATTTCATTATAAAATCTATTTAACAAACAGCTTTTTCGATACTTTCAATGTCATCGTAAATCAAGTGGAATGTTGTCCCTGCCTTACGCACATACATAAACATAAACGTATCCCTAACTTGACCCTTAGGATTTACGACCTTCGAAGGGATAGTGCAATACAGGATTATGGCAATTTTTGTAACCACAACAACTGTTTATATATATTTATTTTAGTAGACACGGTTACAAAGCTTTGGAGCTTATTTTTTCATGTTTTTGGTCAACAACTCATTTTGTTTATATATTTATTTATTTTTTTATACATAAACACGCAGGTCGTCAGATTATAATTATTATTTGAATAATATATTATAACATAATATTATGACAACCCATAATGTCCCGCCTGTCCCTAAAAGGAATGGACAGTATTACCGCAATGCTTGTCTAAGGTGGATTGACGGGCTACATATACGGGTCTAGGTATACAGGTTTCCTCGCGAACTTTTACTTCACTGTGGGTTATGGCAATTTGCTATAGTGACGGAAGATATGCACATTAGGTGAATAAACTACCTAAACGGTGCAAGCCATCGTAGAAGTTGAACCAGAATCTGTAAATCGGTGTCCCAGAGTAATGTCATTGAACTACTAGGTACCCTATATCCATTATATTATTTGAATATAAGGAGTATTTCATATATATACCGCTACTTTGTTCTTTTACCCTTGCGGTCATTTCTTTTCATTTTTTGTTTATTCTAATTATTGTCTTACAGTTCTTTTACATTATAAGGAGTATTTTATTCGAATGAAAAAGCTTCTTTGGATTCGGTCAAAATTTGACGAAGTGATTCTAAAATACGTAAACATTACCTTCGGAAAGCGCTGTACTTCGTTTACGGTTTTATCCAAGGAATGATTTATTACTGACCCCACCGTTGGAAATAATAAAGGCGGCCCATACACCAGTAGTCTATACGAGGTTACGTATGCGTGATGTGTGAAAGGAGACTTGTCCATTTTAAACGAGATCTCACGTTTCTGAGTTTTTGTTTGACTGCGATTATAGTGTACACATTCAAGATGGTCGCACACTTGTGAAGTCTGATTTACAATCGTTCTAACTTTACAGTATTCAAGGTGACTATCAATAAATATATAACCTTCGTACTTTCCAATTATTGCTGAAATCATCTATTTGGGGTTTACTTGACATCGCATACGTGGTTTTAATTTGTACTATGCAGAAACTAATAAGATAAAGTGTATTTTGAATAACACATACCTTTGATTTTAAATAACGGGACATGTTTGACACCTTATTCTTTAGGGTTGTTCTTTATTCCGGAGAGTCCCCAGTTGCTCATGTAAAAATTAAATTAGGTTAATTCGTATTCCATGCATGTATTTTTATATGGCCCAAGAAAATATTTATCACGAAAGTGTGTCAAAAACGTATGTTAATTTCGCCCTATACTGAAATCTGAGCATTGAAAGCGTTATGTAAAACTTAAAAAATAAGTAATCTGAGTAAATGTTCGAAAATGCTTATTTTTACCTATTAGAATATACTTAACTAGTTAGTTAAGTCAAGGATGATTGATTTTTTGTGCCCAAATAAATTACGGATTCATATTATTAGTACAAAGTTTTCTTATTGGAACTCGTGTATGACATAACATAGCGGGTTTAAAGACATTTTATTTTGTAATATGAAGATAATATTTATACTAATAATTCTATTGAAATTAAAGTTATTCAATTTAATATTTATATATTTGTGACCTTATAATCTATACAAAAAAAAACCCATGTGATTAGGAAAATGCTAGAAATATTAGAATATGGATACAAAAGCAGAGGTAGACTAAATAAATGATTAGTTGCGTAAAAGACGATGTGGCGAAAAAAGGTGTAAATTTTTAGATGAAATTATAAAGCGAAAGAAAAGAACATATTGTGTATTGTGCCGACACCAAGAGCAGGAGGAAGATGATTCATTTATTTCAGTCTAATATTTCATCAGTGCTTTTTAATATATATCCGAGTACCTATATCATTTT
The DNA here is from genome assembly GCA_963693495.1 of Malacosoma neustria. Lineage (NCBI taxonomy): Eukaryota > Metazoa > Arthropoda > Insecta > Lepidoptera > Lasiocampidae > Malacosoma > Malacosoma neustria. Next base: position 7,537,929 of record OY856396.1, on the reverse strand, counting down.
CTTTATTAGTTATACTTGTATAATTTTCACTTATCCATAAATGGCCAATAAAATATAAAATATTGCCACCCTAAAGTACGTTTTCCGCAGCAAAAATCGTCATGTCACGATGACCCACCCAATCTACCAGTTTAATCGATTGCACTTTTTCAATACATCTCTGTGGTATCAGCACTTCTCGATTAATCGGAAATACAAAATTGATATTGAAATTAACAAACTATTTATTTGACGTATTAGTTGATGTTTATACTACTACTTTATATACTATGTTCATAATATGAGGTAATAATATCTAGCAATGTTGTCTCTGCCAGATCCATTGATCCATTTTTCTTCTTTTCTTTTGCTTACTTAATATCTACAAATTCTTTCCATTTAAATAATTTCAAGTTTTTTACCAATTAGACTTTTTTTTGGTCTCGGCGAAAAACCTCTCGTGACGGGATCCCCCGGCCCGGGGAGACCGAGGGATATGTGGGACTCCAGGATTTTTCCGACTACCCACTAAAAAATCCCGCTGTTCTCCTATCGCCTGTCTTAAGTGCCCGCCGGCCCCTTCTAGTGTTGGCGGGAGGGGAGTGTGGTGATCGACTCCCGCTCCCGCTCCGCCGCCTCCTTTGCGGACATGACTGCCTCGCAGAAGGAGGCGACGGCCGTCCATCCATCCAGGATCGCCCCCGACCATGGACAGAAACAGGGCCGGGAGCGACAGGTCCACGCCGATTTGGGCGAGGAGGGCGCGCCGCTCCTCGCGCCACGCAGGGCACACGGCGACAGTGTGGTCCACCGGGTCCTCCTCGTCGCCCGCGCCACAGTGATGGCACCCCGACTTACCAATTTGACCTTCATCTAAATCATCTCAACATCAAATCACAGCTGCAACCGAAACTTCCGCTTCCGTTTCCTAGGCACGCTTTTACTTTTTCTTCTCCACTTCCACGGTTTTCAAAATCCGTACGATATTAAGCCCGTCTTCTTATGTGTACACTGGCGGGGATGGTATGGTAAGATATTTGCTCCCCACATCAGAAGCTAATTGCCACAAAACGTAGCCATACAAGCGAAGGCGACTCTCCTGCAAATTATCCACAAAGTTACATCTCAGAAGTGGTAGTTCCTAAAGAGTCCCTCCGCGTCAGTACATTCTATTCATATCCGTGACACAAAGCTATTCACTATTGATACATTACTATAAAAAGGCAACATCCATGAAAGTATGTTTGTTTTCTCAAACAAATCCATAAAAATTTCATAACTTAGAGTAACTTTCTTATGATGCTGAACCATCACATTTAATAAATTTCTATATGTTAATGTTTAAAGCCCGCAGTTACCCAAACATAAATTGTCAGCACTCATCATCACTAATGAGTTCAAAGCAATAAATCTCGTTGACATTCATTAGTTGTCCCTGAAAATTTACACAGAAATACATTAATGACTCGCCATTAGAAAAGGTCGATGAAGGACTGATACATTTTAAATGTATCAGGGCCAGCGTTATCTGAAAAGATGGCCTCTTTAAAAACGGTTTTCTTAAAATAAGTATTAATAAATTCCTCCTTTTTATATATGTGGTTATATTCTATCAATTTAATTGATTTTGAGCAGGAAATGACAAGGAGGGAGGAATCGCATATGCATATAACCCTTCCTGTCTTGGGGTAATTTTTAATTCAGCATCTTACTTTGTGTTCCAAAGTGTATAAATAAATATTATTATATTAATATAAAAACTCAATCTGTATACGAAAACAAAATTTATATATATATATATATATATATATATATATATATATATATATATATATATATATATATATATATATATATATATATATATATATATATATATATATATATATATATATATATATATATATATATATATATATATATATTGCCCGCTGAAATAACCCACCGCCTCAAAACCCCGCGAAAAAGCGACACTAACCTTTTACATTTAGTGTCCCATAATACAACTTCTTAGTATAATTTCTTGGGGAAAAGAGGAATAAGTGAATTATATAATGCAATGTGAGAAACTGCCCAAGCTGTGAACAGTGCTTGTACGTTGAAGATTGAAGACCACATTTAACATTGGCGATACGCCTATGCCTATCGAACTAAAGAGAAGACTCAGGTTGGCCCAAGCACTTACATCAAATCAACACATTAATGGCATTGTTGATAGTATATTTTTGTTCGGCCTTATAGGCCACATACTCACACCTCTCACAGATCTAACATTCCCTTTTTATCGAAGTAATAAATTATAGTTATAGGTATATAGTTATACAATATGCAAAACCGCCGCATCCATAATAATGATCGTTAATACAGTCTTACTATGATTATTTAAGAGTTAGTTAAGAGTTGAGTGATAAATTAAATTTTCTCTATTCACACTATATCAGAAGAATAATTGTGCAACCCAAGTGGCAACAGCAGCCGGCAAAATCATAGCTATTTTTTTTATTACTTGCATGCATCTTTATACGTCAGATACTGTTGTTAGTATTAGAATAAAATTAACATGATTATGTCACTGCTACCATCGATACACAGATAAAACCAAAACGAAAACTTTATAGAGAGTGAGAGAAAGGAGGGGCCGGCTTCGTTCTCATCCCTACTCCGAAATGTTTTCTGGTTGAGAGGTGACAACGGTAGATACGTGGCGGGGATAACTGATCGATTAGTACTTGAAGATTAATTTAAATTGAAAAAATAAAAATTGTAAAAATCACGATTAAGAAACAGGGGTTGATCGTAGAAGGGTTAAAATTTGAAGTTGTATGTATTTATCAATGCTAGATCATAATAAAATAAAAGTAAAAAAAAATTGTCAAAAAATATAAAAAAAATTAGGAGTGGAAGGTAGGTCGGGTCACCTTTATCATTTAGGGGTATGAAAAATAGATGTTGGCCGTGCTTAGGGGTGCTCCTCTGTCCGAGGAGTGCACGGGTCTGCGTACCCGAGGTGCCCCAGCATCCGTCGCCTCACTCCCCTCTCCGTCCGAGGCGACAGAGTCCTACCTTTCTTCCCGTCCACCTCCTACATCCTTTCCAAATTCGCTCTCTATTCGTGGCGTGGTCCCCGGTGGGATAGTTGCGAATACTGATTGGGGTCCCGGGTTCTGCCCCGGGCCCTGATTTGGTAGTCGTAACCATGCCTATTTCGACTGCGCCTGCACAGAAATGTTACCGGGCAGGAATCGCATCCTCGCTGTCGGTTGGTCTTGCTGGGCCGGCTACGGCGTTAGGCGACTCCCTGGTTTTTCTGGAGTGTCGCCTGGTAGTCGTACCCACGCCTGACTAGCACGCGACGGGGATGCGAGTCCCGTCCGGAATTGGCCGCGGACTTGTCGCTCCCGGCCCTGGTTCTGTCCATGGCCGGGGGCGATCCTGGATGGACGGCCGTCGCCTCCTTTTGCGAGGCAGTAATGTCCACAAAGGAGGCGGCGGAGCGGGAGCGGGAGTAAACTCCCGCCAACGCAGGCCACGTTGTCGGCGCCGGAGGGCAAGCAACGACCTCCGGCCGCCGTAAAAAGCGGCCGCGGGCAGCCCCTCGGGGGAGGATCCGCCGCCCGCACTATTGCCACGAGGGAGAGGGCCGCGTGCTGTTCCGCGGCCCCCCTCAACTCCCTGAGTCAACAGGAGAGCGCCGGGGGATGAAACCTTGACTCCCTGGCATCAACACTTTAAAAGAGGCCGGCGCCGGCCCAGGCCACGAGATCGGCAGGCCACATTTCCGTAGGCCCGGGCGTAGGCGATAGGAGAACAGCGTGATTTTTAGTGACTACTCGGATGGCCGAACATCTTTCCCGGAGTCTCACATATCCCTCGGTCCCCCCGGGCCGGGGGAACCCGTCAAGAGAGGGTTTTTCCCCCGAGACCAAAAAAAAAATTCTCAGACTTAACCTATATGCACACAAAATTTCATACAAATCGGTCCAGCCGTTTCGGAGGAGTTAGGTGACAAACACCGCGACACGAGAATTTTATATATTGGAATATAGCAAGTATGATTATATAAGTTATATAAATCATAAAAATACTCCATGAAAAGTACTTATAAAGTAAAAACAATACTACAAAAATTTTACAAACACTGTTTTCTCAGCTAAAATAACAATTGTATTTTATTTCATAGGAAAATGTTAAATTTTGTACTGGAAATATTTTTATCAATATTTATTAAAGCCAGTCAACCGAAGTGAATTTCTCTCTGTGTAGCTGCGGAATAAAAATATTAAGCCCTGCGGCTGGGGTCGGCCTTTTGTAAAAGGCGACAACCCTAGCGACGCAATGCCCCATGCTCGTTTGGATGGCCCCTTGGTCTATAAGTATGCCGCTACAATAACCTTGTGTGTTCCAGCATTAGAGACTCAGGTTCCAGTACTCTTTACGGACAGCAGTGTATTCGCGGTGGCCCTAGCGTCATAAACATCTGTGGGCGACGGTCTATTTAAGTGAGCCGTCAGTCTGTCTACTATCGCTCAACAATAAAAAAATATAATCGTAAAGTAAAAATTACTGACGACTCTTAAGAAATTTGTTCTAATAGCTATCTAAAATCAGAGTCATATGAAGGTAACAGCAAATGGGCATCGTTTGCTGTTGCTGAATTTGGTGAGCTGCAATGTCAATCATCTTTGAAAAATTTATGTTTGCCTACATAAATTTCAACAAATTTGGTTAATGAACCCCAGATAGTAAAAATAGACTTTCAAAAAAAGAATCAAAATTGGTGACCGAGGCATATCGGTGGGCTGAAGTACAATGTGACATTAGTCAACATTCGGTTGTTATGTAACCGGGCTTAAAAACTTGTAGCGGCACCGCACTGCAAATGCAAACGGCGCGAGAATATTTGTCAATGTGAACCTGTCGCTTCCATGACACGAAAGGGCGACATGCATACATAGTTAAGCCAGTGAGGCACTCATAGGAAAACTACATCATTTATCAGGAAAGTAACCTTCACTGAATTAACATTCAAAATCCTCAACATCAACATGTAGCTTTAGATTCCAATTGTCTCCTGATGTTTGAAGATTTTCTCCATGCAAGTGCTGAGTAGGAATACTAATCTATGCGGCCGAGGTCGGCTTGTCGTGAAAGGTGACAAAACAATACTAGCTACGTGATAGCGCCACAAGTCCGTCTGGATGGCAACCACCCCTGGTGTATAAGTATGCCGCCAAAATAACCTTGTTGTGTTCTGCCATTGACCCAGGTACGTGTACCCGTATGGAACAGCAGCGTGTTTCCTGTGTGTTTAGTGTAAAAAAATTGTAAACAGGTTATCTACTTCTCTAACATTTCGTACTTGAGCTTCGCACTCAACTTGACACACAACATGTAGCGTAAGTGAGTGTCAAACTAGATTCTATTAGCATGCCATTCCGAAAAATAGAGTTTTCTTTCTACAATGATGTACGCTTTACTAAATTGCTCAATCAAAACAGTTTCGCTCGGCAATTCCTTTCACATTACTTGCAATAATTACTCTCTCATTCTTGAATCGAACACGCGGCAGCGCGAAATTAGGCCGTCTACAAATGTGCATAAAATGTATACAAAGAAACATGTATTTTACAATTTTTTTTTATTATTAATGATAAGTATTTTGGGAGCCAAGTCATTATTACGAGTTATTTAAGCTGATAAATACTGCTTAAAAAGGATGAGAGTCTGATACAATGATTTCGTTTCGAAGTCGGTGCGGTGGTTTAAATGGCAGTAACTTTTATAAAAATCGAGTTGATAAAAATCTGTTTAATGTTTTTGATTTCAGCTCTAGAAATGTTGTGTCGTAAATAACCAGTAATGCTTACTTTACATATTATTTTTACTCTGTAACTGCTACTGTACTTGTACTCTGTAACTGTACTCAACCTTTTATCTAACTTTTTGTTCCAAGAAAAGGCAGTGTCACAAAAATGTAACCCTGGGACAGGTAAAATAATACTTACACTAGTAAGTAAAGTAAAATATAAAAGCAATGATATATAATATTAGATACATGACTTAAAACATAAAAACTAAACCACAAATTAGTTAAATTTGTGTTTTACATTTTTGGCAATAAAAATATACTGAAATATTTTCTATTTGTTTATTGCTGTGGGATAGCAGACAGGCTGATTGCCCACTTAATAGTAAACAGTTACCGTCGCTTATGGATATTTGCGACGCCAGAGGCACGGCTGACACGCTGCTGTCGACGTAGAAGAACTACGATGACGAGGTTGCAATGTAGGCGGGCTTGGAGCCCTTCCACAAAGCTGGGATTATATTGTTGCTTTTACGACAGGTTTCTCTCAGATACATGGGTCAGTATTTTTACTCCAACACCGCACGCTAAAAATGTTTCTATGATGTTTTTAATAATTATTTTTAAGGCACTTTCTTTCTCAAGGTACCTTTATCTGTATTGCAGAACTTTAAAAAACTATACAACCACAAAACCTACAAATAAAAATACATCTATATAAAATGTTGTAGGAGCCATGTTCTTTATCAAATATTATAAGTGCGGAGTTTTGTGTGTCATATATAAAAGCTTAACATTGTGCAGTACTTAGACTATATTTTAGCTTACATTTCGCTGCAAAATTAGTGCTTTGAAAGATTTACATTTAAATGGAAGCATTTTGAACTCAAAACATTGAATATATCTGCTATGAGAAGTGTTTATTCAAAACATTTCTATTATAAATTACTTCTGTACCTGAACCGAAATCAAATTTGCTTCACTGAGTTTAAGCTGAACATATTTCCACTTGAATGTTACATATTTGTTTATTATTCAATGCAAATAATACAAGTTGTATAAGAGCCATTTAAATATGATACGCTAAAGTAATCTCCAAAACAACGAAAGAAACTTCGCAAATAAAAGCCCCATTATTAAAGAGCAGTTGTGTGGTAGAAGAGACAAAGAAGATGAGTATGAAAACACTATGAGCACCTAGAAACACTCCATCTTTGAACAGATAGTAAAAAATGCAAAAACGCAGTTATTCCCATAGAATTTAATATGCAGTAATAGTTTTGTAGCAATTAAAAAGTAATTTTTAGATAACAAAGTATCATTTTAATTTAATCGATTACAGTTATTTCGTAGATTGTCAGTAAACATAAAACTCGTACTTATCAAGCAGTTCCATTCTGGTATTCTTTATCACCGCTTATTACGTAAAGTAAATATATTATATAGAATATTCTATTTTACTATAGTATTTCTATGGGTGTTAATTTATGTCACTCTTCAATGTCCTCTACACTTAACCGTGACTCTCGTGTCTTGACATTTTGACAGATATACCTAGTCAGGTCATAAATTCTGTCACATGTTTAATGTAAAATAATTGTAACAAGTTTATTAATTATGTAACCATTCATATACCAAAATGAACTTAACAAAACATAGATTCTTATGACATTAAAGTTTATTCAAAATGACCTCCGTGATTTTGAATACAAGCCTTCAATCTGCGCGGCCAGTTGTCTATCGCAGCACGAACGAGGTCCATGTCAATATCGGCGGCTGCCTTAATCAAGGATGTCTTGAGTGACTCCAAATTGGGATGAGGCTTTGAGCACGCCTTTTCCTCCAAGTGTTGCCATATCTTGTAATCTAACGGATTCAAATCTGGACTGGAGGAGGGCCAGTCTTCGTGCCGGATGAAGTCGATTTCACGCACCGCCAGCCAGTCTTGTGTGCTCTTCGCTCTATGAGCTGGCGCTGAATCTTGTTGGAATACCCAGTGCCTGTTATTGAACATGGTATGAGAAACAGGTTCCATAAGGTTCGTCAGGACTGTATTTTGATACACAACAGCATTCGTTTTTACACCTTTCTCACAAAAATGTACCTCTGTTAAGCCCCAATAAGAAACTCCCAACCATACCATGAGCGAGGATGGAAAATGACCTCGTTGGACACGCGGAATACGATTGCTCGCTACTTCACTACTGTGTGCGTACACCTTATCATTTTGTTTGTTGTAGCTCTCTTCTACGGTAAACATTTTTTCATCCGAAAAAAGAATTTCCCGATATTTTTTTCCCGCGTACCGCTTCAACAAAGCGCGGCATCTCTTCAGTCTCAGGTTCATTAGACGAGCATTCAAACGATGTCCTGTTTTTCTTCGATATGCCCGAAGCCCTAAGTCTTCATTTAACACCCTTTTCACCGTGGTTCTGCTTAACCCCATCTGAAGGGCCAACAGTTTCTGCTTACGTTTGGGATTTCTTTGAATTCGTGCCTTCACAGCTTTTATCACTGCTGGAGTCCTAACAGACCGAGGGCGACCACTTCTTGACCTGTCATCTACACTAGAGTCTTCATTGTATCGTTTGATTTAAACGTTAAAAATTTGAATTGGCGCGTAACCGCAACGATGCAACGCAATAACTGCAACACGGTCTTCTTTAAGCGTCCACTCCATATTTAAAAATGAGTAAAATTCTAAAAGTTATACATTTTTATTTTCATGAACAATTCGAAATTCGAATTCAATAAACTTTATTGTGGCCAGCATTCTAAAAGAAAAGTTTTTACTGTGTGACAATACTTATGACCTGACTAGGTACATAGACACACAAGACAGCGTAGGTGTAATGCATAGACTAAATCGCATGCACTACACCTTCTATTGACGACTTTCGTGGCAAGATAGCTAACGTATGTTGCAACACCCGGGAAGGATACATGTTATAATCCCGTCCCAAATTTGGTAGTTTATGTATATAATACGCATTCGTTTACAAAAGTATATCATACAGTACCCATAGCACAAGCACTCTTCTGCATAAGTTGTTGTCATCCAAGCAGTTTAAGCAGTAGAGTGCTGGCATGGCATTATATGGGTTTTCCTAATATAGTTATTCTAATAAGGTGATAGTATCTTGCATAATGACCATAAAACTATAGTAAAAATAACAAAAAAATAGTGAACGCGTACTTGTGTTTTCTTGCTTTATAAGTAGCTTAGTAATTACGCTTTTATAACATTGCATTGCATGTTATGGAATACCGGGTGCCTTTCAGCACTTTAGTGCTTCAGGCAAAAGTAAACACCCATTTAATTAGCTTAACAGACTTCTAACCGCTGTACGAATGTCAGACATAAATCCTGCAAACCGCACGCAAGCATGCATTCCAACTAGATAATTTCTAAGCCAACATCAACTTTCCTACTTTCAAATAAGGTTTCATTTATCATGAAAATTGACACAAAGCCATCAAAGCAATCTTGAAGTAGAATTTATTCGATATTGATTAATTTACATTTTTATTAGGTACGTGTAAAATAAATTGATTTGTAACTCCTCTGGAATTTGATTTACCTCAGATTCTCCTTTTTTCATCAATTAACTATCTTTCAAATTATTGATTTCTGTTGCAATGAAAGTTTCCAGTCACAGTGTAAAATTTCAACATGCCTTTTTGTTCTGATACCTCTTGGTAGCTCTTCCATTTACAGTTATGTTATTGATCCGAAAACAAGGAATTATTCTTAAATTATATAAAAGGCGCGCACGCACAAGGATCTTTTAACGGTTTTACACACACTGAACACATACGTCACGGCAGCACGCCATCTCTTGGTGAGAAATGCGTATCAGGATAGTGTCATAGGACCTGCAGGTGTGAGGGAGATGGCACATAAGGCGTTCTCGCATGGCTGTGTATTAGGAATACATCGAACGAATTTTTTAACAATATTAACGGCCTAATCAGGAAGGATTAATTATGGTGTACAATTTTTTAATAACCGAATTGAAATTGTTGAAGCAAAATTATGAATGACAACCATAATATTTGTATAGAAGAAACGAGTTGTCTTAGATGTTTTATAAGTATTCCTTCATAGTATTTGCTTTTAGTTTTCAGAAAATATCTTTACTTTTAAACTTTTTTAATAAGTCTTCACAAATTCAGTAGCTTGTTTCACTAAAAAATATTACAGCTATGTAGTCTTGGCCAAAGTCCCACCACTTTCCAAAGGAGTTATTCCAAAGGAGTTGTGCATCATTGTGTTTTTCCTTTTAGGGTTGCGTTTTTAGCAAAAAAGCTCGACAACTTTTAATTTCATCAACAGCTTTCTTGGTGCTTTTTAGGTCATAAAAAGGCATCTGGTTGTGCGGGAAATTAAAGTATTACGCACCCGCCACTGGGATCCCGTGCGCTGGTTTGTATTGGAATCGGGAACTACGGGATCTTGCTCCCCTTTTTGGTTTTGGTCAATGCCGGGAGGCAGCGGTTGCCTCTACGCGCGGTTCGAAGTCTTCGAAGTGGTCTGTGGTTGCGGGGGAAACGATCGCCGCGAGAGCCGGGCCGCGCTCCTCGCCAGCGGTTTGGCATCCGTCCCTTTCATAGCGGGTGTGTTGGTAAGGAATGGATAATATGGCAAGCGGGGCATAGAAGCAGAGTGCGGGAGCGGGAGCGGATTGCGGAAGCGGAGTATGGGAGCGGGAAAGAGCAGACTAATGCGTGCTCAACGCCCGGCGCATACAGTATCGGTGTATAATCGTGAGGCATCGAAAGTCTGAAAGTAACGTAAGTAATTTATAAATTTACAAAGTAGTAAATTAGCATTGTAAGGTAGAAAATGTATGTAACAATGAACGAAAAAAGAAGAGAATATGTTGTTCCGACCCTATAAAATGTGGGATATGGGCAGGAAGAAGAAGAATTGAGGTTCATCGAGCGTAGTGTGTTGCGGTTTTACCCAATCACTTAATAATATACTCCAGGAAAAGTGCAAGGACTAGAAAAAGTCAGCAAGAGTTTCTTCTGTAAAATTTAAACGAGATAATGAATGGTTGCCACGATAAGAGTTTTTGACAAACTGAAACAAACATAACGATTATATACCATTGATTGTGTATAATTCTTAAAATTTATTTATTGGTTTACTGATGATACACATTTTCAGATTTCAAACTATTATTTATTTTTTAAAGAAGATGTAGTGACAAAAATTGAGAAAGGTATGCTGAGATGGTTTAGCCATGTTAAGAGAATGAATGAAGAACGATTGACGAAAAAAGTGTATAAGGCGAGTGTGAATGGAAGTGTTGGAAGGGGTAGACCTAGGTCGACGTTTCGAGAACAGATCAGGGACGTCTTGAAAAAAGGCCAGGTTCAGAGTACCCTAAACCGAAGGGCATGTATGAAGGGAATAATGAAAGTGGACGAAGCGAAACAAGTATGTAAGGATCGTAGCAAGTGGAAAGAAGTGGTCTCTGCCTACCCCTACGGGAAAGAGGCGTGATTATATGTATGTATGTATTTATTTTTTAAATTAAATGAAATATATATGTTAAAAGTCTAAAAATGATTTCCTATTTTTACACGACAACTGTAAGTGATAGCCTCACCGATACAATTTTCCCGTCCTTCATTTTATTAAGAGACACGTGCGAAAAGAGATCGTGCGTAAATAGCCTTTTCTGGCAGTCTTCATGTTATTTATAGCAATTCTTGCGATTGACATCGTCTCAAAAGGCATTTTTAGAAAATTGCTTTACAAATCTGACAGGAGTTAGTAATTCATACTTATACAGATGATCCGCTCAGCATTTGCTTAAGTAAAAGAGACACAATTATATATAAAATGCAGTAGTCATCTATATTTGTGACAAAATTTTAAATGAATCTAAAATAAATAAATATATTGAGATAATTCATATAGAACCATCTAGCATCAAAGTAAGTAGTGCACTTGAGCTATAGATACTAAACAATGGATATACTTTTTATATACTTTTTTTTATTGCTGTAGGACAGCAGACAGGCTGACGGCCCGCTTATAATTTAGCAGTTACCGTCGTCTATGGGTGTTTGCAACGCCAGTGGCATCGCAAACAGGCTGCTGTCGCATAAGGGTACAGGAACTTGGTTCACTAATGCCGGAACACAACACAAGGTTATTATGGCGGCATACTTAAGACCAAAGGTGGTCGCCATACAGACGGGCTTGAAGCCCTACCACGGAGCTAGGGTGGGTTATTTGTCGCCTTTTACGACATGCCGACCCCGGCCGCAGGGGTTAGTATTATTTCTCCGCCTCTGCACGGATATCATTTCATCAAATCTTTATTGTATTTATAAAAGTAATGAAATATACATTAAATAGTACAATAATAATAGTACATTAATAGTACAAGTAATACATTAAAAATAGGCTCCAAAATTGATATAAAGGATTTCTACGTATTTTTATAAAATTTAAATAATTATTATTATATCTTCTATTATTCCGTGACACGTAAATAATAATATAATATAAATATATATATTGGAAGAATTTACACAACGCCACCTGGTCTTAAACTAAGTAGCATACGCTTATATTATGGGTACTTGGCAGTCGATATATTTACATCCGTTTTTTTTTGTAAAGATCTACATTGTACATAATACATAATATAAATACCTAGACGTGGAATGGAAATTGAACCTTTTAACTTCGCAGAAATAGTGACGTGCATTACCCGTTGCACCTCGGAGGTCTATATAACATGGCCTAATTTATTGAGTTGGATCAAAACAACCATCAGCTTTTAGATATTATGGCCTTTTGTGAGATATTTAAAAAAATAAAGTAAATATTAAATTGATTGAACCAATTTCTATGATGAACACATAACCGTATATTGGCGACTATTGGAACTTCATATATAGTTATTCAGAGGGATATTGCGCAATCTACAAACAAATACGTATTTAACTTAATATATAATGCTACAAACGTTGTTTGCATTCATATTGCAATAGATGTATTTGACTTGTATAGTTTAATTCAGTTGCGGCTATTGTTCAGTTGTGATCTGTATGACAGACTCAGACTAAAAACTATTAAAGCCTTCATATGGATACGCCCAAACTATATTAAAAAAAATTAATAAAGTAAGAGTTTTTATAAAATAAAGTTTTCGCACTCACATAAGTTTTTCACACTTTTTTATTTCTGAGGAACATCAGACAGGGTGACAGACCACTAAATAGTAAGCAGTTACCGTCGCCTATAGATGTTTGCAACTCTAAGGGCTCTGCGAAAATGCTGTCCATATAGTGGTACTAGAACCAAAATTCCAGAACCCTACACAAGATTATGAATGAATGGAATGAATTCTTTATTGTATACATACACACAAAAAATATACAATATTGGATAAAAACAAACAATAAAGATTGTACAAATGGCGGCCTTATCGCTAGAAGCGATTTCTTCCAAGCAACCTTAGATTATAATGGTGGTATACTTATAGACTAAAGGAGGTTGCCATCCAGGCGGGCTTGGGGCGCTACCACATAGCTAGGGTTGTTTTGTTACCTTTTACGACAGACTCCTGTCGCTGGGGTTTCTATACTTACTCCGTCCCTGCACGGAAAAAATCTACTAAGACAAACTATTTACCACATACAATTTTTTTAACCCTATGCCGGGCATCAAATCTACATCAGGATAAAATCGATTCGTAAATAAAAACCGCCAACGTACCAGATGTATTAGAAAAAAAAAACCTTGAGTGCATGTTCACAATCCATAGACCAAGTCGAACACCCTTCATTTGCCTCAATATTCATTTGTGACATTTTCTCTTCTCGTTCTGCGATGACTTTACGTAATGCTTCATTGCTTACGTAAGAGCTGCATTAGTTTTTGTCTTTTTGTGTTAATTAAGCTTTGTGAACAAAGAGTTTCACTTTTTTTCTTTTATTCGCTCATTTATTCATCCACCGATTGATTTATTCACAACCAAGTAGGCCAGGTTGGCTTGGTTTTGTATATCTTGGTAAGATCGTTTAGACCTCGTTTATTTAATTTTAAACCTTATAATTAAATTAATAAATATATAACGCTGCGTATGTTAAGTTCTTAAGAACAGTACCAAAGTGAATTTTTTGAATTAAGCCTATCAGCAAGCGTTTCTCTAGAACGTTCTTGCTGCGTACTCTCAGGATCTGGAATGAGCTTCCGGCTGAGGTTTTCTCAGCGCGGTACGATATGAGGTTCTTCAAAAAAGGCGTTATAAAATTTCTTCGAGGCTAGCAGCGCGTTGGTATTGCCTCTGGTGCTGCAAACGTTCATAGGCGACGGTCACCACTTGCCATAGTGAGCCGTCTGCCTGTCTGCTAAACTTTAAAAAAAATAAAAGCGCACCAAAAATCCAAAAACTAGAAAATATTAAAAACACTCGATTATATACGCCCTACTTTTAACTTAGCCGTTGCATTTTTAGCTTGTCTCCATGTTCCCATACATTCACATACAGAAGTCATTAGTTCTAACACCTACAGAAGTGCATCTAGCTATAGAAGTGCATCAACTAAAGTAAACTTCGGGCATCGAAATTGAATATCGGGTTGCAGCTGGGATTTGATGCTAAAAAGATCTAATCCAAAAAACAATAACGTGTTTATGTTATGTTTACTAGACAAATGATATACTACTTACATATAATTTTTATTTTAAGTAAACTTTATCATTACATCCAGACGTAACAGGAATCGAACCAGAAACGAACCTACCCCGACCACTATTTGGCTACAACTATTTTCTTGAAGCTAGAAAAGGAAATGTTCATAAAATAAACGAGTTTGAGCTTGTTTGGGCATTATATTCCTTAGTTTTCTCATCGAACTTAACTTAGTCATCAATTAGAAACTCATATAAACGATTTATATCCGCCATAATAATCTCAGAACACAAATATTGGGCAAATGTTTAACATTGTTTGTATACGGTAAACACACGAAACTACGTTGTTCAAGTTAGTTTGTAATTTCAATTACTTAAGGCCGCGATCAGCAATATCATCTTAATTAATACGCGGAAATAGGCTCTCTGTGTAAAACGTGAGTAATCTTAGAGAAATTGTTGTTGTGTCCTAATACGGAATAGTTTTGTATGGGCTTTAACCTGTTAACCAGAGAATAAACTTTTGATCAAATCGTTTCACAATGGGAATTTCTTTCTTCGTGATTATAAGTAATATCATCACACCTTAAGTAATAAAAGGAAGTGGTAAAGTAATAATAAAAGTTATACTTATTGAGTACCTATATTTATTTAGACAAAATGTTTTAAACTATACTCATCTATACAAATAAATAAAATAAATAATAAAATAAGTGTCTGTAATATTGAAATAACCGCTTTTTACTAAGTGCATTCGGACCTATACACGGTACATATACTAAAACAACATTTTTTACAAATTTTGTCTGTCTGTCTGTCTGTTCCGGCTAATCTCTGAAATGGCGGCACCAATTTTGACGGGACTTTCATTGACAGATAGCCAATGTATCAAAGGTTGTATGGCTATGACCTGTCTGACAGGCTTCTAAGCCTACTAAGTCAGCTAAATCCTATTTTTATACGGGTATTACAGACTGATTTAATAAACAAATATAAAAAAAATTGTATTTTAATTTTGTCTCTTTACAAATTGATAAAGTCTTATCTGACGTAACCACGACTAGTCTGATGACCATATGGCTCATTTATAAGTTATATAAATTACTTTGTATGGTTACATCTGTAATATGAATGTTAGAGACAGGTTAGAGGAATCATCAAAATTAAATTAAAGTGTTTTTATTTTATTTTTATTGTTGTTGGACAGCAGATAGGCTGACGGTCCACTTAGGATTTAGCAGTTACTGTTGCTCTAGAATATTTGCAACGCCAGTGGCATCACGAAAACACTGCTGTCCCATAAGGGTGCAGGAACTTATGTTACTTATATCGAAACACAACACAAAGTTATTATGGCAGCGTACTTAGGACCAAAGGTGGTCGCCATCCAGACAGTTTCGGGGCCCTACCACATAGCTAGGGTGGATTGTTTTGTCGCCTTTTACGACAGGCCGACTCCGGCCGCAGAGGTCAGTATTCTTTCTCACGATAGACGACGAGAAAGTGTTGCCACAGTGTTAATTTTGCAGAAAATTGCCAAAAGTTATTACAGTGTATAAAGAATTTTTAATTCAGCATACTTTAATTCACCATCTACGGCTACATTCATAGTATAAACTGTAGCTGAATATCGTGCAGTTGGACACTTTTTCAACTTCTTATAATATTGAATGAATGAATGAATGTAAACTCTTTATTGCATACAGATACTTAAAACTAACTTAAAATAGGTCCTTACCTATACCATTTAGATATAGTTTTTAAATTCAATCTTTACGTAGTCTCAATTATATATCCGTCAAATAGACTGACATATTCTCAATTAGTGCGAGGAATATTTTAAGAAAAAAAAAATCATGTGTTGAGTGTAATATATCGATGCAATCGGAAAATAAGCATTTACTAGCTCGATAAAACTTTGAACCGTTGCGTTAAAATTCTGATCGACCAGCAGATCAAATGCCGCAAATGGAGTTGGATAAGCCACACCCTTCGGAGGTATTGCAACCTAATACTCTCGGTATCAAGCCTTTGACTAGGATCTCCAAGGACAACGTAAACAATATCCCGTGTTGTATTCCCACTTTTTTCTTTCATTCACAACTACATAAATCGTCACTTGTCTCGCTCGCACGGTGCGTCTTAACTTGAAGGACAATATGCGCGGGACTGTTAGAACTGCTACCTGGAGCTTCCCAACTACTTTTTTTCTATGAATTTAAATAAAACTCTAAGTTGTTATACCTCGTTAGATAGCTGCTGAAATGTAGATAATTAAAAACACATCTGCCGAACAACTGCCATAATATTTTTTTTAGATATTCCTTAAACTTTCTAATATTTTTTTACCTTTCTTAACATTCACTTGTCTACTACGGCTTATTCAATTAACTTATACACGATTTTAATGATTGACGTCCTAAAGCATCTTATTACATATGTAAAAATGCAATAATAATAAGAAGAAGAAACACAAAATAAAAATAATAAAATTTGGTAGCCTAAAAATCGGCAATTTCAATAAAAAAATTAAAAGTCGAATATCTCGAAAAGGGTTAATTTTAAGGTAGGGTGTTTCATAGTAAAATAAGTCTGAAAGGATGGGTACTCCACGCCTTTAACGGATCTAGCACGACTTTTCCTATAACCCTTTATAATATAGTCTCTCAATGTAAATATTAGATATCTACTTTAAAAATAATAAACAAATATTTTTTAGTTATTAATAAATTTTAATTTTAACGAACTACTTTAAATAACTTCTCCGTGAAGGAGCGAAGTAAAAATACTGACTTATATGGCCAAAAGCTTTTCGAGTGGAGCACATTGTTAATGTTTCTTGTTTGTATTTGAAGCTGTGAACTAAATTCATTTTTTTTGTTTATTATTTTGCATATTTTATGTTATAGTTGTGTGTGTATATAATTTAGACTATAATTCTTTGATTAATTGAATATCTAATGTATTTTATTTTTCTGTTTATGAATATGTATGTATATATGAGTGTGTATGTGTGTATATATGTATATGTGTGTATGTATATATATATATATATATATATATATATATATATATATATATATATATATATATATATATATATATATATATATATATTTCTTATTATTGTTCTTATTGAATATTTGTATTATGTAATAACATGCAAAATTACCTTCTTCCTTCTTAACTGTATGTTTCTATCCATCCAAAAGTTGTCTGGTAGAAATCGCTTTCAGCGATAAGACCGCCCGTTGTGCTTTTTAATGTCATGTATCACTTGATGTAAATGTAATGTGTGCAATAAATTATATTTGATTTGTTTCTGGTGTTGTTAACGTATACGTGGACAGTGACCACCACTATCGAGTAGGCTGTATGCCTGCTTTTTTATTGCCAAGGAACAGCAGATAGACAACGGCCCACTTAATAGTAAGCAGTTACCGTCACCTATGAATGGGGTACAGGAGCCGTAATCACTTATTCCGGAACACATCACAGTGTTACTATGACAGCACATTAGACCCAGGGAGGTTGCCATCCAAACGGGCTTGGGCTACTACCATGTACCTAGAGTGTGTTGTTTTGTCTCCTTTACGACAGGCCAACCCAAAAATATGTCTGCCAGTTTCAGCTAAAAAGTAGTAAACAGAAGCCCTTGGAAAGCCCATATAAATTGTCTACCGAAACAAGAACCTACCAAATGTTGGTATGTTGTACGAGTAACCTTTGTGCCTGGTACACAATTATGAATAAACAGCGTGGTTTGACCACGTTATACCCTTGTAACGTCTACCGAGAAACATTTTGAGCCTATGTTTACTGTTGATATTGTATCTCTTTGCGGTCACACGTATAATTTCATACCGTTTATTTTAATAGTACAATGTTCTACATATAATAATTTTTTTTATACTATCCACTAATTTCAGAGAACGTTACCTTATTTAAAGCCACTCAGCAATTGAATCAAGACGATCTTCGTGGCGTAGAGGGTAACGCACTTCGGTATGCTTGCGGAAGTCACGGGTTCAGTTCCCGTCTGCGCCTGGGTGTATATGTACAATGTGTATAACGAAAGAAAATTATAAATGTAGTTTAATACCCATCTAGTACCTATAACATAAGTGTTATGCAATATTTTGGACGAGATGGCGCTGTTTAGTCTTCTAAGGGACTGCATGCGTAATGAAGTAATCCGTCAGATAACCAGATCACCATCACTTCTTAGATCCAAACTGAAGTAGCATTGAAAATACCCTATGGTATATCTGTGAAATAGGTAACTACAACGCGTTTTGGAATAGGGACTGTCTTTAGAAACAGGATGCCCAACAGCGATGGGGTGATGACTTACGTAAAGGGGCTGGTAAGGACTGGATGAGACGAGCCGAAGATATGACGCCATGTTAGGCTTTAGAGAAGCCTTCGTCCAGTAGCAGACTTAAATAGGATAATGATAATAATTAGGTTTTATATGGAAACAGGAAAAGGAAAAGAGATTTGAATTTTCTTTTGGAGTTTAGGTGGTTTGACTGATGATTCGAAAAATCATCACGTTATAAATATATGTAAATGCAAATGGTAAATAAAGATGGTGCTCTAATCCAAGCTTTCGCATTTGGTATATTTGACAGCAGCTACCTCTGTAATAACCTAATTAATTTTTATTTCGTATCCAATATTATAAACCATATCCTATCTTTTTTTGCTAAAAAATTGTCTTGCAATTATATTTTCATAATAATATTACTTATAACTATATACATTAAGTTGTCAATCAAATTAAACAATTAAACAATATTAGGGTCATTAAATATAATTCTGTATAATTATGCTATAAAACAAAAACATCAGTTTCAGTCCCCAAACTAGAAAATATGTGTCTTGGACGCTGAATCTAATCAAGAGTAAGATGTAAAAATAAAGGCACACACGCAATAATTCTAACAAAAATGTTTCTAAAAGTTAATAATGATAACAAACTTTAAAAAGGTTTTGACGCTGGGCATTGTTGCGTGTTTATTTTCGTTGCTGATTTTTAGTAACATTTATCCTAAATAAAATAAAAATGAGGCACAAGAAAACAGGTCTCAAAGTCTGAACCTAAACTCAAAAAGAAAAACCTAAGAAAAACAGCGATCCATTTTTAATTATTAAAGATTCCTTAATAAACTTTATAAGTTTATTTTAAAATTTTAAGAAATGTGTTTTATTCACATTCATTACAAAAAAAAAACATGCGGGGCAGTCTTTGGGGACTGCCGATAGAAGTGAAAATTAAAGACTAAATAACTTTTAAATTGTATCGTCGAGCTATTAGATTAATATTTTCGGTTTATGAAAAATTTATTGTGATCAAGCGTTAAAGTTTAAATTGGTCATTAACACTTCTTTACAAACCAAAAACTGTTCACCCAAAAAGTACTCAACACGCCTAAAGAAATTTTCACTTCAAAAACTCAACTGTATTTCATTGTAATAAAGTCGCAATTCGAATTGATATATAAAAGTAATGCAATGCAATCATTTAAAAGTTACATTATAAAATAAACCCTAAGTCATTATTAACAAGGTTAGTATTACTGGAGCAAAACTCCGTCTTACGAACCTTAAGAATTTTCGATCAGAACACGTGACCCCTGACGCAAGTTTAACATTTTTTACCCGTCACAAAAATGTGCACAATGCGACTAAAGAAGTTTTCAATTCAAAATATACATGAAAAGTATAAGTAACTAGCTGTAACCCTGCCACGCTTCGCTGTGGCACATTGTGATTGAATGGTTGAGAAATGAGAAACAAACAAAAAAAAACTAAAACTGATGAAAAAAATAAATAAAGATAATCCTTGATTCGGATTATATATTATGCGAAAATTTCAGCTCGATCGGTGCAGAACTTTTTGAGTTTTTGAAGCGTACACAAACCAACATAACATTTATATATATATATATATATATATATATATATATATATATATATATATATATATATATATATATATTGATTCCAGATCGCTTTCGGCCGGAAACGTTCCCAAAACGCTGGCTACATTACCGCTTTGGACGACAACACTTTATACTTTGCCCTAAATGCTAAGATTCCTTACATAATATTTAAGGAAGGTTTGTACATTTTTACGACCGAGACCATACGGCTCTTATAAGAAGTATAATCTGAATGTATATTTATGAAGTAAATATGAACGGCAATGATCATGTAGTATGACACCGTGAAATTCCCATACTCTATTAAGCATTCGCGGCGTGTCAAAGCCTCCATAGTCGGCGAAGAATCGAAACGAACCTTATACACGAAGGAATTCATATAAATGCATACCGTTTATTATTATTCATCGGATGCCGATGGAATATCTCGGGTTGGAACGGGTCTGATCTACGTGCGATTTCGCACGATTTTTCCATTCGTATTTCATCGATTTAAAATTACCTTGACTTTGTGTATGTGGGTTGTTCTTAACCATTATACTGTCGTATATTATTTTATATTTTTTAGTAAAAAAATTATGAGAATGTATACATGGGTATATTTATTCAGAAAGTAACGTTTTGTATGTTTTTAATGTATATTTGCTAATATTTTTTGGAGACTGGTACAAAACAAACTTTATGCACCCACCTGGTACATGTTTTTTTTTTATAGCTTGAGTTCAGCAGACACGCAAACGGCCCACCCTGGCAGGTGGTCACCGTCGTCTATGGACGTTTGCAGCACCAGAGGCACTACCAACGCGCTGCCGGTCTGGAATAAATTTTATAACGCTTTTTTTGAAGAACCCCATATCGTATCGCGCTGAGAAAACCTCAGCCGGAAGCTCATTCCAGATCCTGAGATTACGCAACATGAACGTTCTTGAGAACCGTTTCGTACAAGAAATAAGAGGCTCCAAGAAATGTCGTATTTGTGGCATGGTAATGTGTCCTATACATCTCTTCTCTCATCTCTTTGTAGACAGAGAGTCTTCAAGTTCTTGGCTGCATAGTCGGGCGAGACTCAAACGGGCTCCCTACCTACAAGATAGACACACACAATGAAACTACGGGAGGCCCCTCCATCTATGGTAAATAATGCAGGGCAAAAATGTTATGCATTCTCGTTATATCCCAATGTCATAATTGTTTTTCTTTTCTATACGTCTTTTGTTTCCATCCTTAATATAAAGAAGGTTGGTTGACTCGACACTGAGTAATGAACAAACTGACATTTTAATTTTAATAATGACTATCATATAATCACGAGTTAAGCGCAGCTCGTTGAACAACTTCAAACTTCTGCGCCCGGGGTTTGTTTTCAAAAATTTTCGTATATACCTATACTTTACAAGCTCTTAGTAGTTAAAGTACGTTCATTTGGATAAATATAATTTGGTGATAGCAAACCAATACTTCTTGGTTTTATTCTTTCTAAATGCAACCGAAAAATGCAGTACTTTTTCTTACTTCATCTTTTTCTTAATGCATTTATCCTTCTTGTTGTAAAACCTGGTCGCGGTTTATCCCCAGGATCTTATTAAAATATCATTTTGGATGTATTTATCTCTCTATGTAGCAAGTCTTGAGTCCGTTAGAATTTCTTCAGACATTCGTCATGACTTTTTAAGGCACTTTTCTAGAACAAGCTGGACTTATAGTAACGACTTCGGATTCGTATTTTCCTTCTTGTATAACTTCCTTGGACTGTCAAAGAAAATCTCAGGAAACGTATAGAAGCGTTTAAAATGTGGGCCTACAGAAGAATGATGGCAACGTCTTGGACTCAGAAAGTCCCTAATGAGGAAATCCTGCGGCGAGTAGGTCAAAAACGCAAGCTTTTGCAGACCATCAAACAGCGCAAAATTGCGTACCTGGGTCACGTGCTTAGGCATGACCGCTACGAACTATTGCAGCTCATAATGATGGGAAAAATTGCCGGCAAAAGACGTCGAGGCCGGAGACGGAAATCCTGGTTGCGAAATATCCGGGAATGGACTGGAATTGTAAATACCGCCGAATTGTTTCGCCTTGCAAAGAATAAAAAGAAGGGTGTAGAGCTGACTGCCAACCTTCACTAGTTGGAGAGTCACCCTAAAAAGAAGAAGATAACTTCCTTGGTAAATACAACCCTTTTTATATCTCTGGCTGGGCCACATTGCAGATTGTATAAGAATATTTTCTCCTTGCTGAAATTACTCCACATCATTTTTTTTTGGTTTCAGGGAAAAATCTCTCTTGACAGGTTCCCCCGGCCCGGGGGGACCGAGGGATATGTGGGACTCCGGGAAAGATGTTCGAACATCCGACTACCCACTAAAAAACCCCGCTGTTCTCCTATCGCCGGCCCGCCCTTTGTCTTAAGGCGGGCCCCTTCTTAAGTGATTACTCCACATAATACGAAATCAGTATAAAACATTGTTTATTTTCACTTTCCTTCGTTAGCTGTCATATCAGCATTCACATTTTTTTACGCTTTATTTTACGCAATCCATCCACCTTTTCTATAGTAACCCTTAAGACACCCATACTTTTATAACCAGTCAGTCTAAATTTCAATAATTTTTTTATTATATGGCATTTTTCTTTCGCATGAAATGGTCATCCCTGATGTACCCAGTTAAATTTTTTAACATAAAGAATAAAAAACTAACCACGTCAATTAAGGCCAGTATTCATGACCCTTTACCACTACCGAATTAGATTTAAACCATTAATCGCCGACACTAAACTATTACTGAACCCCTATTAATAACATCGGCTACACTAAATCTATCAGCATCAAACATTAATCGTGCTCAAAACTGTTTTAAAATATGCCTTGAAATATACGAATATAAGTCAACAAATATATTTTTAAGTCTTCTTAATATTATTAAATTTTTTTTTACCAATTTCAAGAGAGTTTTTTTATTTGATTGGTGACGCTTTCGATTTTTGTAGTAGAAAAACCGTTTTATCAGTAATTTATATAGTAACTTTTCATTTACTTCTTCTTCTTATCAGTCGCTTATCATTACGTTCCTTTGAAGGTTTCAGGCCTTTTTATAGAGGGAGCTCACAGTATACCTACCATTTTCCTTTTATTATTGCTGAGGAACGGCAGACAGGCTGACGTCTCACTTAATAATGAGCAGTTACCGCCTACCATTATTGCGACGCTAGGGGCGCGAATACGCTGCTGTCTCATAGGGGTACAGGAACCTTGGTCACTAATATCAAAACAACACAAATTTATTAGTTGTTAACTTGGCGGCATACTTAAGACCAAGGTTGGTTACCATCCAGATGGGCTTGGGGCCCTACGCAGCTAGGATTGTTTTGGTCGTCTTTTCGACAGGTCCCGGCCATAGGGGTATTCTTACTCCGACCCTACAAGAGAAAAGATTATAGTGTACGAATTATATCGATCGCTCCCACAACAAAATAAATAAACAACTAAGATATTTGTCCGTAACAGACTGGATTAATTAGCGGTGTTCTCAGTATGTAAATTTCCTGACGATGTTTTCTTTCGCCGTCGATACATGGTAATTATTTGTACGAGCAATATGCTCATTAAGCAAATAAGTATATAAGTGGTACTTGCCTTCATGGAATTCACAACCTTTGGTCGATGCCACTAAGGTCGATGTCAATTATCAAACGCAAAAAGACTATAGTCTCTAAATTTTATAATAATAATAATAATTTATTATTATAAAAAGTGCTGGCTTGACGTCGTAAAGGGTGATATGCGTGCCAATGGGCTCACTACCATGGATGCTGAAGACCGTGCGAAGTGGAGAATAATAATTTATTATTATATAATATATAAATTTAGACTACCCTCATCGTATTTTTTGGGAATAACTGAATTTACGCATGAGCTCAGTAGTGATAGAGCTGGCTCTTAATAGGCCACGAACTTTTTCTTTTATCTAAATGGTTTTGACTTTTTTATTGCTCTAGAACCGCAAACAGGCTGACGACCTGCTTAACAGTGAAGAGGTTTCGGGTTGGAAATTAAACTATCCGTATTCTTATTTGTTTATTAACGTGTGATGGACGCGGTGCGCGTGAGAGTCACGGACACGACTGTGCGGCGAAAGAACGAATGACTGTCTGTCGGAGCCGCCCGCCCGAACTGTGGTCCGGGTCGGCTCGGACACCGTAGATTCTCTCGCGCATTTCGTCTCATGAGCAGATGGTCGCGATAATGCCGCCGCAGTAATAAACAGTTTACGTTTATTATTAAGTAGCGTACACGCTGCCGTCTACGCAGGTGAACTGACGACTGAACGGAACACTAGGTTATAATGGCGTTATATCGAAAGATCAGGGTTAGTTATTTAACCGCCTTTTACGACAGGCTGCCTCCGGTCGCAAGAGTCAACATTCTTTGCTTTCATTTTTTTATCAAAATTACTTGAAAAATAGATAATATAAATGTTGTCGTCTTTGTCGCGACATCAACAGAGTAGAGTTTGGAATATTTAAGTTGTTGTGTATAGATATAGATCTTCTTGTTTAAATTAGTACAAATATTGTATTTTACCTCTGAATAGAGGGCGCTGGTGTGACACCGTCGTCCAACCGCGGGACTGCTTACAAATCACTGGAAAAGGCCTTAAAAATATGGCGGTTTGGCGTTGGGTGAGGGTAGTAGGCCAGCGGCAAACTCACTCATTTGAATTTGGTATCTTGAAAAAGTCAGTCATATAAAACCACAACATAAGTAAAAATTGTAAAAAGCGAAATAGTTAATTTCGAATAATAAGAAGTCTGTTTATCTGTTTGTTTATTGTTTATCTCTCTGACATAATAAGTGATCCTAACAAAATTCTATATATTTTGAAATTTCCTTACTAAAACAGAAATAAATGCGACACAAGACCCGAAAAAAGTGTACGACGTATAGTAACTTGACGTACTGTCAGTTAGAGTAGCACAAAATTGCTTCAAACGTTTTCGGTTCAGAAATTCCCTGACTAATATTTCACTTTGCGGAAAGGCGATGTCATTCAGCATGGCAACGCTGTTTACTTGCAGTGACTTGATATATATGATGGTATAGCCTTGTTTATTTAATAGTGATGATAGCTAGTTCACTGGCTATGAAAGTGGCTTTGTATATTTATTTTATTGCTAAAGAACAGCAGGCAGGCTGATGGCCCATTTAATAGTAACCAATTACTTTCGCCCATGGATGTTTTTTTTTATTGCTGTAGGACAGCAGACAGACTGACGGCCCGCTTAGAATTTAGCATAATATAAAGTATTCACAATTATTAACATTATTCACAATCTTTGAAAACTGAACTACGGAAAACTGCTCCTTAACATTTCCTCGTCGATGCTTTGGCTAGAATCCAATTCGGGTATGTAGGGTTCTCCATTCTGCTACTGCGACCACTCAAACAGTAAGTCTCTTCTCTAAGTGGTAGGGTCACAAGCCCGTCTGGATGGCAACCACCTTTGGTCTTAAGTATACCGCCATAATAACCTTGTGTTGTGTTCCGGCATTAGTGACCCAAGTTCCTGTACCCTTATGCGTCAGCAGCGTGCTCGCGATGCCACTGGCGTTGCAAACACCCATAGGCGACGGTAACTGTTAAATTCTAAGTGGGCCGTCAGCCTGTCTGCTGTCCTACAGCAATAAAAAAAGGGAAAACAATGTAATAATTTGTACCTAGAAAAAGACCTTGTTTTTATGTTTAGATTGTATAAAATTATGACAAATGAAGCAAGTAGGCTTCAATAAACAAAGACCCGTAAGCAAAATGAGAAAAGTTAATATTTTAAAGCAGACCCGCTTAAAATGTTCATTCCGGTATATTTTTTGAAGATGCCTTTGTTGAAACGCCCCCTACCGTCGGCGTATTAATCCAGAGGAATTGGCTATAATACCAGTTCCGAGGTCAGTTTACGCGTCAACAATTCGTTTTTATTTTCTTATTAAATTTCTTGTATATTAGTTGGATTGTTCAATGATACAACTATGTTTTACACATTTTTTATATGAATTTTTATTTATTCTTAATAATATTTTACAGTCTTTTAATTTTGGTTTTAATGATAGCTTGCTAATTACAAACTTTTGTTGATATTTTCATTTTATTTTTTTATATACCCGTCTGGATGGCGACCTCCTTTGGTCTTAGGTATGCCGCCATAATAACCTTTTGTTGTGATACGGCATTAGTGACCTAAGTTCCTGTACCTTTATGGAATAGCAGCGTGTTCGAGATGTTGAATTTGTCACAATTTTTCTATTCTTGTATTTGTATTGTAATTATTTTGAAGTGAAAACTTCTTTAGCGGCGTTGTGCGCTTTTTTTTGTGATGGGTAAAAATTTTTAAACTCGTGTCAGGTCACGTGTCTTGATCGAAAATTCGTAAGGTTCGTAAGACGCAGTTTTGCTCCAGTAATACCAACCTTATTAATAATGCTTTAAGGTTTATTTTCTAATGTAACTTTTAATTGCATTGCATTACTTATACATATATATTTGAATTGCGACTTTATTACAATGAAATACAGTTGAGTTTTTGAAGTGAAAACTTCTTTAGCGGCGTTGTGCGCTTTTTTTGTGATGGGTAAAAATTTTTAAACTCGTGTCAGGTCACGTGTCTTGATCGAAAATTCGTAAGGTTCGTAAGACGCAGTTTTGCTCCAGTAATACCAACCTTATTAATAATGCTTTAAGGTTTATTTTCTAATGTAACTTTTAATTGCATTGCATTACTTATACATATATATTTGAATTGCGACTTTATTACAATGAAATACAGTTGAGTTTTTGAAGTGAAAACTTCTTTAGGCGCGTTAAGCACTTTTTGGGTGAACAATTTTTGGTTTGTAAAGAAGTGTTAGTGACCAATTTAAACTTTAATCCTTGATTATAAATACTTCTTTATAAACCGAAAATAATAATCTAATAGCTCGATGAGATAATTCACAAGTATAGCGCGCGGATCCGCTGAATCGCATCGCCGTGGTCGCTCGCGCGCTATCGTAAAGCCTCGGCTAAAATCGTCGCCTTCGTCCTCGCCGATAACGTTCGGCTCGCCTCGGTGGCGTCCGGAAAGCCCGTGGCGTCACTCCACTCCACGCTCCGCAGGCGTCATGAGCGCATGTAATTGTTTTAAGTAATTCGCTAGCCCACGTTTGTAGGTTATACGTTTACACTGGCGCCCAACGTGGGGCCTCGAACCTATTTTCGAATGAGAATCAACCCACAATGCCGAGGAATACACGAAATACACAAGTAATTGACGGGACGAGTGCAGATGAAAGCGAACACACCCGCAGCGGATGCGCGCCGGAGCCACGTGCCCCGGGCGCCCCTGCCGCCGCTAACGCCGCCCCGCCTCGAGACGCCGCGGGCACCTATACGAGTGTTAACACCGAGAACTTCCTCGCCGGTGTGATGGAGTCCTTCGCCAGGATGCAAGCGGAGACTAACCGCACCCTGGTGGAAACCCTACGATCGCTCCCATTCAATGGCGCCTGGAACTCGCCAGCTTCGACGCCAACGCCCGACGCCCGCACGCTCAGCGAGTACCCATCCGCGGGCACTGGAGGTAACTTCTCCAAGTGCACTGCGAGGTTCAACGGTAGCTCGCGCGACGCCGAGGTGCTGGAGGCGTTCATCGACGCAGTGCAGGTATTCAAGGAATGCGCACAGGTGAGCGACGAACACGCGCTACGTGGTCTACCCATGCTGCTGGAGGGCGACGCGGCCGTGTGGTGGCGTGGCGCGCGCGCCGGCGCTACCACCTGGACGGACGCCGTGGCACGCCTGCGCGCCATGTATGGAGCGCCGCAGCCGGCCTACAAAGTGCTACGTGAAATCTTCGCCACGGAACAAAAAGACTCGGAACGAGCGGAAGTGTTCATGTGTCAAGTGCGTTCTCTAATTGTAAAATTGCCTTACGCAATACCAGTGTGCATGCAAATCGATATGATTTACGGACTGTTGCATCGCCGCGTTAGAAAACGGCTACCTAGAGATAATATCAGTGATATGGATAGTTTCGTAGAGAAAGCGAGGGCTATCGAAGACTCGATTCACGAATTAAGTGCGTGCACCTACTCAGCGAGCCCGGACGGGTCGGCGTTGACAAAGGCGACCACTCGCGAATCGTTTCAGTCGCACGTACGCGCGTCGCGAATATTCGAACACGAACCATCTGAGCGCGGCACTACTACGGGTCCGAGCGGTACTACCGGTGCAAAACTCACTTTGAACTCGAAAGAAAATCCGAAACGTGATAGGCGCGTTCGTTGTTCATTTTGTAAGTTTTACGGCCACGGTGTAGCAGAATGCCGTAATCTACAAAGTAAAGTTCATAAACCGCAATCTGTCACCGCTATTTCCGACGACGAAAACACTAATACCGGGCCTAACCCGATACGTTGTTACGGATGCGGCCAACCAGGCGTTGTTAGGTCGAAGTGTGACAAATGTAGCGGCAAAAACGTGCCTCCCAGATCCGTCGATTTTAATATTGTGGTCGACGACGAAACCGCACGCGTACGTCCCGCACCCGCGCCGTCACAACCCACGGTATCAGTCGTTATTGCGAATAGGATAGGTGTCGCGATACTCGACACAGGGGCGTCTTGCAGTATTGCCGGTTCCACGTTGTATGGAATACTACGAGCGGAGGGAACCGTATTCCAGGAGACGGAACGCACCATCGGGCTTGCGGACGGCTCCCGCCAGCTGAAGACGGTCCTCGCAGCGACGGTGCCGGTGGAATTGGAAGGTAGAAAGGTAACCACCGAGTTCGTGGTGTTCCCCGGAGAGAATACCCGAACACTATTAGGTCGCGAGTTCATCGCCGAGGCCGGGGTCATAATGGACATGGCCCAGGAATCATGGTATTTTTCAGATAACACCGGTCAGGTATTTCACTTCGTGCAACCCGTCGTGACAAGTCCAGACCTGATGCAAGTGGAGGTTTCCGACGTGTCCTTACGTAGTGACGAAGCGACCACGTTATCGCCAGAGCAGCGGGACGCGCTGAACGCATTCTTACGCGGGAAAGCGGACCAGTTTGCTACTGAGGGGCCTCCCACGGATTTCGCGTCTCATAAGATTAAGGTAAGTGATAACCAAGAACCCCTTGCTTCGCCACCCTACAGATTGTCGCCGTCGAAGAAGGAGGCCTTGGAGAAAGAGCTGCAGAAACTGCTCGCTGCCGACGTTATCGAGGAGTGCGAGTTCCCGTGGGCCGCTAACGTCGTCCTGGTGAAGAAGAAAGATGAGAGCTTCAGGCTCTGCGTTGACTACCGTAAGCTAAACGCCGTTACGGAGCCTGACCGCTACCCACTCCCCAGGATCGAGGATGTTCTCCACGCCGCAAAGACCTCCAAGTACATGACAACGTTGGACTTGCGATCCGGATACTTTCAGGTGAGCGTCGATCCCGACAGTAGGGACCTCACCTCCTTCACAACCCCTTTAGGCACATTCAGGTTCAAGCGCATGCCCATGGGACTTCGTAATTCTGGTGCCACGTTCCAGAGACTGATCGACCGATTCAAGTCCAATCTACCAGGCATCACCTTGGTAGCGTACCTAGACGATCTATTAGTGCTGTCCGAGGGCTCGTTCGAGAGACATCTCTCGGACCTAGAGGCCGTTTTCAATCGTCTTAGCATGTTCAACCTGCGAGTAAATCGGGAGAGAGCTGCTTTGCAAGGGAGTCCGTCAAATTCCTCGGCCATGTCATCGTGCCGGGAGGTATCCAGGTAGATCCGGATAAGACATCGGCTATTGTTAATATGTTGCCTCCACAGAACGTGAAACATCTGAAGTGCTTTCTGCAAACCTCGAGTTGGTTCAGACGCTTCATACCCAGTTATGCCGAAATCAGCGCACCTTTAACGTCTTTGCTGAGAAAAGGGAGCACCTGGAATTGGGGCCCCGACCAGCAGAGTGCGTTCGAGACCATTAAATCCCTCTTAGTTACAGCGCCAATCCTCCGCCAAGCTGATGATGGGAAACCTTTCGTCTTGAGGACCGACAGCAGCGGGTACGCTCTCGGAGCGGCTCTGCTGCAGGGGGAGGGAATCGACGAGCGGCCTGTCGAATATGCCAGCCGTCTCCTTACTGCTGCCGAGAGGAACTATAACACGACGGAGCGCGAGGGCCTAGCCGTCGTGTGGGCAGTCTCAAAGTTTCGAGGGTACATTGACGGAGCAGAAGTAATAGTGAAGTCTGATCACCAGCCGCTCAGGTGGCTCATGAGTCTGAAGTCACCGAGTGGGCGATTGGCCCGATGGGTGCTCGCCTTACAGGAGTACAATTTGAAGATAGAATATACCCCAGGTAAGGCAAATGTAATTGCAGATACCCTGTCACGCCCCGCATGTGCAGCCGATGCCGATTGTGACCTTTGTTTCGCAGTAGTCGACCTGCCATCGCGCAGCCCCAAGGATGTCCGGGAAAACCAGCTCAAGGACCCCGAGGTACGTAAAATCGTTGAAGCCATAGAATCCGACGATCCGTTTAGGGGGAGGGCATGGGCTGACAAAGGATACGTCATGGCCGACGGCGTGTTGTACCGTTATGGCCCTGAAAATGAAGATGACGATGACGCGAGCCTGGTGGTGCCGGAACACGAGCGCGAAGACGTGCTAGCCGAGTACCACGACGCCCCTACAGCTGGTCATTTCGGCGTAGAGCGAACGTTGCAGCGTATCATAGGTAAGTACTATTGGCCAGGAATAAGAGCCTATGTCACCCAGTACGTGAGGAACTGCGTGGCCTGCCAGAGGTATAAGGCGGACACACGAAAGCCTGCCGGCCTGCTGCAGGTGCCGGCTACGTCGCGCCGATTCGAGGTGCTTGCGGTAGATTTATTTGGGCCGCTGCCAGAGACACCCTCTGGCAACAAGTGGATCCTCATCCTGGAAGATACCTGCACCAGGTGGGTAGAGTTGTTCCCTCTTTCATCAGCTACCAGCGAGGACTGCGCCAAGACTTTAGTGAACGAAGTATACCTGCGCTATGGGGTACCCAGGAGACTGATCAGCGACAACGGCGTGCAGTTTGTCAGCGAGGTGATGCAGCAGACGTGTCACGTTATGGGCATCAAACAAGCGCTAACGTCATTCTACCACCCGGAGTCGAACCCCGTCGAGCGCAAGAACCGCGACCTCAAGCCGCAACTCGCCATTCTGGTAGGCAAGGAGCACGACAATTGGGATGTCCACCTCCCCGCGATACGGTTCGCCATGAATTCCGTAGTTACAGCCAGTACGGGTCATTCGCCTGCTTACCTAAATTTCGGGCGCGAGATGCGCGCACCCGCCGATGTGTTGTCCGACATGCGGGCTATCCTCGACAATGATAATGTCGTCGCGTCGATAACACCGTTCTTTAGGAAGCTATCGACCGTTTTGCTCGATGCACGAGACGTGCACGAGAAGACCCAGACAGCCCACAAGAAATACGCCGACGAGCACCGTAGGCCGTCGCCGGACTACAAGGTAGGTGATCTGGTGTTATTAAAGACCCAGGGCTCCAACGACACGAGTAAGGGACAGACACCAAAGTTTATCCCTCGTCGCGACGGCCCATACCGGATCCAGGAAGTGGTCGGGGCCACAACGTATGTCTTAGAGCGTATTGGTGACGGTAGCCCGATGGGCCGGTACCATGTTTCGTTGTTAACACCGTACATTGGACCCATTCGACTGCCTGTCCGAGAAAAGCGCAAGCGAGGGAGGCCTCGCAAGCCTAACCCGGCTCCGGGGACGTAACGCCTGGGTTAGAGGGGGAGGATATAGCGCGCGGATCCGCTGAATCGCATCGCCGTGGTCGCTCGCGCGCTATCGTAAAGCCTCGGCTAAAATCGTCGCCTTCGTCCTCGCCGATAACGTTCGGCTCGCCTCGGTGGCGTCCGGAAAGCCCGTGGCGTCACTCCACTCCACGCTCCGCAGGCGTCATGAGCGCATGTAATTGTTTTAAGTAATTCGCTAGCCCACGTTTGTAGGTTATAAGTTTACACAAGTTATTTAGTTTTCACTTCTATCGGCAGTCCCCAAAGACTGCCCCACATGTTTTTTTTTTTGTTTATCCCAGACGATAAATAAAAATACGCGAACAAAACATCCAATAATAAAAAACAAGTCAGTTAAAGTTATTTTTTTTTCTGAACTTAATTTTTTTATTTTTTAAACATACTAACAGGCTGAGCCAAGGTTTAGAAGTGTAGCGAAACATGTTTAACGCTTGGATCGTAATTATTATTTGTTTAGTCTAAATAATCAAGTCGCAAAGAGAAGTGCCAGTCAAAATACTTTCATTTACTAAGTAAAAGCCAAAAAAATGTGACTGAATTTTTACTACAGCAGACTAACATCAATCTTAATAAAAAAAAAAAATTTTTTTACGTTTTCTTATTTAGATGAAGGCGTAGTTTTGCTTGCAAAGACTAAGAAATAAAAAGAGACCTCTATTCTTACTATAAGATATAATAAAGAAGATACCAATCGTGGTTCCTTCTTTAATATCGTTCTTGTACAGAAATTCAAAAATCGATTACTGGCTAGCTGGGTGTGTATATGTGTAACATGATTCATTGAAAAAAAGAAAAGTATAAAAAGTACATTAGTTGTCACTGGATAACTAATGTACAATGTTAGTATTTGTGTCACAAGTACTAACTTGTGACACAAGTGCTAGAATTCAGCAGTTACCGTCGCCTATAGGTATTTGCAATGCCAATGGCATCGCGAACACGCTGCTGTCCCCTAAGGGTACAGAAACTTGGGTCACTAATGCCGGAACACAACACAAGGTTATTATGGCGGCATACTTAAGACCAAAGTTGGTCGCCATCCAGACGGGCTTGAGACCCTACCACGTAGCTAAGGTGGGTTGTTTTTGTCGCCTTTTACGACGGGCCGACCCCGGCCGCAGAGGTTAGTATCCTTTCTCCGCCCCTGCGTGGATAAAAATATAATCTAATGCCCCTGCGCCGATAAGCTACTTTTTTAGGACTAGATGGCGCTGTGTGAATTGTCCCATGTTTATTTATGGTTATATCTGACCGTCTCAATTATCCTGAGATTTACTAAATATAACAAATTGCTATAACTCAAGGACAGCGCTTTACAGAAAGGATCTATTTTAAATATTTTCTTTCCCTAAGAAGTAATTATTGCGAAAAGATACAAAATATAAAGCGTGTAAAAATAGACACGCAAAAGCTCTAAAATAATGGATAACACTGCTCAGTGGCTAAGAAAGTAGTTAGGTTTGTTTGTATATCTGGGTTTGATACCTACGTAAACATTTGATTTATTTGTTGGAAATTGTTTTTCTGGTCTGGGTGTGAGTATATGACAATTTTATATTTATCCAAAATTGCCCTGCAATACAGTAAAAGTGCTACGACAAGGAAGGGCAGAAACAAGAAAAAGAAAAGCTAGTACAGAGAAATGTAATAGTGGACAGGCTGACGGCCCACTCAACACTAAGCAGGGTACAGGAACCAGAGTCATTAATTCCGGAACACAACACAAGTTTATTATGGCCGCATTCTTAAGACCAAGGGTGGTTGCCATCAAGACGGGCTTAGGGCCCTACCACGTAGCTAGGGGTTCTTTTATCTCCTTTTACGACAGGCTGACCCCGGCAGCAGGGGTTAGTATTCTTACCCCACCCCTGGATGGAAAGCAATTAGAATGCAATCAAAATAAGCTCATACGTAGCAAAACTATACGTAACTGGATTTAAAAAAAACATTAAGCATTGATGAAGTCACTGAAACTCAATAAGGTAATCGAGGCCATTAGTGAAACAGCACTCGGAATAAGAAGTCCGTAACATTCTACTTTCCCTTATAGTATTCTGAATTGAAAACGTAAACGATAATTTGCCCTGATGTTGTTTTAAAGTTATATTGAATTAGTTAACTCGGTACCTTGTTGTGTAAGGGCTCACGAATTTAGGCTGTATTCAACCTCGTTTACGAGTTGATAGGAAGGTACCTGGTAGCTGGGTATCAAAATATCTGACTATTTAAGGACTCTGATGTAACTGGTATTTAAAACAAATCTGAATGAGAATTGCGGTGCGATAGAAATAAATACTGCATGGAAAACACAAACAATAAAATAACATTCAAAATAAATTAAATTCAATACTAAACACCATTTGTTACTACACACACACACACACACACACACACACACGCGCGAGCGCGCGCGCGCACGCACGCACGCACGCACGCACGCACGCACACAAACAAAACGGATTTACAATGCAGGTTTTGTAATACAATAAATTTTTAAGTTTTACAGTTAGTTGTTCAAACTAATGTAAAAAATGGCAAATTAACTGAGAAGCTATAATGAAACCTTTTTTTTTTGGGAAATAAACATCCATACAAAACAACAACATTTTCACGTATTAATTTTCTAGGATATAAAACTAGGTCTTAGTGGTACACGAGTGATAATAGAAGTAATTACAAAATTATCCAAAAAATAACCAAACGAAAAAGTGAAAAAAACTATGGAACAAATATTAGACAAAATAATATTAAAACAAATAATCGGCATATATATAAACATCTCCATACATATACACACATACATACACACACATACATAAACACATATACATATACACACATATAAACATACATACACACATACATATATACATACATACACACACATAAACACATACATACATACCCATATACATGCACAATATATTAATATGAGAAAAGGAATAGATGTTCAAAAGTAAGCAATATGCTGCTAATGTGCAGCAAGTGGCCCACCACTGAGAACCTCGATAACCTTTGATTTAAATTGATGTGCAGATATTGCAAAAATATCTATACAATCAAAAGCAGTATTATACTCATGCAACATTCGACGTAAGGGAGAGCGTACATCTGCGTTAGTCCTACATTTCCTAATCGCAAACAGAGTATGTGCCTGCAACTCTCGTCGATGAACTGTTCTCGGCACAGTGTAACATCTATTAGTTATTTCAGAGCAATCAACAAGGTTACGACATATTTTGAACAGCAACGTTTCCGCCAATTGACCTTTGACAAAAGAACCCTATTAAAGTACAAACTTAAAAATTAACTGAATTATGGTCGAATTTAGATCCCTGGGCGAGCAGTTAGTTATGAATGTTTGCGGCGCCAGAAACACTGCTATCACGCTGCCGTCAACGTATAGGACTTCGAACGTGGGTCACTTATGCCGGAACAAAAGGTTTTAAATAATTATAACGGCTTGCTTAGAAACCAGGAATGGCTGCCATTTAGAGAGGTTATGGAGCTCTATCATCTAGCTAGAGTTGTTTTGTCGCCTTTTACGACAAGCCGGCCTCAGACGCAGTGGCCAGTATTTTTGATCCGCTCCTGCATGGAAAAAAAATCATGTATGCACAACATATTATAATATTATTTTAGTATAAATTAAAAATAGCACTAAGCTTAGTTATACACGTGTATAGTGTATCAAATAAATAGATAGGTTTTTCAAACACCATCAATCCATAGACCATCGGCGATGTCTTCGTTTGTACTTTAAAAGGTAAATTTAGAAAAATAATTATTATAAAGTTATAGAAGTTGCAGTATGATGCAAAATCTACGCGCATCCTTTTTTATACAGATTAAGTGTGAGCTCAGTTATTTAGCTTTAAAAAGCTATCAATCCTTAACTGAAGGTTACTGCCTTATATACACAACACACATGGTCTATTGGAAATTTAATTAATTGAACACAATACGTTTCGGTGATAGCGGCAGGAAGCGGAAGCCTTTGTCGACCGGCATTTCCCGTATACACCGGGCTAATCACAAAATACACTAGTCCAGAAGAGACAGGATAACATGGCTAGTTCTGTGACTACGTAAGTGGTTATTTGTGAGTTGGGTCCCCAAGAAGTACAATGTAGTTTTGCTTCTCCAAAGCATTTTTGTTCATAATTTGACCTAGAAGTAGAAGTCATGCAATTGAGAGATGAGGAAAATAAAAAGGGATTCAATGAAATCTATTTTTATGTTTCACTTTCTGCCGTTATTCATTATTCTATGACAGTCGTATCTTATTATATATAAATATAAGATTTAGAATTTCAAAAATATAATGTTAAATATAAAATAATTTCTTAAACTATAATAATAATACTCATGTATACGCGCAGTGAGAGAATATCGCTCTTCCAATTATAACAATATACGACTACAATTTCTTGGCCGTTAGGTCATTTCTAGATATCGTGGAAGGAATTTATATAATAGGATGTATAAATGTGATGGAATATAAATCATCAAATCAAAACATTATTTTATTAAATGAATGAATGAATGAAAAACACTTTATTGTTCACCAACTAAATCTACATATGTACAATGAAAACTAGAATAAGTTACAGTGATACAATGGGCGGCTTTATCGCTAAAAGCGATCTCTTCCAGGCAACCCTATAATGGAGTGGAATACATCTATTAATTAACATGTGGATGGCGGTGCACAAAGTTATACGTAATAGTATCAATATAGTCATATTTTATATTATAAAACTATAAACAATTATATTTTCAGTCCATCTACACAAAATAAGTGAAGGAAGAAACAAAATGAGAGAAAAGAAAATGGTAATGACAGTGAATGGATAAATATATAGGCGTGACGTAATTAAAACATAAATAAATATAGATCTGGGTGACCTTAGCAGTTTTGTAGGGAAAGGTTTATACACCATTTTTTTAAAGATAGGAAGGGTTTTGGCTTTACGGATGTATACAGGTAGGGAATTCCATAGTTTTACTGCTGTGACTGAGAACTAATTACCAAGAAATGAAGTGGTGTGTTTGGGGATTACTAATTTCAGACTTCCGGCCGATCGCAGAGTATGAGGTTTGGTGATATGGGTAAAAGCAAACCGTTCTTTAAGATATGAAGGGGTAAAAGGAGTAAAAAGAATACTATATAAGAGTGATAGTAAATGAGCATTCCGGCGAAAGCGGATTGTCAACCACTTGAGATTGTTGCGAAATTCAGAAACGTGGTCATATTTGCGTAAACCGAATATGAACCGGATGCAGAAGTTTTGGAGACGCTCAAGTTTATTAAGTTGTTCTTGAGTGAGATCTAGATAGCTGGCATCTGCATAATCAAGTATTGGTGTAGTAATAAAGTTTGTGCAAGAGTAACCTTGGTAGCAGTTGGAAGAAAGTTTCTGAGCCTTCTGAGAGATGCAGATGAAGCAAATATCCTTCTACTGATTTCTGTTAGTTGCGGTCTCCATGACATTTCACTGTATTAAACATCATAGCATAACAGCCTAGGCATTATCTATTATAAGTTGTGTCCAATAAACACAAATTTGAATCAAATTTTAAGAGTGCCGTCTACGGAGATATAATAAAATACAAATTTGGAATGCTGCTCACGCTTTCATTAATGATTAAACAGCCAATGAAATCAGAAAAAGTATGTATGTGTTAATACTAATAGATTATGTAAATTAAGATTTTCATTTAAAAGTGTTCCTTTTCATCATAATGTCGTTAAACGTGATAAATTGTTAAATACTTCTTTTAATTCACATATCGTCGTATACCAAGAAACGTTGTATTTATATATGTTAGATTCAAGTGTAACTTAAATATTCTGGTATTGACATTTCTTAAATTGGTGATGTCATTTTTAAATAATCTAAATGTAGGTGGTTTCCTTAACATAAACTAGCCGGAAGTTCGTAAATGTTTAAAAACACAATAACCAAAATTAATACAAAATACTTATATAAATAATATAAAAATAATTAATGCCTAAATAATTTTATGTCCACATTTTTAGCGACTACAAGCGACTACTTGATTGGAGACCATGGGGGGATAAGCGCCCTCAAGGCCAGATCGGGCCGGTTTCCCCGCAGATGGAAGACGGGGAGGCTGGTCCTTATCGCGAAGGAGGGGCGCCCGGCGGACTCACCGTCTGCCTATCGGCCCATCGTGCTGCTGGACGAGGTGGGGAAGATCTTCGAAAGGATCCTCGCAGACCGCCTCGTCCGGCACCTGACACCTGACCCAGACAGAGGGGCCGAACCTGGCAGACGAACAGTTTGGATTCCGCCAGGGGCGCTCCACTATTGACGCAATCACGCGTCTGAGGAGCCAGGCGGGGGACGCAGTTGCTCGAGGTAGGGTGCTATTGGCGGTGTCACTCGACATCGCCAATGCCTTCAACACCCTGCCGTGGAGCTGCGTGCGGGAGGCGCTCAAGTACCATCGGGTGCCTCCCTACCTCCGTCGCATAGTTGGGGCATATTTGAGTGATCGTGCCGTCGTCTATCCGGTCCAGGGTGGGCAAAGTCGGCGAGACGTCGTGTGCGGTGTTCCACAGGGGTCGGTCCTGGGCCCCCTGCTGTGGAACATCGCATACGACTGGGTCCTGAGGGGGGCACTCCTCCCCGGCGTCGGCGTCATCTGTTACGCCGACGACACGCTCGTCACAGCGCGCGGGAGGAACCCCCGCCAGGCGTGCCTTCTGGGCACGGCTGGGGTGGCGCACACAGTGGCAAGAATCCGGCGACTAGGCCTGGAGGTGGCCTTGAACAAGACGGAGGCCGTGATATTTTACGGGCCCCGTCAGAGGCCGCCACCGGGCCTGAGCATAACGGTAGGAGGCGTCCACATCGCCGTCGGGCCGTCCATGAATTATCTTGGACTGGTGCTCGACGGGCGATGGGACTTCGCGGCACACTTCGAGCGCCTGGCGCCGAGGCTAGTTCGGGCGGCGGCGGGACTCTCCCGTCTGCTGCCGAATATCAGCGGGCCGGGCGCAGTGTGCCGCAGGCTCTTTGAGGGAACCGTGCGGTCGATGGCCCTTTACGGGGCCCCGATCTGGGCGGATCGCCTGACGGCCAAAACGACGGCGCTGCTTCGCAGGTCGCAGCGCGTCCTGGCCGTCAGGGCGATAAGAGGATACCGCACGGTGTCCTTCGAAGCGGCCTCCCTGCTGGCCGGATCCCCACCATGGGACCTCGAGGCCCGGGTCCTGGCGCTGTTGTACCAGTGGCGCCGGGGCGCGGCCGAGCGTGGCTCTCGCCCCACGCCTCACGAAACTGGGGTGAGGCGCGCGGAGCTGCGCGACGAGGTGCTCATGGTGGAGTGGAAGGAGCGCCTCGCGCACCCCAGCGCGGGCCTCGCCACCATCGAAGCGGTGAGGCCCGTCCTGGCTGAATGGTTGGAAAGGCGCCACGGCGCCCTGACCTTCCGCCTGACGCAGGTCCTCTCGGGGCATGGTTGCTTCGGGAGGTACCTGTGTCGCATAGGGCGGGAGATGACGTCAGGGTGCCACCACTGTGGCGCGGGCGACGAGGAGGACACGGTGAACCACACTGTCGCCATATGCCCTGCGTGGCGCGAGGAGCGCCGCGCCCTCGTCGCCCAAATCGGCGTGGACCTGTCGCTCCCGGCCCTGGTTCTGTCCATGGTCGGGGGCGATCCTGGATGGACGGCCGTCGCCTCCTTCTGCGAGGCAGTCATGTCCGCAAAGGAGGCGGCGGAGCGGGAGCGGGAGTCAACCACCACACTCCCCTCCCGCCAACGCAGGCCACGCCGGCGGCGCCGGAGGGCCAGTAACGACCTCCGGCCGCCGTAAAAAGCGGCCGCGGGCGGCCCCTCGGGGGAGGACCCGCCGCCCGCACTATTACCGCGAGGGTGAGGGCTGCGTGCTGTTCCGCGGCCCCCCTCAACTACTAGAGTTGTTAGGAGAGCGCCGGGGGGACGAAACACTGACCCCCTGGCGCCAACACTTTAGAAGGGGCCCGCCTCAAGACAAAGGGCGGGCCGGCGCCGGCCCGGGCCACGAGATCGGCAGGCCATATATCCGTGGGCCCGGGCGTAGGCGATAGGAGAACAGCGGGGTTTTTTAGTGGGTAGTCGGAAAAATCCCGGAGTCCCACATATCCCTCGGTCCCCCCGGGCCGGGGGAACCCGTCAAGAGAGGTTTTTCCCCGAGACCAAAAAAAAAAAAAAAAAAAAAAAAAAAAAAAAAAAAAAAAAAAAAAAAGATCACAGATGCGCTGGAAAGACCATATCAGG
The DNA here is from genome assembly GCA_963693495.1 of Malacosoma neustria. Classification (NCBI taxonomy): domain Eukaryota; kingdom Metazoa; phylum Arthropoda; class Insecta; order Lepidoptera; family Lasiocampidae; genus Malacosoma; species Malacosoma neustria. The sequence continues at coordinate 7,497,398 of OY856396.1, read as the reverse complement.
AAGTTCGCTGGTTCAAATTGGATCCAGAAAGCTCAATGCCGCGACGAGTGGAAGAAGTTGGAGGAGGCCTATACCAAAAAGGTTGAAGGAGGCTGAAAAACAATTGCTAATGTGCTACGGCATGATCGGTATTCACTTCTGCAGACCATCATGATGGGGAATGTGCCCGGGAAACGAAAACCAGGTAGACGTAAGATGTCTTCCGTAATATCAGAGAGTGGACAGGAATTAAAACCGTTGAGCAACTGTTCAGATTGGCGATGGACAAGAGGAGATTCAAGGAGCTGACTGCCAACCTTCAGTGATGGAGAGGCACTTGAAGAGAGAGAGAAAATTTTGGAAATTTAAATTTATTTTATTAGATTTGTTACATGTTTCTAAATGTATAAATTATGAATAAAATGAATAAAATTATGTATAAAAGTAGAGGATGTGTCTCGAGTAGGGTCAAGGCGCCATCTTTACTTTAGTGAGTCGGTGGTTTTTGGTGTGAATATTCAAGTGGTGACAGCTGATCGAGTTGGATCGTTTTGTTAAAGTAAGATTGGTGCCCTGAACTTGCTGTTCGGTCTTATTGTTGTTACAAAATTGCTGTGAAGTGTAGTGTGTGTAAAAATTATAATAGTGCCGACAATAATTGTTTTGAGCTCTCATTTTACTCTGATGACACCCACTAACCTCGCAATCACTAATGACGATGTGAGCGCAAATAATATTTCTCCGACATATATTTAAGGTTTATTATTATAATTTTTAATATAATATATATATAATTTTTATGTCCATCTTTTTGTGATTGAGGGATTAGATACATGAATCTCTTTTGAAAATAATGACGATTCATACAAAAGTTTTACTTTGTAACAATATTCAACAGAGGACCATATACGTTGAGGTAAAAGATAAGAAGCAATTGGATTGAAAAGCGATTCAAAATGTTGGTATTTAAAAAAAAAGAAAATAAATCTGTCTAAAATAATAGTTTTATACTATTTGAAAGTGAGTACAATGTGTATTACTTCTACACTCTCTTCAGTGTTTTGTGGACAACGCTCAGCACACGTAGTGCATCAAATAAAGCTGTAATAGAGGTATTGACTGGAAAAGCTTTGATAAACACTCAATATCAAAAGCTTTGTCATCGGCAGCTCAATACCACAGTACATTCTGTATATCAGAATATTGGCAGGAACATTTTAATTTGTTGATAATTTTTTACTACGCCTGTCCTCCGCAATGTAAATTTGCTAGTTAAAAATTTGCCTTGTTCAGTTAAAATTGTGATAACTTCATTTTTTTTTTACTTTAATAGTTTACATTATAACAAAATCAAGCCACGTCCTTAAAATATTTTACATAAAGGAATAATAAGTGAAATTGTTTTAGTTTACCTTAATTTTTGCAAGTTCCGATATTCTATCTTTTTTATCACTTCTGAACTAGTAACAAAAAATATATCCATGGTCTAAAACCATTGTGATGTCATAGAAATGATTATTTTTTATTTTTATGAGTATATGGACACTCAGATTTTCAAAAGTTTTAGTTCATTTACAAGTATTTTATTCTGATTATTGCGAAACTTTTTTTACACTGCTACTTTTAGTGACGCTTTTTTATGACATAAGAGAACATTGAGCAAAAATATATGACTAATTATACTTTTTACGGGGCCCTTGCGTCATCTGACTTCTTTGAAAAGAAAAATCAATTGGCCGGGTGCCATTCAGATTATTACCTCGTATAAATTTTATAAAGCCTTCATTGAAAAATTTCATATAGTACAAGGATACGAAAAGTTTAGCCGGAAGCTTATTCTAAATGCGAAACGTATACGAAAATATTCTTGTATAGTTTCGTATATGAAAGAAAAGGTTCCAACAAATGAGGATGAACAAGGTTGATCAATGATGCCAAGCTGATGGCAAGCAGCGCGGTTAATTGTTGTCCCAATTTTATTATAATTATTTGGAATAATCTTCTTGAAGATACTATACTGATAGCTTGAACTGTATGCCAAATCAGGACGGTTGCTAGTCGGCATAAATAAAAAAAAATATTGGATAGCATTTCCACAAAATCAGTTCTGAGTGAGTATTTACATCGCAAAATGAGTAACCATGTTATATTGCACGTCTATCTGGTGTATGGTTTTAAAGATTTCGTGATAGAATCAAAATCAAATATTTAATAGTTGTGTACAGATTGAATTATGGCTCTCATCTCGGAATCCTTTTAGAGAGATGAAAGAAAAAACAGTACAAACAACTAAAACAACTCAAAGGAATTGCAATATCTTTTAAATAAGGACGGCTTGGTCTAAAAAAAATAACTTATTGTACTAATTAATAATGGCTATATTGACACACTCCTGAGTATTATTAATTTTTCTTACAATGCAGTCGTGGTCTCTGTATTTTTTCCCTTTGTACAGGAAAAATAGGTTTTATACAATAATTAAAAACAAAATCTAGTATATAATTACGTGAGATAATTTTATAACATTACTACGCACTGTTATAAAGAGGTTGATCTAAAATATTTTATAAATCAGCAATATTTTTTCTAGTATTCATTGTCATTGGTCTCTGTGATTTAGATCCAGCTTGAAAGATGCGCGTCTTAAATAAGTTCGGTAATAATAAAATAAAATGCTCCAAGATGGCCCTTGAATATGCCGCCATAATAATCTTGTGTTGTGTCACTAATGTCGGAACATTAGTGACTCAGATTCCTATAGCGCCCCTAGCGTTGCAGACATACATAAGTGGCGGTAACTACTTAATATTAAGTGCAGTACAGTAAGGCCGCCAGCCTGTCTGCTGTACCTACCTCAAGAATAAAAAAATGTAAAAAAACACTAGTAATAATATCAGTTAATTTCCAATAGCTAACGGAGTTTGGAGTGAAGAGGTGTAACTAATGAAACCTTGTTCACCAGAGGTCGAGTCAACGAATAGATGAAAGAATTTGTACAGTCACCACTTTTACTGTAGAAATAGGGCTGTCTCGTGAATGTTTGGAATTCTATTATTATTATCACCAATATAAGTAAAATTAAATAAATTATTATTGCTAATATAAACACTTTAGGTATTATTAGATAGTAAACTCACCTTTAAAATGATCAAAGTAATTTATTTATACTTTTTAACACAGCGGTACAAATACGCGCGAACGGTGCAACCAGGACAGTTCTCGGGGCTAGAAAGGGGGCGTGTGTGTCGATTATGTAGTTCTGTACCGCCCTCGTGTAAGAATTGACAATCTCCTTAACAGTATATAAATAAGGAATGTGTTAGCCTAGTGCTATCAAAGCTCATGAGCATAAATCCCGTACTGGTATGAAACTGTTATGCAGTTTTTTTCAGAAAATTATGATATATTTGCTACACCTAGAAACAGTTAAGGAAAATATATTATAACAAGGAAACCTGCATACTTACATACTTGAGTTACCGGTACGTAAAATCCGCAAATTTCTTGGATTAAGCGTAGTAGGCATCCTGTTTGTTTCCTCTAAAGGGAGGTCAAGCAATGGGACGTTGTGAGCTCTAATTATTATTATATGAATACAATATATTTAGCATGAAATTGAAGTTATGGGTAATTATTTTTAAGTATTAGAAAGACAGAAAATTTTTATTTGGGACAGCTGACACAGGTTACAGATTATATCTGAGAAGGGGTTGCCGGTCGCTCTCTTGTAAGAGCGGCCAGCCGGGAGTTCCGGGGTAAGCTCCCGGCGAAGGCAATGAGACGGAGGGTGCCCTACCCCGACTGGACACTCTGTGTCTGGTCACCGGCAGGTCTAGTGTGACCGCCGGCAGCGGGAACTGTCACTCGGGGTACCCTCATTGGAGACGTCTGGCTGGGGGCCTAGCAGAGTAATGCCAAAAGGCGATCCTGCGAAGCCCCCTCTAAGGCCAAGAGTGACGACCGGGGTTTTTAGTGGGTAGGACCGGTGGCCTTGGCCCCCGGTCCGCCCGAGGGGAGTAGGCAGCCCCCTCGGGAGGTAATCCCACATACCCCACCGGCCTTCCCCCGGAGGCCGGTGGAAACTGTAACAGTTTTCCTCGGTATAAAAAAAAAAGGTTACAGATTATATAATATAACAAAACTATTGTTCATATGGTCATAATAAATAAATATTGCTATATAACAGTTCTTGTGTCCTAAAAAGGACTCAACTCAGCATTGTTTTTTTTTATTGCTGTAGGACAGCAGACAGGCTGACGGCCCGCTTAGAAATTAGCAGTTACCGTCGCCTATGGATGTTTGCAACGCCAGTGGCATCGCGAACACGCTGCTGTCCCATAAGGGTACAGGAACTTGGGTCACTAATGCCGGAACACAACACAAGGTTATTATGGCGGCATACATAAGACCAAAGGTGGTCGCCACCCAGACGGGCTTGAGGCCCTACCACGTAGCTAGGGTGGGCTGTTTTGTCGGCTTTTACGACATCCGTGCAGGGGCGGAGAAAGAATACTAACCTCTGCGGCCGGGGTCGGCCTGTCGTAAAAGGCGACTAAACAACGCTACGTGGTAGGGCCTCAAGCCCGTCTGGATGGCGACCACCTTTGATCTTAAGTATGCCGCCATAATGACCTTGTGTTGTGTTCCGGCATTAGTGACCCAAGTTCCTGTACCCTTATGGGACAGCAGCGTGTTCGCGATGCCACTGGTATTGCAAACATCCATAGGCGATGGTAACTGCTAAATTCTAAGCGGGCCAATTAGCCTGTCTGCTGTTCTACGCAATAAAAAAAAAAAAAGGCCGAACCCGGCCGTAGAGGTTAGTATTCTTTCTCCGCCCCTGCACGGATTGTGCTGGTTATAAGACCAGCACTGATCTTCTGTTAAGCCCTTAGAGCGAATCTCAGAATAAACGAAAAAAAATCTTCTTAACAACGAAGAAATTATAATAAGTATTAGTACATATTCTGTATAATTTATAAAAATAAGTTCAAAAATAAACTCATCACACACAGTTATAATTACAACTTATGAATGCATTTTAATTGCATAGTGAAGTAGTTGTCATATAAATTCCAATTTTGGGTTGGCAGTTTAAAGGTAAAAATAATTATAATTTGATTAGGTTCCTTTGGATATTGTATAATGTTATATTGTATTAGTTATTAGTACAATTGTAGCGATATGAATATTTATAAAGAAAATAACATTATATTTATAAATTGTGGACATATATGGATATATACATATACACTTACACACACACATACATACACAGCAATTTTTTGCCATTGACAGACTCAGCACCGGAGAACTGCGTATGACGTGTACACATATATCGGCTGTGAGACCGCCCGATCCGGGAGTCTTTTCTGCCTTTTCTCAGAGAGTGAATTTTAGTTCATGTGGATCATATTCTAAATTCCTTAGGTCCAAAGCCTTTTCCCTTACTTCATTATGATCTTTATCATTTTGTTCATCGTCTTCCGGATAAAAGGCCTCAGCAAGCAAAGCTGCTGATCCCGGGGGCTTAACACTTTTCCTTCGTGAATCAAAAGTTTATCTTCCTTTTTTTCATGGACCTTTCTATCACCCGATAAATCCCCTCCCAGGCACCCTCTTTAGTTTCTCTTTCCCAGAAATCTCTAGCTGCGTATTTACGCCGCTTTTGCTTCACTTCCATAGTGAGTTTTAGCCTGCAAGTATTAACTGTGTTGATAAAACTTATTAAATATCATTATATTTCGTCGGCATGCTTAGGGTATCAGTCGGCCTCAAAGCCGACTGATACCCTAAGCAACATAAGCCGAAACACATTAGGGACTTAAGATATATATGTATATACGAGTTATTAGTAGAGGAGAAATAAAATAATTTCCCTTAAATAATGCAATACCTATAACTTATCCGTTTTACCAAAAAAAAAATGTAAAAAAAAAGTAAGAAGGGTTTTTGGATGTCAATTTTACAATAATAAACGTGATATAAAAATTATCATAGCAACTTTTATTTATTTATTAGAAGTATCTCCAATATTCTTATATTTTTTTATATTACTATTCCTTACTTTTAGAAAAAAAAACATAAAATAATTTTATTTTTACATATATGATTAATAAATATTATGCGTATAAAATTTACATATTTACAACATTAATTGTAATAACTAACTTACATTATAAAGAAACTAAAAAGACAGTGTTTCCAAATCTCTTACTGGTTTTATATGCTGGTAATTATAAGTGTACTGTTCAACGTACTATTGTCGATTGGAAGGTGTATTTTATTATTACGGTCGGATTATACCTGCCATGTTGTCATTAACTAATAACCTCATAAAACATTTTTGAATGTGCAGTCGGTTGACAAAAAATTTTGAGAAACAAACAAACCAATTTGTTTGTTTACATTTTATTTTTTGGTAAAGTGGATAGAGTATAGATATATTTACAAGATTATACCATTATAGGATACATATATGGTAGATAGTAATAAAATTACAAAAGGCTACTTTTACAATGAAGGAATGGGAAAGTGATGTTTTACTTAATTTTTTTATAAATTTGTATACATTAAATTAAATTTTTCACGTGTAATAAAATATTTTTAAATACCATTACTAGTTTACTGCTTATCGTATTTTTTAAATGTAATTGTATATATTCATGATAAACTAAAATTTTCATTACAGAATTTATCTTAATCGTTGCCTTATATTTTTATGTTCCTATTAATTTTATAATTGTAGCTAAATTAAAAAATGCCGTTACATAGATAGATACATACATACCAAGCTAATAAAAGCGTGTTAAAAAGAATACGTTGTACATCATGAGCGTTCTAATTGATGGGATAATATTGTATTGCATCAAAAACCACCAAAGACAGCCCTATTGTGAACCTAAAAGAACCCTTTCAAGGCTTCGTTTTCGATCTGGTGCGGTTTAATTTTGTGAACGATTCGAGTTTGTAATCGATTTGAAAAGTTTGTGGATTTTTCGGCAGTTCTATTAGACCCGTTGTGGATGTGGTGCATTGTTTTATTTGCTCTTTTAATACTCTTATACACGAATTAGGAAAACATGTTTAATCGATCAAAACGAAATTAAAATTAAACGTTTTGCAGGTGATCTATCATATAATACGTTCAAGAGCCAGATCATTATCGCCATCTAAATAGCTGCATGGTGTCCTTGCATCTTGGTATCAGGGTGGAGTGCACGGGTCAGACAAAATATGTGTGCTTTCTGAGTCGACACACATCGGTGACTTTTCCTTCGTTTGTATAATGCTACTTTTTTGTGTGCTTGTATTTTTTACACGTTATACCATCATCTGGTTTCTTACCCTAAAAGAAAAACTTTGAGTATATTTATGCTGTTGATATTTTAATTTAATTAAATATAAGATTTTATACTCATTGTAATAGTTGGTGGTACAAGGAAGAGTGGAAGGTCAACGTTTTCGCAGCCAATCGCCCACAAGATGGACAGACCTCATTAAATCATCTTTTTTTTGTTTTTTTTTATTGCGTAGGACAGCAGACAGGCTGACAGACCGCTTAGAATTTAGCAGTTACCGTCGCCTATAGGTGTTTGCAACGCCAGTGGCATCGCGAACATGCTGCTGTCCCATTAGGGTACAGGAACTTGGGTCACTAATGCCGGAACACAATACAAGGTTATTATGGCGGCATACTTAAGACCAAAGTTGATCGCCATCCAGATGGGCTTTAGGCTCTACCACGTAGCTAGTGTGGGTTGTTTTGTCGCCTTTTACGACAGGTCGACCCCGGCCACAGAGGTTAGTATTCTTTCTCCGCCCCTGCACGGATAAATATCCGTGCATCTGCGAAGTGTTCCTTCACTGAATGTACACGCAGTGCCACAAATAGGGAGAGATGGAGAAGCATTGCAGAAGCCGCAACCAACCTAGTAGACGATCCATGAACACGACCATTCCACCAGGAGTGTACGACTAAGAAGAAGAAGAAATATAAGATATAATCTTTGCCCATCACTAGATTATATTACGTACTTTTTACATACCATCATATGCACCGTTTTAATAAAAATAAATAACGTTTGGACATTGCTATTTTTTAGTGTTGACGAACAGCAGACAGGCTGACGGCTTACATAATAGTAAGCAGTTACTATTACCTGGATGTTTGAGACGCCAAAGGCACCACGAACTCGCTACTGTCCGTAAAGGAGTACTGAAATCTGGGTCACTAATGCCGGGAAACAACACAAGTTTATTATGGCGGTATACTAATAGACCGGCGGTGGTTGCAACCCAGACTGGCTTGGAGTTCCACCACCCAAAAAGAGTAATCCGTTAATCGCCTTTTAGGACCACCTAGAAAAGGGAACAAGCTCTGTTTCTATATAGGCTAGGCTATTAACATAAAAATCGACGATAATTCTTGAGTATTTATTCGTAACGAATCAATAAGTTCTCACAAGGACGTAGCTAGTTAGCTCAGAAACAGTAACAATTAATAATCCAGACGAGGACGTCGGGAATTTGAGTAGTCTCCGCAAATATAGCTACTAGTACTTGTTGAAATTAATTGCTTAACTGGCTCAACTTCTGTGGAAATTTTAGGTAAAATACGAACTGAACGCGAGTTAAAAATTTTATAAACAATCTCACTGGTTGAATTATTAGGGTATAGTTTTCTCCAAGTCGCAAACCGCGGATTGGAATTCTATTTCCGAATGTCCGTCATTCGATTTCTGATTACATGGATTATTATGCGCCTAATGTAAAACAAATTAATTGTGTATTTATTCCTAAACAATCTTATCTAGAAACAATTGTTGAGATATAATGATTAAAATCGTTAATTTCGGTTGCATCCAAAGCTTTTGGTATGAAACCCAGTGTACAGAAATTAAGTAGGTATTATTTGAGTTCTTTATTTCACCATTTTTGCATAACAAAATACATCTAAATGTCAACAATGAAAAGTTTATAATAATCGTACCGTCATAAATACTTGTACAAAACATTCTAATTGTTGAACTCAACTTTTGTCGTTGAAAATATTTAGCAAAGTTTTATAAGGCATTCCTAGAACTTTTGTGAGGCCTTTATTGAATTTGATTTATTAAAATATAATTTAATAAATTCCGTATCGACTCGTTGAGAAGTTTGACAACTCGGCTGGTTCATTGATGCCCTGCGAGTGCAGTATAACGACGCCCTGAGGATTTTGTTGGGGTTGCCTCGTTTTTGTAGTGCATCGATTATGTTTGCAGAAAATGCTATTGACAGCTTTCAGGCCCTCATGCGTAAACGTTGCGCAGCTACCTCAACTAGGTTCCGTGATAGCCCTCACAGTATGGTGGCAATTTTATGCAATCGGTGGGATAGCCCAATGATTCGCCACTGGGTACAGCTGCACGCACCAGTCGCGACATGGACATTTTGATCATTTTATATTTGTGTTTACTAACAATAGATTTTTAAGTTTACTTATAATTTACTAACCCACTATGGACATGATTTTGTAACTGTCTGAAATAAATAAATAATATTGACTTCGTAAGTGAATCCGTAGTTCTATCTAACATACTCGTATATGATTGACGAGTCCCCTAGACCCAGGGGGGCAGTAGGTATGTCGGACTCCGGGAAAGGTCGACATCCATCTACCCACCTCACTTGAACTGACAGATACACTGCCAATCTCATGGTCCAGGCTGAAGCCGTTTTAATCTGGGAAATTTTTTCCTTCTTTTAAACAATTTATGATGGCATTGTGTCATGTCCCGGCATAAGTGAATCAAGTTCAAGAACACATATGCGAACAGCAGCGTGTTAGCGGTACCCTTGGCAGCGCAAACATTCATTAGAGACAGTAACTGCTCCTCAGCAATAAAAAAATACAGTTATTTGTAGTTGATTCTAAAATAAAACATTACTTTCTTTCGGGTAAAAGACGATGATTTAAGAAGAGAATCATGCAGCTTGAAACTGCTGGACTCTCAAGAGATCGGTAGCTGGTATTGGTGATCTTGGTATACTGGTTTTTGGTACTTGGTATACAGTCCTCATAGAGATTAATTATAAGGTTCGTAAGATATCAAAATAACCCAAGAGTTGCAGCTAAAATCGAACCTGGACTCTTTCAATAGTCTATATGGTAAATATATTCTCTATCTATAATAACATATAAGGTCCCCAATGTGACCAAAGTGAGGCTAGTCCGAACATTGGTCTTTTGAATTTTTCTCTACGGGGCAGAATCATGGACAATTAGGGCATCAGAACGCAAGAAAATGTGGTGGTAGAACAAATCTAACTTGGAAAAGCTGATCGTAACGGGAAAGGTGAAAGGAAAGCGACCGATTACCTAGCCGCTGGTGTGCTCAGGTAACCGCTCTCACTGGACTCCCAATAACAACCGTTATTCGAGAAGCTGAAGACTGGACGATGTGGAAACAGCTTACGAGACTGGCCACGATTTATTTTCAAGGATACGACCTTCAAAATTGCTGTTTGACAGCAGACAGGCTGACGGCCCGCTTAGGATTTAGCAGTTACCCTCGCCTATGTGTTTGCAACGCCAGTGGCATCGCGAACACGCTGCTGTCCCATAAGGGTACAGGAACTTGGGTCACTAATGCCGGAACACAAGGTTATTATGACGGCATACTTAAGACGAAAGGCGGTCGCCATCCAGACGGGCTTGCCCTTCCACGTAGCTAGCGTAAGTTGTTTTGTCACCTTTTACGACAGGCCGACCGCGGCCGCAGAGGTTAGTATTCTCTCTCCGCCCCTGCATGGATAAAAGTACTAGTATATACAAGACTAGAACCCATAACGTCTTACTGCTGGTCTCGCCCAAAGACGGAACAGATAGTATACTCGTTACTCGATATGCAGGTTTACTCCTAATGTTTTCCTTCATCGTCGGTATATACTTCTATCCGTGCAGGGGCGGAGAAAGAATACTGACCTCTGCGGCCAGGATCGACTTGTCGTAAAAGACGACAAAACAACCCACCTTAGCGAGTTGGTAGAGCCCCAAGCCTATCTTGATGGCCACCACTTTTAGTCTTAAGCATGCCGCCATAATAACTTTGTTGTGTTCCGATATTAGTGACCCAAGTTCCTGTACCCTTATGGATACAAAATTCTAAGTGGGCCGTCAGCCTGTTTGTTGTGCTACAGCAATAAAAAATGGCATTTATTCTACAATATGCACTTTAGGCGAGACAAACTGCTTAAGCGGTACATGCCACTATGGGATTTGAACCCGGGACCTCTAGATTGGTCCTCGAGTTTAATATAGCTAAGCTACCAGATACCTTACTTATTATATCTGTTCTATATTTATAAATAATTACAATGAAGTGAATATTTATAAAAAATCACTAAATTTTATTAACCCGGCAAACGTTGTTCTGCCATATGAATTTAAAAAAAAAAAGTAGCTTGTGTCCTTCTGCAAGGTCCTATCTATGAATATACTATGAATATATATAAATTCATCAAAATTGGTTCAGCGGTATAGGCGTGAAAGCGTAACAAACAAACTCACTTTCGCATATATGTATATATATTAGTTAGGATAATATTTTTTACGTAAGCAAAACCACTGGTAAATGTTTGTTTTTATACAAATTTATTTGAGTATGGTGTGGTACGTTGACCCACTTGGCTAAAAGCCAGAGGTCACGGATTCGATTTACCGTTGAATAAATGACCTTTCCTGTGCCTGTAAAATTGTTGTCTATTCCAGTCGTTCTAATAATAGAGAAAAAAGTATACAATTTTCGTTTGCGGAGTAATATTCTATCATTATTAAAATTAATACAAGTATTGCAATTTTACTTCACCTTTGAGTCGATTCCTGATGACTCTTTGTCTTCTTTTCCAAGAAGATACTAGAAATGCTGCTTTTTTACAGGACTTGCCTGAAGTTGCAACCCTGGAAAGACTAAAGGTACAGTTACACATGCTCATAAAATGTCATGCTTATTAGCCTGCTTAAAACGAGCGTGCTCTTTAAACTGACACACTTGCTTTTGTTTAGCATGCTTTTAAATAGCGTGCTCAAAGCCAACAATTGAATACACATGCTGTTTAAGTGCGGGCTAGAAGTTTCGGTATCGACATTCTAGTAAGTTCTCTGCCAGTGCTCCAGTGCAGGTAGTGAAAAATGGAAAACCGAGTGGTCCTCTCTAGAGAACTGAATAAAATTATCATTTTTGTTGTAATACAATGTGTCCAAAAACTTTTGTGACGAGAGAAAAAGAGACGGAATAGTTTTGTAATTTGGTGATCGCGGATTCCATACGCATACATCGTTCCGATACAAATTTACAAATTTTAACGTTTGTCCATCGCCCCAGCGAGACATTTTTAGCGTGAAATAGTACACGTGCACCTGCTGCGTACGACTGACCCACACTTTAATCCTCAATAAGCAAACATGCTCAGACGTGCTAAAAGTCCCTTTGCGTATTTTACCGTCTGTACAAGTACAACGGGGAGTGTTCTGAAGAACTATTCAGAATGGTGCCCTCGTCGTCTTTCTACCACCGCACTGCCCGCCCGCTGGGTGTTCATCCCCATTTCTTGGAGCCTCTTCTTTCTTGTACGAAACGGCTCTCTAGAACGTTCATGTTGCGTACTCTCAGGATCTGGAATGAGCTTCCGGTTGTGGTTTTCTCAGCGCGGCGTTATAAAATTTCTTCGAGGTCGTCAGCGCGTTGGTAATGCTTCTGGTGCGGCAAGTGTCTATAGGCGACGGTCACCACCTGCCGGGGTGGGCCGTCTGCCTGTCTGCTGAACTCTAGTTATAAAAAAGCTCGCCTCCTTCCACCCGCGCTGCAGGTAGCATGCCCAAAAATCGCACGGCTGTCGATTTTTGAGCAAACTCGAAATAAGCATGCTCATTATTAGCAATGTTTCGATACACATGCTACTAAGTAGCAACTGCTCAATAGTGGCATGCTTTCATGCTAGAAATGAGCATGTGTAACTGTACCTTAATTTCAGATACCTTTCCAATCAAAGATACCAAAGAAAAAATAATTACATAAAAACGATTTTTTTTAATATAAAAATTTCTTATTTATGTGCCGAGAAATTTAAAAAAATAATCTTAATAATAATAATCCATCTTCTCTAAGATAAAATAGCAGGTTATGTAAGGATCACCTTTCTTCACTGGCTCTACGAAAAATGTTAAACTAGTTTGATTCTTACCAAAAAGGTGTGAGCAATCTCTTTGATACTTTTTCGCACTCAATGTAGATCTTCTTATTTGAAATTACGACACAAGATATACTTAGGTACATATTTTTTTTGTTTTAAATTTGTTTGTAAACTTTAAAATTTTCATTATTATCTCATATTCTTACAATAAGAAAAAACTTACTTGAAACTTTCTGATTGCATCCAATTTCACTTAAGCCTGTCGTTGTTGAGAAAAATAAACTAAGAGCTTTTGGGTTGAATCCCTTTCATGGCACTTCCTTTTCTTAAGGGACAAGAAATGAGATACATTAGGGTCTTACCTGCGTAGTCAATTATTTATGTTCTTTTGTGATAACTTTCTTCGTCACAGCGAAAATGTCTGATTAATTTATTCCCCAGCTTAAGTGGCAGACATGAAACAGAATGAGTCAAGAATACACTAATATTTTACAAAAACAAGACTAATTTTACCTTAATATACGAAATTTTTTATAAAACATAAACTGTTAGAGGTTGATAATTAAATTGTCTGGGGCTAGCCCTTCTTTTCTTATATTTCGTAGATTAATAATACAGCAAGAATACTTCAGGTGAGAATTCTAAATATTTTATATTTTGAACTGATATTTTTAGGGTTTTATTACTTACATAATTTATTGAAGTTTCTTAGTTTTTGAAGTGACTCTATATTTAATCATTGTGACATTACTAACTACTATTGCTACTAGTACCACCACCACCACCACTACTCCTCGGGCCTACCGTAATCTAAGGATTTGTAAAATCTGACAATAACTTCGACAAAATTACTTCTTTTTATTTTTTAAACAATTTTCGGCACTAAGCAGTTAGAGTTTTGAGAATGTTATAGGCCATATTTTTATTTTAAAATCACCCTATTTTTATTTGTAATTGTTAACTAACACAACATCATGTACAATTGATGGTCACGCATTTTTGCACAGAAAAATTAAGTGAAATGGCCTTCTGCATGAATTTAATTGGTTATTAGTAAGTTTAAATTTTAAACTCATGTGAGTTTTAGAATTTAAAGCTTTTAATGCAATGAACCGAACAAACAATTAATAACAATTTCCAAAATTTATAACGGTCTAATTATAAGAGTTACTCTGGCTGGCGACTGACTTTATGACTTCTGTTTATTAAGGAACCCTGTAATTATTAACTCGCTGTATATATGTTTATTATAACTCAAATCAAGAAGGACTTGTAACGGAGTAAGAGAACGCACTGTCTATATTTCCAAACCAATCACAAGCATTTTACCAATATATTCTACAACAAAATATATCAAATAAAATACATACGAGTGATACCTATTTGCTATCATTATACATAGATACTGTGTAAGTTTCCTTAAAAGTCTAACCGGAACTTTTAGCTACTGGCTATGTTTGCCTCCAGTATCGCTTTCTACAATTTCCTCAGGCCATATTGTGTACGGGAAATCTGAACACATTGTTTCCTTGTATCAAATGTGGCGCCAAGCCAAGTTTTCGTACATTTATTATCTTTAAAAAACAAAAGTAATATCGTTCATATAGTGGTACCGGAACCTGGTCACTTATACCGGAACACAAGCTTCTTATGGCGGCGTATTTAAAACCAGGGTTAGTTGCCATCCAGATGGGCTTGGAGCCCTACCAGCTTGGGTTGATTAGTCGCCTTTTAAGACAGGTCTGTCTGCGGTTTTTTATAGTTATAGTTTAACAGTCCAGTAACCGATAGCAGATGGTCACCGTCACCAACGGACGTCTGCAACACCGAAGGCATTAACGACGCGCTGCAGGCCTCTGAGAAATTATATAACGCCTTTCTTAATATGAATATGAACGGAAGTTCATTCCAAACAGGTTTTGCAGAACTTATGGCCATAATGACGATATCTATTAGATATGTGATGGTGCTGGTTGGTGAGCATCATTCGTAAATCAGCCATTCATTCAGATGATGACGTGGAGGTTTCAGTTATCTCGCTAAAAGTTATATATTAATCAGTATATTCGTGTAAAATATACTATTTTACTAATTGTTTACTAATTTGTTTCTGCCAACACCAGCAAAAGCCACGGGCACAATTTCCGTCCCTGGTCCGGATGTTAAGTATACCAGTTGTTTAGTATCTATAACAGAAGAACTCTGTTGCTTACTTTGATACTAGATGGGGGTGTAAAAATTGTCATTATTATTTATATTATTGAGACGATACGTACTACATTTATAACGTCTACCATTTCGTGTCAGAAACTTAAAAGAGTCATGCTTATTTTTCCTGTGGAACAACAGACAGCTGAAATCGTCCTTAATCTTAAGCAGTTACCATGACCTATGGATATTTGCAACGCCAGAGGCACAAAGATGACGTCCGCAAAGGGGAACTAGAACCTGGTCACTTATGAATACAACACAAGATTATTACGTCAGTATATTTACAGCCCAGGGCTGGTTGCAACTCGGAGACATCGCAGAGCAATGATCAAAAGCCAATCGTACGATGTCCACATAACGCTTTGGATGGCGACCGGAGTTTTAGTCGCTGGCCATAACATCCGGCCAGCATTGCAAAGGTGGTCGCCGCATGTCGACTTCCCGCAGAGATTCGGCGTAGTACTGGTCATTCGGTTTCTCCGGTATACAAAAAAAGGCTGGTTGCCATCTATACGGACTTGGAGCCCTACTTGGGTTGTTTAGTCGCCATTAACGGCTGGCTGCCCCTGACCGCAGAGATCAGTATTCATACTCCGCTTCCTGCAGGGAAAGGACTACTTAATTTCCAATGCATTACTTAACATTTTATTACTTATGATTTTATTCTTATATGATGTTATCACATCTATAATAGTCATGTTTTATATAAATTGAGCTCTTAGAAACAATTAGCTCTCAATTATTACGACCTAACGGTCAAATACAATACAACGCCCAGACGAAAAGTTAAACCAATAACCCAATAAGGTGGCTGAAAACTTATTTAGCGCAAACCCAGTACAAATAATTTAATTACACGCGAGCAAGACCTAAACGTGCTTATCGCTCTAATAAATAGCTATAATCAGAGATTGGGAGGCAAAGGTTCAAAGTTTGGGATGAATTCGAGCCAAGTTGAGGTGTTAAACGGATTATAGTTACCAAATTTTGGGCCCTTTCATTAATCGAAACGTGGAATTAGGGAATTTAGAGGCGACACTGTTGATGAATTGGCGAATATTGAATAATTGAATGAATATTGTCAATCTACGTAATATTATAAAAGTGAAAGTTTGGATGGAAGTTTGATACTCGACCGTGGAAGTAAGGTAGACCGTAATTTGATGAAATCCGGAAAATAAATAGCTTATAAGCTACATATATGTTTTTATCTCTCTCAAACAATTACACACGCACACTCAATCGCAGGTCAATTTACATCTGAACAAAGTTACGAATAAAAGTATCAAATACATCATCATCATCTTAGCGTTGAATCCCGGTTGCAGCCCAAACTCGCTTCGCCGCCCGGGGTCGGTTTTCCGACTTTTTCTTCTCCACTTCGCACGGTCTTCAGCATCCCTGGTAGTGAGCTCATTGGCTTATTGCATTATCATCGGCCCTCGATATATTTACAAAGTTTGAACGAAATCTGGCCGTTTAAAGTTGGTCAAAATCGCCCCCAAAGGAGTCGGTTACAAACATATAAGTGAAGCTAATGTCAAAAGAGTGTTATTCATATGACACTCATCATTGACACCATAGTCTCTTTGAGTCCAATCTGTAATCATATTCGAATATTCTGCTCTTTTTTGGTTTTGTTTTTTGCTGTATTCCAGTTATGTCTGTAAAAAAAGGTAAAAGAGACAAAATACAAACTAAACAACTCAAGTAATATAGGTTTTATACAACAGCTTAAACCGTTTCCTCTTTAGAAGACTGCACACCAGTTACACCTTTATGTCATCTTAAGATGGCATACAAAGTTGCAATTTTAATTTAAAAAGTGTATTGTAATTTCAATTAAAAATCCTGGCCATGTGGTTCCTGCGAAGAAAATGACAAAGCTTCGTCCAGTTTCTAGGAAATTAATTTCTATTAAATTAAAAATTAAATTTCTCTTAAAAACGATAAATGCATTACTTCTTTTGCTTGTTTATATAGAAATTGGAGTGAATCTGGACTACGAGATAGGCGACGTCCTCCCGTTTCTAAGAAACTCTAAGACAATAAATGCATGACTCTTTTGCTAGTTTATATATTATATGTTAAATGGGAGAGACATTTGATTTTTTCAAGATGCTGTGGTCGTAAACTTATTCCTGGACCACAAGCCAGTTTATCCGTAGGCCTAGGCGGTAGGCAAAGGACAATAGCGGGGTTTTTAGTAACTAGTCGGATGTCCCACATATTTCTTGATGTCCCCGGATCGGGGAGACTTGTCATCAAAAATTTTCCTTGAAAAAGGCCGTACAAATAAATGCACTTCTGGACTTGTTGAAAGTACGCTACTAAGCACGATACTTGGCCTATTGTATTCGTTTCTCACCAGCAGCCTTTCATAGAGCTTACTGTTCAGACCTTCGGGTGGTCTGTGAACGTCCTACATTAAAAAAACGTTCTTCTCTTAAGAATTCGATTCACTCCAATGATCGTCATCCTCTGATTGATTATATACATATACAATTCAAGGTACCTGGTATTTCATTCGTAAGCCAATCTAAAAACCCACGGTTCAAATATCACGGTATCTTGTACCGCTTAGGCAGTTTTCCTAGTCTCTTGTACATAAATAAATAAAGCCTTTATTTTTCCTACTCATATATTGTTTGTTGTATCTACTAAAGTTAGTAGTGCTAATACTAATATTAACTTAGTAATTATATGTTAGTTTGGTTAGTTGCAAGAGTGTGGATCCTTTTTGGGTCAAGGCCTCTTCCTTCTCCTTCCATGCTTCTTTATCCTTTGCTAGTGTTAAACAGTCGTAGCCTACACTTACTGTTATATCATCAGCCCCCGTTTTAATTATCTACCAACATGCTTTTTCCGACTGGTCCTCTCCATTTGGTGGTTTTTATGGTCCACCCATCGTCTATCAATCTTAAAATATGGCCGGTCCATTGCCAAAAAAAAAATATTAACCACACAACGAAAAATGGAGAGAAGTATGTTAAACAAAAGGAAAGTGCAAAAAATAAATAGCGACATCATACGGGGGCAGACAAAAAAGACTGACGCATTATCTAAATCTAAGACTAAAATGGCAATGGGCCGGATATACTATATTTCTTACATATTATAGCATAATTGCAATGTGCAGACGTTGAAAGAAAACATCGTAAGGAAATTTGCTTACAGCGATCACCGGCTTAAGTAAGCACTAATCTACTTTGGACAAGTGTGGCCGGTTTCCAGTCCGTTCTCTCTAAGAGAAGACCTGCTCAGCAGTGGGATGTTACCAATTGTTTTTTCTTTTACGCAATCCCTCAGAGAATAAATATAATATTAAGACTAAATGAAGCCAACAGTATGAAATTTAATGCAAATAGAAATCGAATAAACGTATTTCATATTTATAAATCCCGCACGTTTTGAAATAAAGCCAGGTGCATCCCCGAAATCGGCATTTTACGATTGACGGTAATGCGCGTCGTCAATTTTACTTTATGACTCAGTCCCGCTCCGCGGCGTAGGGTGACTAGCGGAGCAATTCCACCCTATGGTATGGTACAACTGTGAGCGACAAACATGTATTGTGAAAAATATTTCAAATAAAATCATTATATTATGTAATGAGAGTTATAAGATTATTCTATCAGGACTATCGAGTCTGGATTAATCTCACCAGTTAGGTACAACTAGGATTTTTTTTTACAATATGGATGTAAAAAATATTTTCATGATTTTTATCAAATAGATTTAGACTCTGTTCAAACTAAATATATAAGTACTTAGTACTTCGGTGGTATTATACTCGGAGACCAATCTAGAGATCCCGGGTTCGAATCCCATGAAGGTATGCACCGCTTGGTCATTTTTTTCGCCTAATGCATTACAGCATAATTGCCAAGTACTGCCGGAGAAGGAAAATATCGTAAGGAAACATACATACCAATATTAACGGTAAGAATAACTCGCCAATCTCTTATTACATATAAAGGGCAGCAAAAACAAAAGAACATTCTTTACTTTGGCCCTGTCTTCAGGGAGACCTTTACAGACTACCTATGGCTCCAAAGTGTTTTGAAATCTCTGGAGTACGTTTTCTTAAAAACTATCTTGGCTATATTTTTTTCCAATTTTTATCTTTTACCTTTTTGTTCGAGGAAGGAAGTTACAAGGCATAAGAAAGCATATTATTCTGCATATTGACTGTACTCAACAGAGGATTCCTACAAAGAAACCACAAATTTCACCATAACAACGTACCTCTGACTATGAAATATACACTTCGCATAAGATAAAAATTTCTAAAATAAAAAATGAAGAGAATTGAAGCGTTCTAAAACGCTTACACAGGGAACATATAATTTGTAGCGAATTGCAGTAATAGAGTTTACATGTATATATAACATATAAACAATGTTGTTAGAATTGAATAAAACTACGTGATTGTTCTTTAATATAAAATAACATGACACTAATTCTATGTGGCTTGTTCGTGACGTAAATGATAAAAAAATATATGGCTTGTAACAAGTACTGAAAATATAACATTCTTGTTTTAATTTTTTGTACGGTATTTATATTCAAGTTTGTTGAAATTTTATAAGAAACATAATTGATGCAAGTCTGCTAGCTTCTATACCCGATGTCTGCATACAAGAGCGAAGTAAGAATGCTGATCCTTGCAGCCGGGGGCTACCTATCGTAGAAAGTGAAAAATCACCCTAGCTAGGTGAAAGGGTTCCACGCCCGTCTCGATGGCGACCATCATAAAACTGTGGACATTCAGATCATCAACAAAATATTTGTTAATTTATATGACAATTCTTTATTTATGATTCAAAATTACTAACTAGTATTAAACCAACTAAAAAGTAGGAATCTAGCGTGTCATGTAAAGGATGAAAGTGAACAGACTCGAAAACAGAAGCAGATTAAAGAAAGTACGGATAAATTGCGTATAAAATGACATAGAGAGAAAATGAGTATATGTTGCAATTATAGCTAAAAAAGTAGAGTGAATAGAGAGGTATACGCTGACTCCACATTATATGCGATAAGAGCTGAAATAAAACCATGCAAGTTAAATTAACTGAACAAGAGTTAATTTAACTCTGGTTCAGATAAATTAATCTTAGAAAAAAAGTCTAAGCATCGTTGGGCGTACTTGCCCAGTCATGACACTCTCTCTCGTGCCAAAGTAATCAACATAAGATGGAATAGATTTGACTAAATTTGGTTTTTTTATAAGGGTGATTATTGTCTGACCTTGAAAGGAAGCCCCTGCATTAGAACCTGTAAAGATATTAATGGAGATCCTAACACTCTTATCCTATTTATACCATTATCTTATGGAGGAAACGAAAAAGTTTTGTATCTTTACATGATAACTCCTTATTTAATATTACAAACCTATTTACCACGGCCAACTTGATTCTACAATAAACTATTTGAACTGAAGAACGCGCGTTAAAATGTCACTTTTGTATATTATACTAGCCGATCACGCCCGCTCCGCTGAGCGAGAGGCAAAATTAAAACGAAAAAAGGGAAATCTTCTTAAGACAAATTTTTTTTTTCATTAAAATGTATCCTATGTTAAATAACTCCAAGAACATGTGTACAAAGTTTCATGATGATCGGTTAAGTAGTTTTCGGGTGAAACCTTAACAAACTTACTTTCACATTTATAATATTAAGTATGATAAGTATGATTGAAATGTGTTTTGTGTTTTAGTGGAATTATTTTTTAATCTACAAGTTAACTACTAAATATACCGTTTACCGTATTTTCCTATATACTCAATGTATGTATATTATAATTATACAGCCTTTAATCTTTGATATATGTCTCAGAATGGAAACACAGTTACAAGCTGGCTTTATAAACAGAAAATCGATATTGAAAACGTAATGATACCACAAAAGTGTTTTCCATATTCCAACCTCCATATTGTTTCATATAAGAAACATTTATGTGATATATGTGAGCAACTATTTAATCCAAATAACTTCAAAACATAAATAAAAAAATAGCATTCCTCTCTATTACGTAGTATTATCACACGTTAATCTTTCCGCATGACGCGAGGAGCGCCGCGCCTCTTCTGGGAAAAATTGGACATGATCACTCGGTCCTGCGCATGGTCGGGAATAAATCAGTAGGGACCGCCACCACTATCTTTTGTGAGACAGTAATGTCGGCGAAGGAGGCGGTGGAGCAGGAGCGGAGAAATCAGCTCCCCTGGCTGCCATAGACTGCGGTCGCGGACGAAACTTGATTTGTCGAAATCCTTACCTGACGCACACTATGCAAGAGACCTGCTGTGATAAGGGACGAGCCTGGACCCCGGTATCGGCAGGACAGTTGTCCTTTGGCCTAACCACTAGGAGATAGGAAGACAGAGATGTTTGGAGAGGGGGGGGGTTTAGGGTTTGAAAATGAGATCCTCTTCGATTAAAAAAACATCAATCTTGTTCTTTTTATAGTACCAAGATATGTCAATCATTCAATTCGGAAATCAGCCAATCATTGTCCATTGGTGGACATGGGTTTCTCCAAGTTTGCACAAATGCCTTGCTTTGCTGCAGGTCGTGGGTACATCGGGCTGAGGGATGCCCTACGCTACGTTTGCCTAGACGCGGTCGCCACTCCAGGGCACGTTTGCTCCAACGCCCATCAGTCATTTCAGATAACTGGTATAAAAGACTTATTAGAAAAGAGGACTTCGTCATTAGCTATAAAACTAAACCTAGAAGCTATAAAAATACCTAATTGTTCTAATATGAAAAACAAGTCAATGTATTCCTATAAATACCCCATCCAACGCATTCAGAAACCCAGTCCCGTGGGCCGTCCGTACTTCGAATAGAAATGCGTTGATTATTTTCCAAATAGCCCATTTTGTGATTCGTGGCCAGGTATTGTCCGACCGTGTGCAATTGTCGACCCCTTCATGCCTGTTTTATATTATAACGAACCTACCCAAATTGGTTTCCTTATAGCCATGTATATAATGTGCTTTGGAAATTTATACATGACACAAAGTTGTGATCATTATATACATATATGTATTTAACAATGTTCCTGTTGACTGTATATTTTTATTTTATTCCTGAGGAACAACAGAAAGGCTGACGACCCACTTAATATTAAGCATTTACCATCGCCTATGGATGATTGTGACGCTAGGGGCACTACAAATACGCTGCTGTCCATATAGTTAGTGGAACTAGGATCACTAATGCCGGAGTAAAATACAAGGTTATTATGGCAGCATATTATAGAGCCAGGTTGGCTATTATCCAGACGGACTTGGGGCTCTACCACCTAGCTAGGTTAGCTAAGAGTCAGTATTCTTACTCCGCCCCAGCACAGAAAAAACATACGAGTATGTTAGAATGCTCCGATTTCGGTTGTATTTATTAAAGGGAAATTACTTAAAATTAGATTCTTTTGATTTAATACTAAGTTATATGCTCAGTTGGCGATATTAAAGATCGTAAACGGGGCACTCACGTTAAACAATGGGTTTTGAGATGGAGCTCTTGCGCCAGATTCGAGGGCTCAGATTGCCGTCATTTAGCCCAGGGCACAAGGCAATGGCGGAAGCGATTCAAAACTAAAATTTAATACTAGTACTTCTTCTTCCTCCTGCCCTTATCTCACATTATATGGGGTCGGCACAACATGTTACATGTTGTAATAGTAGTGGCTTAGTTTTTACAACCGGCCGTCTGCCCGACGTTAACCCCTTTTTGGGGAATAATCTGTCATCCTTTTCATTTAATTTATTTTTCTCGTTTCACATTGAGAGTATAAATAGTATTAATTATAAAATATAAAAATTATAAAATCTTAAGTTAATAATAATAGTACTTAGGATTAATATTTAATATTGATACTAAACTTAATAAATTATTTCACAAATGTATTTGTAATAATATTATTAAAATAAGTTTATTTAATAATAATTTCATTAATTCAACGTCATGGTTAATTTTTGTATTTTTTTATAACTTAAGCATAAGGTTGTTACAAATAATAAAATAAAGCGTTTAATAAAAACTATTTGATGATGATGCTCTAACGATAATTAAAAACAGATGAAATAACAATATTGTATTATAGATCAAATATTTTAAGCAAACATCAGAGAGGAAGAAATTTAAAAAATATTTAGGAATGAATAATTAATCTTCTTATAAACGTTATATTTGTCCTTTTAGATCCCAATGTTAGTTGTATATAATTTCGTTAGAAATCAGTATCTTTTAAGGTAATAAATCAGGCGAAAATATTGTATATCATATTTACTTTTAGAACAGACTATCCAATCCTGAAACTATGAACTCTGGAAACAAAGACGTTCTTTTAACACCTGTAAACTCAATAGGTTCAAGACACCGGGTTTATTTTTTTTTTTGTTTGCTTTTATTACTGAAGAGCAGCAGACAGACAGACGGCCCACTTAATATTAAGCAATTACCGTTGCCTATGGATGTTTGCGACACTAGAGACACCACGAATACGCTACTGAGTACAGGAACCTGGATCACTAATACCGGAATGCAACACAAGGTGGCATACTTATAGATCAAAGGTAGTTGTAATCGTAAGGGTTGTTTAGTCGCCTTTTACGACAGGTCGACCCCAGTAACAGTGGTTAGTATTCTTACTCCGCCCCTGCACGGATAAATATTTATCCTTCATTTTCACAAGCCGTAAGAATAAAATGCAATTACCTTCTTATTATCTCAAGACATGGCTTTTAAAAGTGTAAATGGTTAGAGAATATTGTTTTGTTTTTCTTCTATGCCTTGTACTATATACAAACACTCAAAACTTTCAAGGGGTTTTTATCTTTCAATACTACTTGAGGTTTGGCAACCATTCCAATACCTGTATTTTATACAAACGTTTTAACGAAAAATTATATTCATCGTTTTCTTTAGTCTACAGCAATTAATACGCTGATCATCCTCAATAGACTTATTTTAAAAAATTGCTAGTTTATTGAAATAAGTAAAAACCATATACGAAGTATTAACAAATATTCTATTGACAGGCTCTCATACAATTTGTCTTTATACAAATAAAATAAAATGAATAAATAAATATACAAAGACATCGCCATCTATTCCCAAAATAAGTAACTTAGCACTTGTGTTGGTATCTTAATAGAACGGTCGCCAAATGTTTGCGATGTTATACGGAAAGTGTAAAATGATAATCCTTGGTAGTTTACGTCATTATATTCTTATTTTACATAAAATTATCGGTGTGCCGACGCACCGACTTTGTTTTCATTGATCAAGATTGAGATGTCTAAAATACGTCTGCCCGCCCCGTACCGGCCGGGTGACGGCAGTGTAGCTCATCATCATAGCGTATGGCAATCCCTGCTTGGATCAAATGTCTATATTCAGATTTTTCAGCCAGCTCTCTGGGTCAGCGGTGAAGTTGTGCAGCTCGGCGATATCTCCGGGAAAACAGCGAAGTGGGCATTCATTCACAACGTGAGAAAGAGTTTGGTCAGGTGCTCCACAGTGTAGCTGTCAATGTCAGTTTTATATTTTTAATTTTATTGCAGGCGTAGGCAACTTGTGTTATGGGTAATAGTACCCATAACACAACTGATGAACTACAGATATAATTTTCTTCTATAAATAAATACATATCATACATAACCACCCAGACGTGAGACGGTAATCAAACTCGTAACCTCCGTAGCCACTACGCCACGGAGGTTGATATTGTTTGTAAATCTTACAAATACTTTTATTAACGTGCGTAAATTTACAATGTGTCATTAACTGTGTTCAAAATCATTTTTCAAATAGGTAACGAAAAATAATACATCCCATCAACTATATTATATCTTTATTTATGCTACAACTGACTCGGCACACGTTGTTCTACCATATAAAAAAAAAACTAAATAACGTTAATACTTATTTCACCCCCTTCAAGTTTCATTTTCATGACAAAAAGTAGTAGCCCTAAGTCCTTCTACAGGGTCCAATCAATACCAAAATTCATTTAAATTGGTTCAGCGGTTTAGGCGTGACAACTTAACAGTCAGAGTTACTATCACAATTTTAGTATTAGTATTCTATGAATTGGAAAAATAATTGTTAAATAAATTACAATTATTAATAAAATTCAAAAATTAATTCGTTATAGTCTTACATTCTAGTGTTGAGGAACAGAAAACCAGCCGACGGCCTACTTAGTAGTAAGCAGTTACCGTAGCTTATGGATATTTGCGACACCAGGGGCACCGCGAACACGCTGATGGCCGCATATAAATACCGGATGGACCTGGGTCAACAATACCGGAACACAGCACAAAGTTATATGGCGATGGGATTGGAGCACATCCACCTGATTAGGGTTGTTTTATCGCGTTTTACGACACAATGACCCGGCCGCAGGAATCGGTATTCTTTTTTCGCCCCTGAACAGAATTATTGTTTATTAGAAATTCTGTAAACAAATTTCACATAGTGCAAGGAAATGCTGTTAAAAATATATTTTGGCATATGTGATATTTTTAACAGGATCATTAGCAAATTATCCAAGACACGGAAATAAACATAATAAAAAATGCTGCATGAATATTTATAAAACAATATTAAAATCGTTTTCATATTTTTATGTCTTACAATTTTAATGACTATACTGAAAACAGTATTAAACTTTAAAATTAAATTTTTGGTTGCTCACGCATGCGTAGTGACTTTCACCCTGGTTCTACCAGGTTACCCACACATACAAAATTATAGGTGAACTAAGACACACAAACAAATTTTCCAGCGACGATTCACTCACACGTTTACAGATTTCTATTCCTACACTATAAATGAAAGCACACATGGAAATACCAACCCTGGCGATCAGTTTCCCGCAAGGTGTCGTGAATGATGCACGTAATTTCATTCGGGATTTTCAATATATCGGAACGTATTTAAGTGATTTATGTTGACAGTGTTTGTGAACATATAACTAATTTTTTTGTGAAGTGTAAGTGTTACTAAGTTTACATGTGTAGTTTTAAGTGATAAGTTTCTTCAGGATTTATTAAAAGGTAAGGTGAATTATTTGTCTAGATAAACTTAAATTAAGTTACTGCGTTACGTACGTTACGGCTTTACGGAGGTTTGACTATTTTTGATATACCTAGTCATTTGGTTTTCTATACATAAAATTGTAACACTGTGCAATTTCATTATTATTAAGATTATTGAACATATAATTCCAGAAGCTACACGTATTTATAGGTATTATTACGAAATAAACTAATTTTGTTACGCTGAATTTATAAGGAATAATATTAATTATATCAATTTACAATAATGTGTAATACACAAGGAGAAATAGTAAGGAAATCTAGATATTAACTGTAAGTCTTCCTTTAAAAATATTTTAACAAATAAAATAATTATAGTTACAATCAAATATTTAAGAAATGATTGAAAATCTGTCGAATTTTTATTTCAAAATCTTAGAAGATTCTGTGATAAAAATTATCGTATCTGAATCAGAATGCTGGGCCACAAAGGGCTTCACACTTCCCACAAAGGGGAAGGATGTTACATGCTGTGGAGATGTGATAAGTGTGAGTGTGACAGAATTGATTAAATCAGAGGCAAGTGTACCTTTAAGAAATGAGTATTATTTTTATATGAGAAATGTATAGTTAAGTATAGTGTCAATTAGTGAAAATGTAAGGATGCTAAGTAGACAAAGGAGGGGATTAGAAAATAGAGATGAATTGTGTAAAATATGATTCGGAGTTTGAGATGGTGGTTGATAGAGTAGAAGAAGAGGATGGAGCGTGGGGCAAATATAAGAGATAGTTCTATACAAAAAAAAATATTTTTGATAATGTAAATCACATATCACTGAATACTTATAGAGTAAATATACCTTTTTTCATTTCGATAAGTTCCACTTCATATCAAATATAAGTGAAACGACAAATAATATAAAACTTATGTCAACACGTCACTTTTATCAGATAATTTCGTTTTTTTATTGCTGATGGTCTACTTAATAGTGAGTAACTTACCATCGCCTATGGATGTTCACAGCGCCAGGAGCATTAATAATACTGCTAACGGGCTTGAAGCCTTACAAACTAGCTGGAGTACTTTTGTCACCTTTTAACGCATGAGTCAGCATTTTTTCTTCATCTCTGTAATGAGAAAATAAACACAACTATTTGAAAACACTACATGCAAGTATCTTTTGCTACTGTTCCCTCGTCGAAATCCAAATCAAAATCAAAATGTTATTATTTTTCCTGCGAAAACTGTTCACGCTTAAAGATCACGCTTCATTCTTTTTAAAATAGTGCAATAATTAGTGATAGTGACTTAAACCCTTAAAGCAATTAAGTTAAGAATCCGGCTCCTACAAGATATAAATATGAATTGAAAATACCATCATTTGTGCATTCAAACAGACAAATTATTGTAGGCCACTGCGTAAGACCAGTGTTAGTTTCTTATAATCAACTATACTGCATAGGACCTTTACAGGGAATTATATTTGTAATGTGATTTTATTTAATTTAATATTATTTATTATTATAGGACGACCCTTGTGGCGTAACGGATAATGTGTTTCGGTACGGTTGCGAAGATCACGAATTCGATTTCTTCCACATCCGATTTATGTATAATAGGCATTTATTTGCAAAATAAAAGTATATGTATATAGTATCTTATAGTACTTATCTAGTAACCATAACACAAGTACTACGCTACTTAGTTTGGGACTAAATGGCGATGTATGATTTGTCCCAGTATATTTATTTATTTATATTTTTATGTAAATATTTTTTTACTTTCTTTTATTTCTTTCAAATTCAATTAAAATAAATACAATTGAATAGTGCAATATACTTGTTTAATATAAAAAATTAATTATGAAACCCGTGACACTATTATTTGTATTCAGTATGTCTTTGCAGAGAAACCATTATACTCGTACAATATTTAGTTTAACCGCGTAAAGGTTTCGTAGAAAACATAAATCGTGTTTGGATCTGTACATACAGTTCAAATGAATTAATTAACAATGGATTTATAGGTTTCCCAAATAAAAAAAAAATATTTATGTTCATAGATTATTTTAGGCAAACGGTTAAAAATTTAATTAACGAATTAAATCTTAGTTAGATCTAAATTAATAACTTTTATATTTTACAAAAATAATTTAATAATTTGTAATTGTGTAATGATTATCATCAATTCAAGAAAATTATGT
Source organism: Malacosoma neustria (assembly GCA_963693495.1). Lineage (NCBI taxonomy): Eukaryota > Metazoa > Arthropoda > Insecta > Lepidoptera > Lasiocampidae > Malacosoma > Malacosoma neustria. The sequence continues at coordinate 7,468,771 of OY856396.1, read as the reverse complement.
CAGTTTAGTATTCATAAACGAAACCGTTTGATGCTACTTGGGACTAAATACCGTCGTCAGCGAATTTGAATCCTCTGTTTGACATAGGTGTGTGCATCGCAACTATCCTTAGGCCTTAAGTATGCCGCTATAGTAACCTTGTGTTGTGTTCCGGCATAAGTGACCCAGGTCCCCCTACGTACATCCCCTAGGTACCCCTACGGGACAGCTCCGTGTTCGCGGTGCCCTAGCGTCGTAAAAATCCATAGGTCTGTTTGACATATGACCCAAGTCTGCTTAGTCCAGCCCTGGTAAGCTTTCGCAGGCAATAGGGACAGGCTATCCTACAGTACGTTTGCCAAAGCGTGACCTCTATTAAAGGACACGTTTGCCATCGCTCATCGGTTCGACAGACATGACCGACCACTTCAGTTTGCATATCTGAAACTAAATGGATGTGTAAATTTTTACACTATTTTTTTATTCTTAGAAAAGCTTCTTCCATTTAATTAATAAGTATAAACGTAAAACATAAATCGACAATCAAAACGATATCACGCGTAACAATTGTTCCTTGAAGCACCATCATTAAAATTCAGTAATTGCTTTCACATTACCTTACCATAGAAAGAAATACAGAAGTGATGCTTATGTATACCCATAGTTTTTAAGTCTTCTAGACTTTATCCTACATTAAACGGGGTCGACACATGATGTCCTCTCCTTCCACTCTCTTTTGTTAGCCGTCATCTCAACATTCACACCCTTTTCCTTAGAATAATTATACATAGAAACCTAGTCCGCGCCGCATATTTTGAAGCATCTTATTTGGAGCCAGAAATGGCTCCAGAAATGGCTCCAAACGCCCGATTGCTCCGTAGTGTTCAATGTCAAAGCATGCTGAACGTGTCTCGCGAAAAAAATAATTATTATGACGATTGGTGCAGTTAAATTGTGTCACAACACATCTGAAATACAAAAGAAGTGTAATAACATCACTTTTCACAGGAAAGCTTTCAATATTTCATAGTATATTGTAGTTAATTAGGTCAAACTAGAAATGTTTTGTTTCAATGCTCAATGTTGCCCGAATGTGAAAATATTTTACCATTTTAACTGAATTTATTACTCCCACTAATTAATTTTAAAACATTGTTACTGATTTTTACGCAGGTATGTGATACGTTTTTTAATTTAGGTGTTTGTGTGATTTAGCGATGTTATATACCGGAAATTGTGTTACTTGAAAGTTGAGAAGTATAAACGAATTTTATTTTCGGGAACTGGACCTATGACAACATTACTCAAGTGTATGTTTGCGTGTCGCCGAGCATAAGTACGTAATCGTCACGCCTGTGTGAATCGGTTTAGTGCTTCACTTTTGACATAGCGCTTTTAAGTAGACTATCTTTCTATGTGTAATTATTCTAAGCCCTTTTCACTATTTCATATTTATAAAATCCATCATTTTTTCTTTGGTCTATCTTTCCGACTGTATCCATCCATTCTCTTTTTTTATTACTATAGGACAGCAGACAGGCTGACAGCCCGCTTAAAATTTAGCAGTTACCGTCACCTATGGGTGTTTACAACGCCAGTGGAAACGCGAACATGCTGCTGTCCCTTAGGGGTACATGTACTTGGATCACTGATGCTGGAACACAACACAAAGTTACTATGGCAGCATACTTAAGACCAAAAGTGATCGCCATCCACACGGGCTTGTGGCCCTACCACGTAGCTAGAGTGGGTTGTTTTGTTGTCTTTTACGACAGGCCGACCCCGGCCGCAGAGGTAAATAACAAACATAAAAAATACCGTCGAATTGAGAACCTCCTCCTTTTTTGAAGTCGGTTAAAAATGCACTATATTACGAAACGGAGTACAGAAGACTTCATCAAAATCCGTGAAGCGTTAACTTCACCTAAATTTATTTATTAGATTGTGAATATAAATCCAATTATACGATTGAACGCTTCACTATATATCTTTAACATGACACGGACATAAAATATGGGACAAAAATAAAGTTCATATTTTTGATTTTATTGTAATGTTAAAATAAGGTCACAGCAAATGTATATTTACTAGATTGTAAATTTCGTTTTGTTTGTCATTTTCGCGACAAAAGGTATGTTCTTATATATGTATGTTCTTGTAGCCTATGTTCTTCTCCAAGATCCGATATATATGTATACCTAAATTCGTTTCAAAAAGCGATTTAGATATGAAAATCAAACACACTCAAATTCACATTTATGACATTAATAAGGATAATTTTTTTTGGTTGCTATAGGATAGCAGACAGGCTGACGGGCCCGCTTAGAATCTAGCAGTTACCGTCGCCTTGGGTGTTTGCAACACCAGTGGCATTGCGAACACGCTGCTGTCGCATAAGGGTACAGGAACTTGGGTCACCAATGCCGGAATACTACACAAGGTTATTATTGCGGCATACTTAAGACCAAATTATATTGGGTTAAATAAAAATAATATTTGGAATTTGCTAACATAGGTTGTAGACAAATCTTCACATTTTCTTCATAATGCACAAGGAACGATTTCGACTCTCATACTTATTACTAACAAACTCAAATTGCAGGAGAGACACTACACTTCAGATTCCCAAAATTTATTTTAATGTCAACAACGCGGTACATTTTTATTTACCTGACAGCCACGATTTGGGACGTAGTAACACAGTATCATAATGGTACCATTCCCTTGAATTTCTAGCGTTCGTTTATGTAGTCCTTGATAGTATCTTGAACAGAGCAAGCCTGTATGCATATCACAATTAGAAATTGACATTTGTCTTCAGTCCAAAAACTAATACGAAGGGAAGAATGTCATATAATGAGGGAAATGATACATGTGACCTTATTCGTGCAGGGGCGGAGAAAGAAAACTGACCTCTGCGGCCGGGGTTGGCCCGTCGTAAAAGGCGACAAAACAACCCACGCTAGCTACGTAGTAGAGCCTCAAGCCCGTCGGGATGGCGACCGCCTTTGGTCTTAAGTATGCCGCCGTAATAACTTTGTGTTGTATTCCGGTACTAGTGACCCAAGTACCTGTACCCTTATGGGACAGCAGCGTGTTCGCGATGCCACTGGCGTTACAAATAACCATAGGCGACGGTTACTGCTAAATTATAAGCGGGCCATTAGCCTGTCTGCTGTCCTACAGTAATAAAAAAAATTCTAATATTATTTTTAGGGCTTTCGGTCCAATATAGGAAGAAATAGAAGATCGGCCAGCATACGGTAGATACAGTGAGCACTATACAACTACGGCGGCTTCACTTAACAGTTTCCTTGCGATAAAAAAATCTTGCTTTTTATTACTGTTTATATTAAATGCAAATATATGTCGTTTTCATTTCTATGAAACGTCAGATATGTTGATGACCTACTTAAGTAAGTACTGTCGGTTATAGATGATAGCATCGCCAGAAGCATCGCTAACATGCTATTGTCTGCGTAGGGGAACTGGAATATAGCTGGAAACCAGGGGTGGTTGTCATCCAAGCAGGCTTGGAGCCCTACCTCCTGGCAAAACAATCTAAATATTATAACTATCGACCTAGTGATGATTTGAAAAATACGTATTAGCAACATAAAACTATCACGTTATTAAAAATGATGAATAGAACTTACAAATGGGTGAATTAATTGCAAATAAATTTATGTACACTCACTCCTGAAAGGGGAATGACACAAATGGAGTTAAGTGTACCTTTCTGGAAAACTAGTCTCGAATAGCTTTAAGAAGGTCCCCATAAGATTTAGAATTGAGATCGTAAGGGACTCTTGTGACCCGTCCTAACATATTTATTTTACGTGCCGTACTCTTGTTATTTGATTAAATTGAATTTCTTGTGGAGTATTTTTCAAGTATTTTACAGTTATTAAATTCTTAACCTTTTAACAACAAACCTAGTGATGAAAGCTTATTTACGGATTTAGGCATTCAGATAACAAGCGTTGTTGTAAAGGATACGTCATACAGTTTTTTAAGCTAATTAGTTCTAAGTATATTTACATCGCAACTATTATTTACTTTTTTTTTATTGCTGTAGGACATCAGACAGGCTGATGGCCCGCTTATAATTTAGTAGTTACCGTCCCCTATGGGTGTTTGCAATGTCAGTGGTATCGCGAACTCGCTGCTGTCCCATAAGGGTACAGGAACTTGGGTCACTAATGCCGGAACACAACACAAAGTTATTATGGCGGCATACTTAAGACCAAAGGTGTTCGCCATCCAGACGGGCTTGAGGCCCCACCACGTAGTTAGGGTGGGTTGTTTTGTCGCTTTTTACGACAGGCCGACCCCGACCGCAGAGGTTAGTATTCTTTATCCGCCCCTGCATGGATAAAGTATTGATTAAAAATAATATTTACATTCACAAATGAGTGATACTAATGATATTTAAGAGGGTAGCTTTGTGGTACAGCTTAGGCAGTTTTTTCGCCTATTGTGCATTTCGCATATTGTACCAACGTTGAAGGCAAAGGAAGGAAAACATTGTGAAAAAACCTATATGCCTAGATCATCGGTATCTATATGTATACGAGTAACCCGCCGTCTTGTCTCGGACAATCGTGGCGAGTATACTACTCGTTCCCTCTAGGGGGAAGCCCGTACTCAAAAGCTATGGGGACGTTATGGGTTATCTTTAAATACGTGAAGCGAAAATTTTATATCCCTTTTTACGAAAATTTCGCGGACGGAGGAGTATGAAATTTGGGAAAAGTAAAGTTTACATAGAAGTGCAGAAAGCTGTTATTGCCTAAAATCAATTAAATTAAAATAAACATTACGCACACTAATGATCGAATTATAACATACACACACTTGTTTTTTTTTAAAGAGTTTATGGCCTAGTAAAGACCATTAAGGTTAATTTTATAATATTATAATATTTAAGAAAGAAAGAAAGATATGTAAATGTATATACAGGGTTACAGGAAAAGTCGTGCTAGATCCGTTAAAGGCGTGGAGTATCCATCATTTCTGACTTATTTTACTATGAAACACCCTAACCTAAAATTAACCCTTTTCGAGATATTCGACTTTTAATTTTTTTAATTAAAATTGCCGATTTTTAGGCTGCTATATTTTATTATTTTTATTTTATGTGTCTTATTATTATTATTAATAATAAATTGTCTATGGGCATAAGTGATTATATTCTCTTGTCTTATTGAATGTCAAAATTGACAATAACAATGAATGAAACTTTAGAATTGTTTTTATTTGTATCAAGAAAAATATTTATTTATTATTTGTAAAATACATCATGCTCAAGCATATAGAAAATGATGTATAAGTAATCTGAATTGATTTATTTGCCTATTTGTGAAAATGGTGTTTACAAAAAGCAAATATATGCATCACTGGATAACTTCAAAACATTTTAAAATTATCCAGTGATGCTGTTTAATGATGTATTAGAAATATCAAATTATCTGAGTAGCTATCTGAAACCTTGTATTAAAAATTAAATGAATTTTGGTCGAATTTCGACCCCTATATAATTATTGAGTGGAAAATTTGTTTTTAAGATATTAGATTTAGGGTGATTGGGGTGAAGATCGAACGGTTTTTTGATGAGATGAGCAGTGTTGTGTTTGACGTCTTGTAGAGCAGTACATATTAACTTAAGCTAAAATTATATCTATAGTGAATGAAGTAAACAGAACATATTTTTATGTCATATCGATAAATCCCTGTTATATTTATTAAAAAGCAAAAAAAAATCATTACAATTTTTATATCGAAAGAAAAAAACACGGGGAAAGATGAAAGGGTGGTGGGGTAAGATTAATGTTAGACGATAAATTAATGTTAGACGATATTGACGTTCAGTAGGCTACAATTTTAATTGTCCTGACACTTCAGAACTGTCCATAATATCAAAATACCTTCAAATAACACAGATAACACGAATTATTTGTTTTTTATATTTCAATCTTGCCCCGCCGGGGAAAGATTGAACTAGAGGTTCTCTAACTTTACTTGGATAAGATTATACAGAAAATCAAAGATATCAATCATATGAAATCTTTTATTGTTAATGACAAGATAATTTTAAACACAATTACGTACATGTACCTTTTATCATTTTTGCAATTTCTGAAATCGTCAAAAATCGATTTTCAAAAGTTCTGAGCTACCCTATAATTTTTTTTTCTCGAATTGTTTTTTGGAGGAGGCTCATAAAACATGATAAAGTATTGTTACACAAAAAACCACTAAGGTTTGTACCTTAGTGGTTTTTTGTGCTGTTATTTTATTAAGCCAATGTAATAACTGTGAATTTGATAAATTTTAAGTATTTTTGCGCAGTTCGTGTTGTTGACGATCCCATACTCACAGACGGTCTAGACACGCTTGGACTTCGGAGAGACTTTGCGTCTCTTTGCGTATTCTACCGTCTGTACAACGGGGAGTGTTCTGAGGAGCTATTTAGAATGGTGCCCTCGTCGTCTTTCTACCACCGCACTGCCCGCCATCGGCTGGGTGTTCATCCCCATTTCCTGGAGCCTCTTCTTTCCTGTACGAAACGGTTCTCCAGAACGTTCATGTTGCGTACTCTCGGGATCTGGAATGAGCTTCCGGCTGAGGTTTTCTCAGCGCGGTACGATATGGGGTTCTTCAAAAAAGGCGTTATAAAATTTCTTCGAGGCCGGCAGCGCGTTAGTAATGCCTCTGGTGTTGCAGACGTCCATAGGCGACGGTGACCACCTGCCAGGGTGAGCCGTTTGCCTGTCTGCTGAACTCAAGCAATTAAAAAAAAACTACCTTTCAAGCCTTTGCCATTTTGATTTCAAGATTGATCCAAAAAATAGGTTAAGATGTGTCTTTTTGTAAGATTGTAGCTTCCAAGTATGCACCAGTGACATATCTGCAAATACATAAAAACTACTACAAATTACGATCAGCTTTTTTATTGCTGTAGGACAGCAGAGAGGCTGACGGCACATTTAGCCTGTCTGCTGAACTCTCGCTATAAAAAATAAAAAAAATAAAAAAAAACATATTTTTATAGGAGACTTGAAAAAAAGAATTTTTTTGGGGCGCCCTAATATAATATACCTACATTAATAAATAAAAAATTGGTAGTAGATCCACGTCTACAGTTCACTGTAATACATAAATGAGCAGGGTCGACCGGTGCGATACTACCCTCTCACAGAAAATCAGCGTGAAGTGGTTAGCTTCTTAGTGGTTGCCATGTTTTGTCTGGTGAGTTCGAGTTCCGGATGGCCGTTCCTTTTCCCTTTTCCTTAAGGCTACAAGGAATGTTGACGTTTGCTAGATAAACCGATGTGACGTTGCATTGTTCTAGGAGCTATGATGTTGCATTTACTAGCAAGTGTCTGGTGGTCTTTCCCCTTTCTTTAAGTTCCTTCTCCCATTCCTACGAATTATGTTCCTATACCTTATGAGAAGGCAACGCACAAGTAACTCTCCTGTTGTTTCTTGTGTGGGCTTGTATGGGCAGCGGTTGAATCACTTAGCCATCAGGTGACCCGCTTGCTCTTTTTGGCTCTCTTATAATATACAAAAATAAAAGTACCTTACTACCGTATAATATACAAAAATAAGAATACCTTTAGATAATATTAGCTGAAATTGTGCCGGTGAAAATTTATACAATGACTGTAACAAAACAAAACATTTTTCAGGTACACTTTGAGAACATGAGACCATTAGTATGACTTTTAAAAACGGGGCAAGATAGAAACTTTTATATGTTTATCTTACCCCGTCAAATATTGGCGGGTTAAGACGGAATGTTACAATAAATTCTAAAATACAAAAAGTAGCGATAATTAGACATAGCAACATAACTATCAATTAAAAATAATAAGTATATATACAAATAAAAAACTCGTACCTACTTCGTAAATGAAGTTACACGATACGGATTAAGATTAAAACACTCGACTTGCTCGCGTAAATTCCACATCGTAGATATTCCCTTATAAAACACAAGCGATCCCTCAAAACGACAAGTGCCGACTGAGGTGTGGGACGTAACAAAATGGCGGTCTTATGACTGTTGCCTGCATTGGATAAATTACACAAAATCTGTATTTATTGATGCTTTTTTGTCTTACCCCGTTTTTCATCTTCCCCCCACTCACCTTAATTTATTTTTAGGGGATAGAATTTTTACCAACTGGGCAGTTTTTACCAATATAAAGTAAATGGGCCACATCCAGACCAGAATAACTATTTGCAAATTGTTATCCTCCATTAGCCTATTGAGCTAGCTGTTGTCAAATTAAAACGTGAAAATGTTACATATTTTTTTATGACTCGAAACCGCTTGTGACCTCACTCACACTGGGTCACTTTTTAATATATATAAATTCATGTTTTTTTTTTAATTTGCTGTAAAATAGCAAACATGCTAACGGTCTGTTGATAATAATCAGTTACGGTCGTCTACGGTTATTTGCGACGCCAGGGCCACCGCAAACATGCTGCTGTCTGCGTAAGGGAACTGGAACCCTTGACTTATGCCAGACAGCACAAGTTTATTATGACGGCATATGTGGAGACTAGGGTGGTTACGAGGCGATCTTGGACCTTGGATTTAGCTAGGGTTTTGTAGCTCATTACGACAAGCTCGGTCGCAGAATTCTTACTCCGTCCATACACGAAGAAAATTTCTGATACTAAATCTCCGATACGTAAACTGACGGAAACGCTATTTTGTTACACACAAAACATATCTCTATAAAATCACAACCTCTTCAGTCTAAAAATTCTAGCGTTAGGCCTGTTCCAAACATTTCCTTGAAAATTAAATTCCCCGCTGAAATATTCTTCAAAATTAATTAAAATCTGCCCTAGAGGGCATTTGAAGTTAATTTGGGCAATGAGTGATTACAATAGAGCCTTCTCAAATTATAACGGAAAACCATAGTAACTCAAAGTTCATGCTATTACCGCAATCTGAGCCAAAACAGATCACAGACTCGATTTCGTGATTAGTATACTAAATATACACTTTTTTTTTGTAAATAAATAAATATTTTACATAAACACCCAGATGCGAGACGGGAATCGAATCCGTGATCTTCGCAAGACTACTAACGTACGTAAGCTGCTGCGCCACGAAGGTCGTCAATATTAGATAGGAGATTTTTTGTTGTTCCATGCTTATTACAATATATATTGTATTAGAGTGAGAGATATGAGTATTTCTATTAATCAGTTTTGATTTTTTTTATCTCTGTGAGTTCGATATTGTTGTAGAACAGCAGACAGGCTGAGAGCAAACAACAAAACAGTTGTCGCCTATGTTTGCGACGCCAGGGGCACTACTAACACGCTGTCATTCGCGAAGTTAATGTTACCTGGGGCACGTAAGCTTTTTATTATTGCTGTAGGACAGCATACAGGCTGACGGCCCACTTAGAATTTATCAGTTACCGTCGCCTATGGATGTTTGCAACGCCAGTGGCATCGCGAACATGCTTGGGTCATTGATGCCGGAACCCAACACAAAGTTATTATGGCGGCATGCTTAAGACCAAAGGTGGTCGTCATCCAGATGGGCTTGGGGCCCTATCACGTATTGTCGCCATTTACGAGAGGCCGACCTCGGCCGCAGAGGTACTATTCTATCTCCGCCCCTACACGGATAAAATAGTCTGTAGAAATAAGTTACCCATATTTACGGCAATCGCGAATTCTAAAATGTCAATGCCGTCGTATGGCGTAGGCGTTAAATGCCTGTCATATTTGGTCAGTAACATTGTCGAAAGAAAATGTGAATATTATTCATGAGATGATTTTCATTTCTTTAAAGATTTCATGCGTACAAAAATATATTAGTTATGTCAGCTTATAGTCACGCTAATTTCGATATAATGGCCTACTACGGATCTCTTGTGTACCCCAAAGGACTACATGAAATGCTTGCAAAATAATACTAATCCCAGTGTAATACATATTTTTATTATAGTGAGATATGTAAACTAATGGAGTACTTAAAAATAAACAGTTATCATCGCCTATGGATGTTTGCGACGCCAAGGGAATGCTAACACGCTGCCGACTGCGCAGGGGATCTGGAACCTGGATACTAATTCCGGAACACAATATAAGGTTGTAATGGCGGCATATTTGAACCAGAGATTATTCCATCTATAAAAACTTGAACCTAGAAGCTACAAGCTAGGGCTGTTTTGCCATCTTTTACAACAGGCTACACCCTGCCGCGGCATTAGTACTCGGATTGTTAATCCACCCATGCACAAAGATGGTCTGTTTTTACAACGCTTCTAATAAAAAAAAATTATTGCTATAGGACAGCGGATAGGCTGACGGCCCGCTTAGAATTTAGCAGTCACCGTCGCGTATAGGTGTTTGTAACGCCAATGGCATCGGGAACACGCTGCTGTCCCATAAGAGTATAGGAACTTGGGTCACTAATGCCGGAACACAACACAAGGTTATTATGGCAGCATACTTAAGCCCAAAGGTGGTCGCCATCCAGACAGGCTTAACGCCCTACTACGTAGCTAGGGTGGGTTGTTTTGTCGCCTTTTACGACAGGCCGGCCGCAGAGGTTAGTATTCTTTCTCCGCCCCTGCACGGATAAAAGTATACATTAAGGCGACACTGTAAATAGATCGAGTCATTGTTTAAATTTTAAATATATACATTTCATCAAAAAAATCTAAACAATACTGCAAGTATTATTCAGGCGGCATTTCAATAAGAAAGAGGATTGATATCATTAAAAAAATATATATCAATAAATAGCTGGCAGTTTAGTCTACACAATGATGGGCTGAAAAGTTCTAGTTCTTATTATACATATTATACTTTTTGATGACTAGCAATATCATCCGTAAGATTCCTTAATATCAAATAATGAACCCCCTTTTATATTAAAGGCAGAGTAAACAAGCATGTTAAGAGACGAAAATGATGTTTTCCATGTAAATATAATTTCAAACATATTTAGGATCTGTTTGCGTACTGAAGTCACCTTAGACGTACTATATTCATCTTTATCACGATCTTAGATGGCTCTTGAAATATTTTTGTATTTTTATATTTTAATTCGAATGGAAGTGTAATACTGGACAGAAATTAAAATACGCCTACCCAATTATTGTAGGACCTCGTGAAAGGTGAATAGAGAATTTTCGACGCCACATCATTGCTACGAGTTCGGTCCCATTCTTCTTCCTGCCCTTATCCCAGCTATGTGGTGTCGATCCCCCATGGAGTGATTTTTAGATAATTTTTTTATTGCTGAGGAGCAGCAGGAAGGCTGATGACCCACTTAATAATAGGCAGTTACCGTCGCCTATAGATGTTTGCGACGCTAAGACGCTACAATAGTACAGGGATGTACTAAAAAATTTTATACAGATAACAAAAGAAACGTTTGTCTTACCTATAAAAAAACAAAGATGTCTTTAGCTTTTCTTTTGACTAAAACATGAAAAGCAAAGAGTTGTTGAGCGGACATGCGTGCTGAAATTTTACTTTCTGACTGTACTTAAACGTAGCTGTTTTTGTTTTCCGTGAACCAGTAAATGTAGTAAAATAATGTCGTATATTAACTGTCAAGTAAAAGCTAACTAAAAAAGCTTTTAGTGCCGTTCATTTATTAACATAAATAGAACCACTTTAACTTTGTTATAGGACACACAAAGTTAGCGATCTATCAGTACAATTTTTAGTGGTTTCCAGTGAAAAACCTCAACAAAATTGAATAGTCTATTTAAATTCAAATTTCAAAGAAGATAAAAGGGCTGATTCTATTCATTCTATTAGTAAAGTTTGGAATTTTCACCTTTAATAAAAACAAAGAATGTAAAGGGAGAGCTCTCCACAAAAGTACTCAGACATATTGAAACTCCATCTTTTTAAATCATTTGATCTTTTTATTTTCTACAGTAACGATTTACATAATTTATAGACAAGTTGAAAAGTTTATGTTTACATATTTTCACTTTGAACGTACATTCGGCGTTCGTGTATATATTTGTTATTACTATCAGTATTTTGATGATCAGAAATAACTTGTATCCCTTTTAAGCAATTTATTGCCATCAGTCTTTTTTTTTTGAGAAGAGACGTCAGACAGAAAAAAATCAATATTTATTCATACGTGTAAGTAGCAAGTATCACGGGAGGAATTATTAAAAAAGACGCTTTATTAACCGAGGAAAAAAACGGAGGAGGTTCTCAATTCGACGCGTATATTTTTTCTTTTTTTTGTGTATTACCACGCATAACTTTTTAAAAACTAAAAGTTTTTGGTTATGCATCTTATTTTTTTAAATTATTCGCAAATACATGTAGATTCGTATTTAACTGTATACACAACTTTAATTAAATAATTTATTACACGATAAAATAAACATGTCATTTAAATCCTTATTTTTTTAAGAATGTAGATTAATGAGCCACAATATAATTTCAATATGACAGCTGTCATCCGGAATAGACATTACTTTTGAATGCATTATACGAAACAATGGCCTCTGCGAAAGCAATTGCTGTACCCGGATGCACTTAACTTAATAAATTGGTAAAGAGCCCATCCTATTGGCCACTTAATTCGATTTGACAATGTGCCAACAAGCTTGATGGAGGGAACGAGGGCAAAAACCAGACGGTCTCCCGATATTGAATGTTTTATTAGATATTATCATAATAAGAATGACGTCACAAAATTGAATATGACGGTTTTAAACGTTTTCACATGCATAATAATTTAATAGTTAAAAATTAAATATAGAGTAATAATAATGACATGACAATAATCCTTCCAGAGTTGGGGTTCGATTCACGTCATTCGTCTTATTGAATATATATATATATATATATATATATATATATATATATACTAGCTGTCCCGGCAAACGTTGTTCTGCCATATAAATAAAAAATAAACTATGTTCTTGTCCAAGGTACAATCTATCTCTGTTACCAAAATTGATCAAAATGAAAATATAACAGACACAGTTACATTCATATTTATATATAAGTTTACCAGGTGCTTATGTAGGAAACAAATGTCTGGTCATGCCGCGTCCGCCGGGCCCCGGCAGGAGGGGTAGACCCAAAAAGTGCTGGCTGGATGACGTAAAGGGTGATATGCGTGCCAATGGGCTCACTACCAGGGATACTGAAGACCGTGCCAAGTGGAGTAGAAAAAGTCGGAAAGCGGATCCCGGGCACCGAAACAGAAGATTAGGTTGCGACCGGGATACTACGCTTAGATTATGATGATGTATAAATATATGTATAGAATCTGTCCCATTTCCGGAAACGAATGAATGCAGAGGCTCTGGTGGCGGTACCAATGGCGTCAATTTAACTTTACCGCTCGCGCAACACAATCCAGGGGCCTCATTTTTAAACTTAAATGCTTTACAATATTGACACACAACGTTCATTGATCCAATAGCAACGATTTGCTGTGAACTGTAATCGATTTCCACGTTATAATTAAATGCAGCTCGATAAGGGTTAAAAGCAAGATTACTATGCTGTTGATTTCGATTCCATCAATTCCGTTCAACTTCATTTTGCGTTTTGCGTTGCTCGTCAGTTTGACGTGCTCTTATATGTTTTTGACTTGCAGCATTGCGAGTTCTGCCACTTGATGTTTGTCCGTCTAATTGCTGGCATTTTTTAAAACTAAAATTTTACTGAAAATTAAAAAAAAATATTATTAATATTGTATTCTTTTTTATATCAAGCCAATCAAAACAGTCTATTAAAACCTACCAAAATCTCTATATTAAATTGAACTTTCAATATTAAGCGTGATTGCTCTTAACTTACCGTGATGAATAAACCACACTTCTCAAAACTCACTGTATAATTGAAATGAAACTACACGAAATGATAAATTAATTATTTATCAACGTATACATCTGTGTTAAACTATATTTGCAGCGCGCATTTTGTCAATCGCTGACAGTTATTTCAAACAATTGACAGCTATGTCAAAAAACTGATAGTTACGTAAAATTAATATTGTCCTTAATTTTTATTAAATTTTCTTGAATTTTCTAATGTTTCGCTCAACTTTCTTAATTTTTTCTTCCATATGAACCTTCTCCTGAAACTGTATAAGGCAGTCATAATTTTCAAATTTATAGAGGCGAACTGGGTCACGTGAATACTATAAACCCATAGACTCCATTCATCATGGTCTTTAGAAATATTAGCTATAAAGATTTACTAATTCTTTTTTCAAAATTATACGTGATTACTTGGTTTTACGGCTAGATAAATGAAAATCACGTATCAAAGCTAAATATCGCCATTTTAAGTAGATTTTTTTCTAAGATAGAAGAAGATAAGAAACAAGTGCATTTTTATTTGTAGCTCGATTTCTGCTAGAACTCGGAATATCTTTCTTTTATAAATTACAAAGATTCGAAATAACAAAACTCTAATAAGCAAAAAACCTCTACCGTATACCTTTACATAAATACATAAGTAAATAGCATATATAATACGCGCGGTAATCTCGCTGAGCCTCGTAAAAACTGCGAGGATAAGTGTTGCCAGGCCTAATGTTCCAAAAAGCAACGTTTGGTGTATATTTAGGATTATTGCTAAGAATACACCAATCTTTGGAATTATCTATACGTCAAGCATTTATTTTAAGTTAAAAGTTTAATTCGTGTGCGTCTTTTAAAGATGTACTCGTTTTTAATACGAGTGCGTATTCACGAGAGCGCTAACTAGGCTTTGTTGTTTAATTAGTTGTCTTAGTAGTCTGGATAGGTTCTGCACTATAAATACGAAAAAACAAAAAACAGACACGGCCATGTTAAGAAGTTACAACTCTGTATAAGCACCGTTAATTTTGCTAATGAGTTATATGTGGTGATCAGTTCATCATTGAACGCAGTGGTACTAGAGCAAATGGCCTAGTATAGCTTGCATCTCTATATGCTATTCACTTTACCAAAAAAATAAAATGTAAACAAATCGTAAAAGGGTATTTTGGATGTCGATTTTATAATAATCAACATGATATAAAAATTATCATCATAACTTTTAATCATTTATTAGAAATATCTCCTATATTCTTATTTTTTTATATTACTATTCCTTACTTTTAGAAAAAAAAAACAAAATAATTTTATTTTTACAATTATTATGAATGATAAATAATAATGCATATAAAATTTACATATTTACAACATTAATTGTAATAACTAACTTACATTATAAAGAACCTAAAACGACAATGTTTCCAAATCTCTTACGGTTTTATATGCTGTACTGTTCAACGTATTAGTGTCGATTGAAAGGAGTGTTTTATTATTATGGTCGGATTATACCCGCCATGTTGTTTTATTCTTGCCGCCATGTTGTTTTGTTTGAGAAACATTGGTTTGTTTTTTTACATTTTATTTTTTGGTAAAGTGAATAGGATATAAAAACTTCAATAAGAAGTAGAAATTCTTAGCATGTAGAGTACTATACTCGTAGATGTTATGTATATATTCATGTCAAGTAAGCTTTTATAAAAATATGTACCAAAGCTCTTTTGATATAATCACGAGTGAGTGAATAGCAGTCCGTAGAGCGCAAATCTGTGAGCATGTATTCCGTAAATGATATTCGGTATTTTGGACTGCAATTCCCCAATGTGCATTATACAACCAAATATTAACTGAAAACCCGAGCTCCCTCTACGTATTATTTACCGTCTATTTTGATGACTTGATAGTTTAAGCTGCTGGCTAAGGTTATCCCATCTTCATGCGATGTAATTTTTTTTAAATGGCACTACAAAATTGCTTGGAGGTCGGCAGCGCGTTGGCAATGCCCCTGTTACAAACATCCATAGGTAACGGTGATCACTTGTTCTCCTGGACGGGCCTGTTTGCTGAACTCAAGCTCCAAAAAATTGTTTTAATCATCTTTGAAAACGCTTAAAATTCTAAAAGAGAAAGGAGAATAATGCGTAATATTTTCTTTAAATTAACGTACTGTGTAATTTTTTTTAAGTTTCAGCATGTTGGGCAGGTTTAACCATTGAAATTCCAGCTTTTTGTTATTAGCTTATATCAAATAAATGATTTGTGTTAAGTCTTATGACTGTTTTAATATCATAACTTTCATAAGATTTTCTATTTGATCGTCTATAAACTACGGTTATATGGTATAGCTACGTTACGCACAAAAAGTTGTAACAATTATTTTACTTTATCCATACTAATATTATAAATGTGAATGTAACTCTATTTGTCTGTCTGTTAAGTTTCACGCCCAAACCACTGAACTGATTTTAATAAATTTGGTTTTTTTTATTGCTGTAGGCCAGCATACAGGCTGACGGCTCGCTTAGAATTTAGCAGTTACCGTCGCCTGTGAGTGTTTGCAACGCCAGTGGCATCGCGAACATGCTGCTGCCCCATAAGGCTACAGAAACTCGGGTCACTAATGCCGGTACACAATACAAGGTTATTATGGCGACATACTTAAAGCCAAAGGTGGTCGCCATTCAGACGGGCTTGGGGCCCTACCACGTAGCTAGAGTTGTTTTGTCAGCTTTTACGACAGGCCGATCCCGGCCGCAGAGGTCAGTATTCTTTCTCCGCCCCTGCACGGATAAGGTAGATACCTGCAGATATGAAGATAGATAGGATCTTGTAAAAGGACATACCTGTACGTTACTTTTTGTCGCGAAAATGTTTTAGCAGAACAACGTGTGCCGAGTTAGCTAGTACTTTATAACCTGAAGAACGCTTCTGAAAATATTTCTACAATTTTTTTATCCAGTATCCCTGACGCTTCTTTCATGTATAAATAAGATAATAAATATGTACTAATACTATATATACATACTGTGACAATTCGTATAGCGATTTAGTCCAATAAGCAGTAAGGCGCTTGTCTTATGTGTAATCATCATTTCAGCCGGAAGACGCCCACTGCTGGACAAAGGCCTCCCCCAAAGATCTCCACGATGATCGGTCCTGCGCTGCCCTCATCCAACCTATCCCGGCGATCTTGACCAGATCATCGGTCCATCTTGTGGGGGGCCTACCAACACTGCGTCTTCCGGTACGCGGTCGCCATTCGAGGACTTTTCTGCCCCAACGGCCATCAGTCCTTCGAGCTATGTGCCCAGCCCACTGCCACTTCAGTTTTGCAATCATCCGGGCTATGTCGGTTACTTTGGTTCTCCTGCGAATCTCCTCATTTCTGATTCGATCTCGCAGGGAAACTCCGAGCATAGCCCTCTCCATTGCTCTCTGAGCGACCATGAGCTTTCTCATAAGGCCCATAGTTAGCGACCACGTCTGCGTTCCGTATGTCATCACTGGCAACACACATTGGTTAAAAACCTTCGTCTTGAGACACTGCGGTATTTGGGACGAAAAGATTTTACGGAGCTTCCCGAACGCTGCCCATCCGAGTTGGATTCGACGAGTGACCTCTTTCGCGAAATTGGACCTGCCTAACTGGATCGTTTGACCCAAGTAGACGTATTCGTCAACAATTTCGAAAGTACAGTTCCCAACTGTTACGGGGGTAGGTGCGACATGGACATTAGACATGATCTTCGTCTTGTCCATGTTCATTTTGAGACCTACTCCTTGGGAAGCTGTATTGAGGCCATCAAGCATATGGCTTAAGTCTTCCATGGTTTCAGCCATGATTACGATATCATCTGCGAATCTAAGGTGAGTGATGTACTCACCGTTAATGTTGATGCCCAGTCCGTTCCAGTCCAGAAGCTTGAAGACATCTTCCAACGCAGCAGTGAACAGCATCGGCGATATGACATCGCCTTGTCTGACTCCCCGCTGCAGTCGGATAGGCTTCGAGTTCTGATCCTGGAGACGGACTGACATGGTGGCGTTTTCATACAAACACTTCAACGCTTTGATGTATCGATAATCAATGTGGCACCTCTGGAGAGACTGAAGCACCGCCCAGGTCTCGATCGAATCAAAGGCTTTCTCATAGTCCACGAACGCCAAGCATAGTGGCTGGTTATACTCCTCCGTCTTCTGTATAACCTGCCGCAGCGTATGTATGTGGTCTATGGTGCTAAAACCTTTTCGGAATCCGGCTTGTTCGGGAGGCTGGAAGTCGTCAAATCTGCGCGCGAGACGATTCGTGATGACCCTTGAAAACAGCTTGTAAACATGGCTCAGAAGTGATATCGGTCTAAAGTTCTTCAAAAGGGTTTTGTCGCCCTTTTTGAAGAACAGCACCACTATACTTCCGTGCCAGGCCTGCGGCGTTTTGCCATCGAGGATGACGGAATTAAATAGCTTCTGGAGGATTTTAAGCACAGGAGTACCACCAGCTCTCAGAAGCTCGGCTGTAATTCCATCATCACCCGGCGCCTTGTTGTTTTTAAGCTGTTTAAGGGCCACACTAATCTCGTACAGACTGACGTGTAATAACTGATAAATACTACTTATTTACTTCTATTTCATAAATATTGTACAATATTGTACATGAACACCCAGATTTAGGACGAGAATGGAACCGTGACATCTGCAGGCGACCCGACGTGCATCAGTCGTTACGCCACAAATGTCGTCATATGCAATAGAAGAGCTTTGATTTTTGAAATTTGGCTTTTTGATGACTAGCGTCTACTCTCAAGCTCTTTTTCTTCCTGCCTTTATGATATCTCAAGCTATATGGGTCGGCACAACATATTCTCTCTTTTAGTCGCCATTTGAACATTCACACCATTTCTTGTCTTTTCTTTGGTCTAACCCTCCTTTTTTATCCATCCGCTATAATTCCTAGCATTTTTCTTGTCACATGACATTTCTTTTTACGCATTACAGCAGGGATGAGCAACACGCGGCCCGCGGGTCGCTTGCGGCCCGTTAAACATGTTAATGCGGCCCGCCAAGCATTTCTAAAATTGAATTTATTTTATCGACTTTCTCCCATCAATATATTGTTATCAAATTAATTAAAATGAAATGGTAGTACATACAAAACCGACATATTTTAGTTTTTAAACATGCACTATGAACGCGCCGCGTCTGCGCGATTTTTTCGTGATGAAGTACACACACTTCTCGATGACTTGTTCAAACATGCAATACGAACTGCATTACGATTCCAAATGTACAAAGCTAAGAAGACAGCGGTTTCCATGAAAATGTTTTCCTCGCCATTTAATATCGATGTGGATACAGTTCCCGAAGACTTTCAAATGGAAGTGTTCGGAAGTACGTATGTTTGCGAACAATTATTTTCAATCATGAAATTAATAAAAATGACCACCGATCAAGACTTAGTGATGGACGATTAGAAAGATGCGTACATGTAGCTTTTTTTTTTTTTTGGTCTCGGGGAAAAACCTCTCTTGACGGGTTCCCCCGGCCCGGGGGGACCGAGGGATATGTGGGACTCCGGGAAAGATGTTCGGCCATCCGACTACCCACTAAAAAACCCCGCTGTTCTCCTATCGCCTACGCCCGGGCCCACGGATATATGGCCTGCCGATCTCGTGGCCCGGGCCGGCGCCGGCCCGCCCTTTGTCTTGAGGCGGGCCCCTTCTAAAGTGTTGGCGCCAGGGGGTCAGGGTTTCGTCCCCCCGGCGCTCTCCTAACAACTCTAGGAGTTGAGGGGGGCCGCGGAACAGCACGCAGCCCTCACCCTCGCGGCAATAGTGCGGGCGGCGGGTCCTCCCCCGAGGGGCCGCCCGCGGCCGCTTTTTACGGCGGCCGGAGGTCGTTACTGGCCCTCCGGCGCCGCCGGCGTGGCCTGCGTTGGCGGGAGGGGAGTGTGGTGGTCGACTCCCGCTCCCGCTCCGCCGCCTCCTTTGCGGACATGACTGCCTCGCAGAAGGAGGCGACGGCCGTCCATCCAGGATCGCCCCCGACCATGGACAGAACCAGGGCCGGGAGCGACAGGTCCACGCCGATTTGGGCGACGAGGGCGCGGCGCTCCTCGCGCCACGCAGGGCACACGGCGACAGTGTGGTTCACCGTGTCCTCCTCGTCGCCCGCGCCACAGTGGTGGCACCCTGACGTCATCTCCCGCCCTATGCGACACAGGTACCTCCCGAAGCAACCGTGCCCCGAGAGGACCTGCGTCAGGCGGAAGGTCAGGGCGCCGTGGCGCCTTTCCACCCATTCGGCCAGGACGGGCCTCACCGCTTCGATGGTGGCGAGGCCCGCGCTAGGGTGCGCGAGGCGCTCCTTCCACTCCACCATGAGTACCTCATCGCGCAGCTCCGCCCGCTTTACCTCCACCTCGCGAGGCGCGGGGCGAGAGCCACGCTCGGCCGCATCCCGGCGCCACTGGTACAATAGCGCCAGGACTCGAGCCTCGAGGTCCCATGGTGGGGATCCGGCCAGCAGGGAGGCCGCTTCGAAGGACACCGTGCGGTATCCCCTTATCGCCCTGACGGCCAGGACGCGCTGCGGCCTGCGAAGCAGCGCCGTCGTTTTGGCCGTCAGGCGATCCGCCCATATCGGGGCCCCGTAAAGGGCCATCGACCGCACGGTTCCCTCAAAGAGCCTGCGGCACACTGCGCCCGGCCCGCCGATATTCGGCAGCAGACGGGAGAGTCCCGCCGCCGCCCGAACTAACCTCGGCGCCAGGCGCTCGAAGTGCGCCGCAAAGTCCCATCGCCCGTCGAGCACCAGTCCGAGATAATTCATGGACGGCCCGACGGCGATGCGGACGCCTCCCACCGTTATGCTCAGGCCCGGTGGCGGCCTCTGGCGGGGCCCGTAGAATATAAGGGCCTCCGTCTTGTTTAAGGCCACCTCCAGGCCTAGTAGCCGGATTCTAGCCACCGTTTGCGCCACCCCAGCCGTGCCCAGAAGGCACGCCTGGCGGGGGCTCCTCCCGCGCGCTATGACGAGCGTGTCGTCGGCGTAGCATATGACGCCGACGCCCGGGAGGAGCGCCCCCCTCAGGACCCAGTCGTATGCGATGTTCCACAGCAGGGGGCCCAGGACCGACCCCTGCGGAACACCGCACACGACGTCTCGCCGACTTTGCCCGCCCTGGACCGGGTAGACGACGGCACGATCGTCCAAATATGCCCCGACTATGCGACGCAGGTAGGGAGGCACCCGATGGTACTTGAGCGCCTCCCGCACGCAGCTCCACGGCAGGGTGTTGAAGGCGTTGGCGATGTCGAGTGACACCGCCAATAGCACCCTGCCTCGAGCCACCGCGTCCTCCGCCTGGCTCCTCAGACGCGTGATCGCGTCAATGGTGGAGCGCCCCTTTCGGAACCCGAACTGTTCGTCCGCCAGGTTCGGCCCCTCCGTCTCTAGATGCCGGACGAGGCGGTCTGCGAGGATCCTTTCGAAGATCTTCCCCACCTCGTCCAGCAGCACGATGGGCCGATAGGCGGACGGTGAGTCCGCCGGGCGCCCCTCCTTCGCGATCAGGACGAGCCTCCCCGTCTTCCATCTGCGGGGAAACCGGCCCGATCGCAGACACGCGTCGAAGAGCCTCAGTAGTCGGGGCTCCAGGACGTTGTGGGACAGAACCCACGCACGCCCCGGTATGCCGTCAAGGCCGGGGGCGGTGTTCTTGGCCTTCAGCCGCAACATCGCTGCCCCCAGCTCTGCCCGGTCCACGTCGGGCACGGGGTCGTCATCCGCGCTGGGGTCCCTCTCATCCCAATGAGGCGGGACCATGGCGGGAGGCGAGTGCTCAGCCCTCGTGGGGAACAGAGCGCCGACAAAACCATCCACCTGGCGCGGGGGGAGACTCTCGGTCAGCGGGGGCGCCCACGGGCGGAGCTTGCCCCGCACCGTTTTGTAGGGTCGCCCCCAGGGATCTTGATCTAAGCTGGCCAAGAGTTCCCCCCACGCCGCCGCCTTCGCCTCGCGGATAGCGAGGTGGAGGTCGTTTCTAGCGCTCCGGTACTCCCCGTAGAGCCGAGCCTCCGCGGCCACTCTGTCCGCGTCACGGCGACTCCGTCTTCGGAGCCTGGTGTACTGGCGGTGGGCGCAGTTGCACGCCCTGCGGAGCCGATCAAGCTCCGCATTCCACCAGTACACCCGGCGCGGGGGCTGGTGTGGCCCCCGCCTCGGCATCGCCGCGTCGCAGACGTCGGTCATGAGCGACCGCAGGTTCTCCGCCTCCTCGTCGACGTCATCGGGAGGTACGTCGCCCGGCCCTGACCACGTAGCAACGGTCAAGGCCTCGCGGAAAACCTCCCGATTCATCTTCCCAAGTGTCCAGCGCGGACAGTCACCAAATGGGGTCATCTGGGCTGGAGGCTCCCGCTGACGGGCGGAAACGCTGAACCGGATGTAACGATGATCCGACAGCGTCTCAACGCCCGCGAGCACCCTCCAGCCTCGCACACGGCGGGCCAGGAGGGCCGACGCGAACGACACGTCGACGATCGACCCCCCCAACTGCCTCACGCACGTGTGCACGCTACCCCGGTTTAGGATCTCCAGACCCCTTTCCACGGCCCAGTCCTCAACCAGCTCACCCCGCGCGTCAGTCCGCGGGGAACCCCAAGCCTGAGATTTGGCGTTGAGGTCCCCGAGGACGAGCACGGGGCGCGGGAGGAACCGCTGGACCACGTTGCCCAACTCTTCCATGTACCCTTCAAAGTCGGCGAGACTCCTGTTCGGGGAGAAGTAGCCGCCCACGACCACTATCTCCCCGAATCTGGCCGCGGCGAAACCCCTGCCCCTCACCATTTCCGTGGGGAGCGGGGTACCCGCGGCGGTCCTGGAATGCAAGGCCACCGTGCCGTCCAGGTCTCCGACCCAATCGCCTTGGGTGGGGACGTGGTACGGCTCGGCGGCTACGGCGATGTTGATATTCCACTGCGCCAAGCTCTGAACCATGAGATTCTGAGCATTAGCGCAGTGGTTGAGATTCGCTTGGAGGAGATGGATATCCATTATTTGGTTGAGATATCCATCTCCTCAGTCCTCCGTGCCTGCGCCTGAGGGGGGGCGATGTCCCCCGCGGCAGCTTCGGCACGACGGCGCTTTCTTCTTTCCTTTTCCCGCCGCTTCTTGGCCTGTCTTTTGGCCACGAAGCGGCTGGTCCTTTCTTCTTCCTTTTGTGCCACTTTCGCGCTCGCCGGTCGGCCAGTGCGGCGGCAGGTACAAAGAGGCGAACCACCCCCGACCCTATGGTTGGCCGGTCTGCTGGCCGCCGCGCAGACCACGCAATGTGGCGTGGCCTTACACGTGACGGCCCAGTGCCCCGGCTGGCCGCAGCGGTAACACGCGTCGCTGCGGCTCACGGGACACTTGCAGTTCACCGCTAGGTGGCCCGGCGCCAGGCACCTAAAGCACCTCGGCTCTCTCTTGTCTAAGACCTCGACGAGAGCCGAGGCCCAGCCAACCGGGATGTGGCCAAGCTTCTTCAATTCGTTGGCGGCTGCCACTGGGACAAGCACGTTTGTTGTGCCCGTCCTATCGCGCCCCACGCGTACCCCGCCAGATGTGACTTTTTCCTTGGGGCAACCCGCGGTGCGAGCTATGGCAGCCGCCACGTCACACGCCGTCGTGCAGTCGTCGAGGCCCGAGATGCGCACCTTGACGCACTTCTCGGGCCTTGCGATTTTTACGTCCTCCTCGGGGAGGGCATCCCTTAACCGCGCGGCGAGGGCATCGGCCATCGCCCCCTGGTCAGAGCCAGGTACTAACATCATGCGGGCTCCCGTCCGGGTGGTCTTCATTTTAAGGCCACCCTTAATCCCAAGGGCAGCGATGTCCACTTTACTTTTCGCCTCCGCCAGGAGGCCCCCGTAATTGACGCCCCTCTCCGTTGCTTCGGGGCGGATGGTCAGCGTGACCGCAGCGGTTTTGGGGACCCTGAATTTTTTGGGACCCCTCCTCCTCCGTTTCTTCTCAATATTCGGAGGCGGCTGCTTCGACCCAGATGGTATGGCCGATGCCACCTGCCTGGCCACGGGAGGCTTAGGACCGGTCTTCGCTCTCCTCTTCTTCTTTGTGACGACCGTCCACCCATCCTCCAGAGGAGGTGGCGGAGGCACTGCTGTCCTTCCGGAAGCCACTGATTGCACTCCCTTTGAGGGCGCGGCTGCAGCCGTTGTCTTGCCCTTCTTCGGGGTGGGGAGCGGCGGGTAATCCTTTTCGGATAAGTCAGTCCGGGTGACCGCCCTTGTCTGCCGCACCTCATGGGCCAGTGGTGGCCGGTAGCGAGGAGCTGGCAGCAGGCGGTCCTTCAGCCCCTCCAACTTGGCGTCGATCATGGTCCCCACTTGGACCATGACGCCGCGCATGAAGAGCTGGTATTCGTCCGACTCAACATGCGCTGCTGGAGAAGACTGAGATATTTTCTTCTTGGATGTAGTGGCGACGGGAGCGGGCCGGCTGGGCTTATCCACTAACGCCGTGAGACGAGCCACCTCTTGCCGGAGATCGGCCACCTCGGCCTTCATCCGGCGGTTGGCGGCTGCCAGCCGTCCCACCTCTTCCGTTTCGGTGCGGCACGCGAGCTCGGAGAGCACCTCCCGCACCGTCTTAACAGAATTCTTAAGGGCCTTCTGGCAGGTGCCCTTAAGCCCTTTCGATACCCTGGCCACCTCTGTGACAGCGGCCAGGGCCCCCTCTACGCAATCTTGGAGGTCGACTACTGTTTTTGTAGCGACCTCTAGTTGCTCCTCTTTTCTTCGAACGTCCTCTCGTGCCGTACTACGTGGACGTGAGGAATTTCGAGACTCATCGGAGAGCTCGGAGCGGACCCGGTTTTCTATCTCCTTCTTGCGGAGTTGGTGGCGGAGCTCACTCTCATACTTGGCGAGCTCTCTCTCCTCCTGCCGGGCCACTTGCAGCTCTCTCTGAGCCCTCCCGAATCCGACATATTGCCCTGTGGACGTTGGGCGGCCTCGCCCACGTTTAGACGGTCCGCTTTTACTAACGGACCCGTCCACAGAAGCATCGTCTTCTGATGTTGAGGTTCCGGGGTCATTTTCCCTCACGGAACTCCCCCTAGACCTAGACCCCCTCTTGCGCTTGCCCAGGACGGATCCCGGACCAGCACAAGAGGGAGTGTTCACTCGAGGGCTCGTGCCGCTCGGAATCGTCCGGAAGGACACCTCCGAGCGGACCGAACCGTCCGAGTCTCCATCTCCCACCACAATGACTCCGCCCTTCACGGGCAACCTCTCTAGAATCACCAGAGTGACCTATCTCGCGGAATGTGGGCCCCCCCAGAATACGCTGGGCCCGTGCCTACACCCGAAGGCGTAGGGGAGGATTCTCCACCTTGTTGGGTGGTACCTCCCTGGGGTAGTTCTTTTCCATTCGGCGACTGCATTTTCATCTTGTTATATGGTGTGGCGCTCGGGACCAGGTTTTCCCCCCTGGCCATGCAGCCCATCGGCGCGCCACGGAACCTTA
Organism: Malacosoma neustria; assembly: GCA_963693495.1. Lineage (NCBI taxonomy): Eukaryota > Metazoa > Arthropoda > Insecta > Lepidoptera > Lasiocampidae > Malacosoma > Malacosoma neustria. Next base: position 7,443,419 of record OY856396.1, on the reverse strand, counting down.
GGCTTCGGGTGGGCTGTTATAGGTCCCCCAGCCCCAGCCCACAAAGCTGGGGGATTCCGGACGGGACTCGCATCCCCGTCGCGTGCTAGTCAGGCGTGGGTACGACTACCAGACGACACTCCAGAAAAACCAGGGAGTCGCCTAACGTCGTAGCCGGCCCAGCAAGACCAACCGACAGCGAGGATGCGATTCCCGCCCCGGGAACACTCTCTGTGCAGGCGCAGTCGAAATGGGCATGGTTTCGACTACCAAATCAAGGCCCGGGGCAAAACCCGGGACCCCAACCACTATTCGCAACCATCCCACCGGAGACCACGCCATGAACAGAGAGTGAAGTTGGGAGAGGATGTAAGAGGTAGACGGGAAGAAAGGTAGGACTCTGTCGCCTCGGACGGAGAGGGAAGTGAGGCGACGGATGCTCGGGCACCTCGGGTACGCAAACCCGTGCACTCCTCGGACAGAGGAGCGCCCCTGAGGGGGCGTACATGTAGCTACCTCATCCATTCCGACTGATATTGATCAGCTTATATCGAAAACACAGTGCCAAATTTCTCATTAAAAATTTCAAGTAAATTCGTTTTTCTGTTCTTTTCTTGTTTGTTTTTATCTTGCATTAAAATTTATTTATGAAATCTTAACTTTTTTTAGTTTATATTTTATTATTCTAATATTTATTATAAATAAAGTTTCGTAAATTATTAATAAGAGTTAATCAATGTGCGGCTCGCCGAAATAAAATTAAAATTGAAATTGGCCCATTGATTAAAAAGGTTGCTCACCCCTGAATTACACGACCAAACCATGTGTCTACTCTCAAACCCAAACGTATTTACTCTACCATGTGATGGTTTGTAAAGCTTGTAATTTTTCCATAAAATATAAATTAGTACGAAATACTTAATTGGCAACACTGACGTTTGCAGAGTGTGGTGGTTTATTTGTTTCACTTATATTTTGTGAACATCTTAACGAAAAGCCCTCAGATCATCTCATATGTACCTACATCGGTAGATATTTTATTAAGATAACTCGTAAAATGTTGATTCTTATATTGAGGTAAGTTTTTTTGTATTACCAATGCTCTTTGCTCTTGCACTATACTTTTAGTGTATCTACTTTATTTGTAACAATTTCTTTTTCATGTTACTAGTATTTCCACTATTTCTCTTGGAGTTTTTTTTACGACTTTAGTATTAATATCTCAAATGATTTTATAAGTAACTAGCTGTGCCCGCGAGTCCATCCGCGTGGAATAGTGACTTTAGGCAGCATTTTTTGGATATTTGAGATCAATTTAAATTGGAAATTCAACCTACTAATTCCAGCCTAAGCTGAACCCTATTTCATATGATCGATATAAATCGGAGGTCAACTTAAATTGGTATATAAAATTTCCGAAATTTACCATTTTTAACAAAACTATTTTTTTTTGTTTTCTAAAATAAAAATAGCCTATGTTACTCCCTGGTATATCAGCTATCTGCCAGTGAAAGTCCCGTCAAAATCGGTGCAGCCATTTCAGAGATTAGCCGGAACAAACAGACAGACAAAAATTGTAAAAAATGTTGTTTTGGTATATGTAGCGTGTATTCGTCCGAATGCACTTAGTAAAAAGTGGTTATTTTAATATTACAAACAGACCCTCCAATTTTATTTATTTGTATGTATAGATTTCATTTTATGCCCAATTCGGAGGTCATGGTTTGTTTTTTACCGTGCAATATTTCTCGTGTTATACGTATGTACTCATATATAACGTAGCCATGTGCTGACAGAGAAGAAAAAATCATGAAGAATCATGAAATTCATCTATTTGAAAGAATTATACTGTCCATGCTCTCATGGGATAGAATCAAAACAAGCTTTAAGTCATTTATTATTTAAAAAAATTATTACAATAGTATTGCAGTCGGCAAATTTGAGAGATATTAATAACATGCAAACCAATGTAGGTTGCAGTTATTGAAAATAATTTGTAAGTATTTTAGTTTTTAATTTATAAAAAAATAAGTCATTGTTACCAAATTTTATTTATCAGAAATTACGTGTTATTTTGACTTAAGTTTACTGTCCAAAATCAGTCAGGGTATCGCAAATCTCAGGCTCCAAACTTAAAGTTGCATCTGATAACTGCTTGTAACAGAAGATTTTGTTATGCTAATTATTTATTATTTTCACTATAGATGGCGTAACTTCGTGTATTTAGTTCATATATTTGTTTACTTAAAAGCTTCAAAGGCAACATACAATTAGATAACTTCAAACGAGCCGTACTTAAAATAAATTTTACTAAAAGTAATTTATTATGAGCCCGGTAAACTGTACCGAGGACATAAACTCTCCTTGTCACAACGAGTCAACCATCTTTCATAATTAAACGCCCAATTTCTTTGTTTATTTTTCGTATTTAGTTTATTTCTTGGACACATCTCATTACGGTTGTAGATAATCTTACACTTAGAAGTCTATGGTGTTGAACATTTTTAAGATTTTTAAAGTCAAGTTTTGTCAGTTCATTAATAACATTTTACTTAGCCTTATTTCAGGATATATCATAAGGTATTTTTTTTATTGTTGTAGGACAGCAGACAAGCTGACGGCCCGCTTAGAATATAGCAGTTACCGTCGCCTATGGGTGTTTGCAACGCCATTGGTATAGTGAACACGCTGTTGTCCCAGTACAGGAACTTGGGTCACTAATGCCGGAACAGAACACAAGGTTATTATGGCGGCATACTTAAGACCAAAGGTGGTCGCCATCCAGACGGGCTTGAGGCCCTACCACGTAGCTAGGGTGGGTTGTTTTGTTGGCTTTTACGACAGGCCGACCCCGACTACAGAGGTTATTATTCTTTCTCCGCCCCTGCACGGATAATGTATGATGGTATTCATTCATTTCATAATCTAGAATAAATAGCTTTTTATCCGTGCAGGGTCAGAGAAAGAATACTAACTAACCTCTGCGGCCGGGGTCACCTTGTCGTAAAAGGCGACAAAACAACCCTAGCTACGTGGTAGCGCCCAAAGCCCGTCTGGATGGCGTCCACCCTTGGTCTTAAATACGTCGCCATAATAACTTTGTGTTGTGTTCTGGCATTAGTGACCCAAGTTCCTGTACCCTTATGGGACAGCAGCGTGTTCGCGATGACACTGGCGTTGCAAATATCCATAAGTGACGGTAACTGCTAAATTCTAAGTGGGCCTTCAGCCTGTCTGCTGTCCTATAGCAATAAAATAAAAAAGCAATAAGACCGCTAATTGCACTAAGTGTTCTAATTTTAAATTTAGCAGCGATGAAGTAGCTGCTTCAGTGTGGTTGTGGACAGATGTGTCTTTGGATCTGATCTCTATGGATGATAAAATATCTATATGACGTAAATAGCTTGTTGCGATCTGTATGTGTGTCATTTAAAAAAAAATCCTGCGATACAGGTTATCATACATGTGAAAGTAACTCCGTCTCTCTATCTATCTGTCACGTTTTCGCGCCTAATCCGCTAAACCAATATTGATGAATTTCGGTATAGAGATAGATTGGGCCTTGGAGAAGGACATAGGCTACTTTTTATTTATATGGCAGAAAAACGTTTGCCAGTTCAAATAGTAAATAGTAAAATTGATTTTCGTCAGCAATAAATTATAATCCATTTGCATCATACACCAATGTTACAAAGAGAATTTTATTTCCTATGCAGACTCATAACTTTGAAATTCCAATATTTTCGAACAGTCTCTCGGATTCTATTTGCACCGACCAACACGAAAATAACGTCAGTCAAGAGCCACGCGATTGATCCAATCGGAAAATTGAACCCATGTGATTCCCAAGGTAGACATCTCATTTATATTTTTACGAGCGAACACCTTTGTATTGAATCACGATGGGCATTGTTTAAAGGTATTTATTTCTTGAGTAAATAGAAAAACTTTTCAATAGACATTCATCATTCATTAGCATTAGTTAAAAAAATTATAACTCGAATCCACGTTGATGATCGTTCTTAACGAATATTTAGTTTCCACTTAGCATAGCTTTCAGCAGACTAGACTAGAAACTGTTATCTGTACTCGTTATCATGTCACATTTCCCCGTGCAAGGGCTGAGTACGAATACTAACCACTACAAGTGGGGGTGGCGTGTCGAAACAAATATCACGCGACGCGAAGTCTGGAGTTTGACTCCGTCTGTTTTTACTTTCTTCGAAACGCTATTTCCCTGATCCACTCTTCCCGGCGTCCTGACTCAGAGGCCCCTTACTATTCTGACCTCATCCCTTGTATGCCTCGCCCAATCATCATCATCATCATTTCAGCCGGAAGACGCCCACTGCTGGACAAAGGCCTCCCCCAAAGATCTCCACGATGATCGGTCCTGCGCTGCCCTCATCCAACCTATCCCGGCGATCTTGACCAGATCATCGGTCCATCTTGTGGGGGGCCTACCAACACTGCGTCTTCCGGTACGCGGTCGCCATTCGAGGACTTTTCTGCCCCAACGGCCATCAGTCCTTCGAGCTATGTGCCCAGCCCACTGCCACTTCAGTTTTGCAATCATCCGGGCTATGTCGGTTACTTTGGTTCTCCTGCGAATCTCCTCATTTCTGATTCGATCTCGCAGGGAAACTCCGAGCATAGCCCTCTCCATTGCTCTCTGAGCGACCATGAGCTTTCTCATAAGGCCCATAGTTAGCGACCACGTCTGCGTTCCGTATGTCATCACTGGCAACACACATTGGTTAAAAACCTTCGTCTTGAGACACTGCGGTATTTGGGACGAAAAGATTTTACGGAGCTTCCCGAACGCTGCCCATCCGAGTTGGATTCGACGAGTGACCTCTTTCGCGAAATTGGACCTGCCTAACTGGATCGTTTGACCCAAGTAGACGTATTCGTCAACAATTTCGAAAGTACAGTTCCCAACTGTTACGGGGGTAGGTGCGACATGGACATTAGACATGATCTTCGTCTTGTCCATGTTCATTTTGAGACCTACTCCTTGGGAAGCTGTATTGAGGCCATCAAGCATATGGCTTAAGTCTTCCATGGTTTCAGCCATGATTACGATATCATCTGCGAATCTAAGGTGAGTGATGTACTCACCGTTAATGTTGATGCCCAGTCCGTTCCAGTCCAGAAGCTTGAAGACATCTTCCAACGCAGCAGTGAACAGCATCGGCGATATGACATCGCCTTGTCTGACTCCCCGCTGCAGTCGGATAGGCTTCGAGTTCTGATCCTGGAGACGGACTGACATGGTGGCGTTTTCATACAAACACTTCAACGCTTTGATGTATCGATAATCAATGTGGCACCTCTGGAGAGACTGAAGCACCGCCCAGGTCTCGATCGAATCAAAGGCTTTCTCATAGTCCACGAACGCCAAGCATAGTGGCTGGTTATACTCCTCCGTCTTCTGTATAACCTGCCGCAGCGTATGTATGTGGTCTATGGTGCTAAAACCTTTTCGGAATCCGGCTTGTTCGGGAGGCTGGAAGTCGTCAAATCTGCGCGCGAGACGATTCGTGATGACCCTTGAAAACAGCTTGTAAACATGGCTCAGAAGTGATATCGGTCTAAAGTTCTTCAAAAGGGTTTTGTCGCCCTTTTTGAAGAACAGCACCACTATACTTCCGTGCCAGGCCTGCGGCGTTTTGCCATCGAGGATGACGGAATTAAATAGCTTCTGGAGGATTTTAAGCACAGGAGTACCACCAGCTCTCAGAAGCTCGGCTGTAATTCCATCATCACCCGGCGCCTTGTTGTTTTTAAGCTGTTTAAGGGCCACACTAATCTCGTACAGACTGACGTCTGGGATATCTACGGTGTAGTGTCGGGTTAATTTGGCTCTTGGGTCTTTAGCCTTGTTGTTAACAGGTGCCCGTGTGGTCGTGTATAGCTGTCCGTAGAACTTCTCGACTTCCCTCAAAAGTTCGGGTTTAGACGAAACGACCCTGCCGTCGTCGGTCTTCAGCTTCGTCAGTTGGCTCTGCCCAATAGACAAGTCTCGTGCGAATACTTTAGAGCCCTTGTTACGCTCTATAGCCGCCTTTACACAGTCTGTGTTATGGCGGCGGATATCGCGAGTCAAGGACTTGGAGATCTGTCTATTTAGCTGCCTATACTGGGAAGCATCGTCCGGGGACTGAAGGGTCATTTGACGTCTCACATCCATCAATTTGAGAGTAGAATCTGAGATTTTTCCAGTTCTTTTTGAACGGCTGGCCTTGAAGAATTTAGACCCGGCTGTTTGAACAGCTTCCACGAACCTGTTATTATACTCGTCCACGTCAACGCAGTCACCGAGGCATTCGAAGCGGTTTTGCAATTCGAGTTGAAAGTTTACCGGGTTTTGGATCTGTATGGGTGCAGGTCGGAGCGTAGACTTCACCAGTCGAGACCTCTCCAATTTTGGATTGATATTCAATGTGCCTCTTACTAAGCGGTGATCACTCCCAGTTTTCACCGAATTGATCACAGAGACATCATTGAATATCTGTCTTTTGGTCGACATAATGAAGTCAATCTCATTTTTGGTGGCACCATCGGGACTAATCCAAGTCCATTTGCGTTGTTCTGGCTTCATGAAGAAGGAGTTCATCATATACAGGTCCTCCTTCTCCATGAAGTCGGCCAGCATCTGGCCTCGGGTGTTCCGATTTCCGAACCCAAATTGCCCCACTCTCAACTCATCGCCGCTACGTTTCCCCAATTTTGCGTTGAAGTCTCCCATGACAACGTTAAAGTGGGTTTTAGAAGTGTGGATGGCTGTTGAGATGTCCTCATACATGGCTTCCACCTCCTCGTCAGGATGTGTCGAAGTCGGAGCGTAAACCTGAATGACCTTCAACGAATACCGTTTGGTAATTTTGAGTATTAGGTACGCTACCCTAGTCGAAACACTCCCCACCTCAGTAACGTTGTTCACAAGAGACTTGTGAACGAGAAACCCGACACCACCTTGGGACAGTTGGTCGCCCTCCCGGAAGTAGAGCAGATTTCCGGAATTTAGGATTATTGAGTCCTCTCCCTGTCTTCGGACTTCAGATAACCCCACAACATCCCATCGCAGTCTGCTCAAAACTTCCTCCAGTTCCTCCAACTTCTCGTTGGTCCGCAGTGTCTTGACATTGTATGTTGCCAGGGCCAAAGGTCGTCGTTCTTGGTAGCGAATCCGAACCCGGGGATTCTTCGCACCCCCTGCCCCGTCGCTTATGTGGCTGCTACCGTGACCACCACGAACGGGGCCGCCGGGGACTAGGGGCCGGGGCCTGTGTGTATCTGTCATTTTAGGGGGGGGTTTTGCCATAATCGCCACGCTTGGCAGGCGGGTTGGCGATCGCAGTATTCGCAGTTGGTGATGCTCTCACGGAAAGATGCTGCTGCCCATCCTCCGTTCTTTCTATCCCTTAGTCGTCTCTTACGACACCCACGGGAGGAGATGGGGTGGTGCTATTCTGGTGCGACACCACACACATATATATATATATATATATATATATATATATATATATATATATATATATATATATATATATATATATATATATATATATATATATATATATATATATATATATATATATATATATATATATATATATATATATATATATATATATATATATATATATATATATATATATATATATATATATATATATATATATAATACACATATATATATATAATACAATCCCGTAACTATATTACAAATTTCGTCCACTCGCCATAGCAAAAAAAAATGTTAATAATAGTTTTACGCGCCACAGTAAAATCCTTTTACAGTGTGTAGACATGGTTATTTGATTGAGGAAAACTATATAGATAATTACTACATTATCCAACGTCAAAAGTTGCTAACCACACATTTACATCTAATATGATAAGTTATATTAGATGTAAATGTTGAAGTCTAAGGACGGATCAAGCTTTAGATTTGCAGAATCGTTTTCCCATCCTTCTACACAAAGTTCCTATTTCCCGCTATTACACTGTGTCTTACATCAACAATCACCCATTTATGAAACACGAGAGCTGTTGACAGATTAAAATTGTAGAATATGTGAGTAAACAGAGAGGACATCCTTGAATTTTGCTGCCTATTTAAAAGTTTGTCCGATAACATCGACGCTTTCCTCAATTTTATAGTATCGCTTAAGAATAAAATAGTTGTATTAACGTGGTACCGTCACAGGCGGCAGCGGTGGCGCCTTGCAAGTCTCGGCACGTTGTACTGAATATGGAATATGCTAGTTTTTACAAGTAACAGTCGCTGAGCTTCTTAAAATATTGTCTGCCTACATTGATAGGTGAAGTCAAGCCAACATTTTAGTTCTTCACTATTGAAAGCAAATAAATTCTCGTGGACCCCCGTTTACGAATTGTGAACCTCTATTTTTTGTCACGCCAACGTAGATCTCCGTCGAGTCTCCCATGGATCCCTGGGGGTCCATCTGGACCACTTTGGGAATTAAGGCTCTAAATAGTCGTTAACAAGATCTTTTAAGATGCTTGATCTTTGTATTTGGATTGATCTGGATTCTAGCAATGTGACTTTTTATTAACGAAAAGATCTAAGATTTGTATGGTTTAATCAATAATTAGTGCTTAATGTAATGCTAAATAATATATTCAAACTTATCATATTAATATATTCAAGACTAATAAACTCCATTTGGACTGTCTTAAATTGAAAACTTACTCCAGTATAGGTTTAGTTCTCTTATGGAATACACTTCGCCTCACTTCTTGCAAAGCAATTAATTGTTTTGTTAGTATGTTACCTTAGGGATTGAATTTTCATTGGATGAAGCCGTTACTTCTTGTTATGCTACATATTATACTGGAAATAGATGTGATGTTATAAGGAATATTATCAAAACATTTCAGGTTAATTTATCTTAACAAACAATAAGCCCCTGAAACACAGTTCATTATTGTTCTGACGGTAGTATCTCCTTTAGAAACAAAACTTAGAAAAATATTGTGTTTGTTTTATTAAGGCGAGAAACTTAGCATTTCCTTCATAATTTTAAGCAATAGATATCATCACACCTCAAGTAATATAAGGTATTTTACTTACAAAATATTTTATAACATATAAATTAAACAAATTTAATGCGGAAAAAAATAATCGAACGAATTTACTTAAATAATTTTTTGTAGTATGATATTCAAAATTTATATGAGTAAAAAAGTCGTCATGCCTATTGCAGTAGTTCTTCGTGTATTGCCAAATATTTTATCATACCTGGTTAACAGGCTAAAAGCAGATACTGTGATTGACAAAATTAATATTAGCAGTCTGCTATCGTCATAAAATGCAAAGAGAAAAATGCTATATGACTAGGAATGAGAATAAAAAATGGTGGATTGTAAAAAATATGGCACAACATTCGTGAAAGAAGGAAGAAGAGTTTAATGCAACATTTGGTATCCACGAGTAAAGGCCCCATATCTTCAAAATATCCCCGTCCTGATAATATTTCATCCGTAAACAATTCCAGTCATTCACCAATTTTAGTGACGTCATTATTATCGAATAATGACACTCAACGGGCACGGCTGGGCAGACGTGATATGAATACATTCCATTTACGGGTATTACGAGGTTTTGGGCGTATTTGTACATACTTTTGCCAAAAGATACTATTTGTCTCTGGGTCGTAAAACCTACGGACATCGGATTATGTCGCACTCTGATCCACCGAAGGTTTTATATTAGGCACGTAGTGCAAAACTTGGTCACACATTCCTGTGACTAATATTAAGTTGACCGTATGATTTCACCCAACTTGGATAACATCTACGGTATCCCTAGTCTTGTAGCTTCGTAAAATACAATTAATGTATTTTCCGAAACAAGATTTGATCAGATCACGAAGCATCGCCCTCAACTGCATTACATTACTCGGAAGATGCTTCGGGCAATGATAATAACAGCGTACATCGATCGACAGCGCAACCACATGCACACAACGCGATGTCTCAGCCAGGAATGACGGGTTGACGGGAGACGGGGGCACGCTACGAGCCTGCGTATTTAGATCACCTGTGGAGGCAGCTACGCGGGACGAGGCCTCAACCAATTTCGTGGAATTACTAGTCTCGTGTACGAATGCAAACCAAACCGTGAAAGACATGCTTGATTTCTCAGAATTAGTCTCGGGTATCAATATCTTTAATTGTTTACATTTTTAAAGCTTCTGATTGGTCGGTGAAACCTAGCCAAATCATATTATAGAGCACGAATTTCAAAATAAATTATTCAGTACCGATTCAGTATCAATCCAGTATTGATTCAGTAACCATCTCTGGTGTTTCATTTATAACCCAAATGGTGACAAAATCATGTGGAAAATTGTTGGTCCTGTCTGAAAATATGTGTTCGTAAGTTCCATGTTTGTTAACATAACCATGCTACAATGGTTTTCACCAAGAGCCAGCTTATCTTTTAACTAGGTCGAGTAGCAGTTAATTTTGCAAATAAGTCGACTAAGGAAATCAAGCTTCAAAGTGCGAGCTTAGATGCAATTGAGATTCCTAATTTGATAAATAAATATATTCAGATACAGGAACAAATCACATATCGCCATTTTGTCCCAAAGTAAGTAGCAAAATACTTGTGTTATGGATACCAGATATACTAACGTACTTGTACAGTTTTTTTTTTTTTTGTAAATAAAGACCCAGTTTCGGGACGATCAAAAGTTGAAATATCGTAAATTGATATTGATGATGTATTTGTTGTCTTAACATTTTTAGAATCAGATATTTTATTTAAACCAAGAAATAAAATTTATGTAAATAAGAATATGTATATCGGTCAATAGGAACATCGTTACGTAAAAGCATTATGTTTGAAAAGCTCGCAGAAAATGATGCCAACCGCTTGCTTGAATTTTATATAGACGCCATCTTTTGTCTACGATAGTGCATATTGAATTTGCTGTTCTTTTGAGTGAAAATAAGTGAAACGTATCAATTTTCTTATACTGAAGATAAATCGTTGATAAAATATATTTTTGATGTAAATTACTCTCCGTGCAGGAGAATATACTGCGGCCAGGGTAGGCCTGTCGTAAAAGACGACTGAATAACCCTAGCTAAGTTACCACCTACCTACCGGGTGCCATCTATCTGGATGGCAACCATCCATGGCATATAAGTATGCCGCCATAATAACCTGGCGTTGTGTTCCGGCATTAGTGACCTATGTTCCTATACCTACACGTGGACGGTAGCGTGTTCGCATCTATTTTGCTGCAGTGTTGAAGGATGCATTTGGCAGTACTGACGATAAGATTACTCTGAGTGTACGCATGGATAGAAGTGTATTTGACCTGTCTCGTTTTAAATCTAAGAGGAATACTGTGTCTGTCTCTGTCTTGGAAATACTATATGCGGATGACGTCTGCCTTATGGCCGACAGTTTACAGTCATTGCAGATATACTTGAATATTCTAGATAAATCGTGTCAAAAGTTCGGCTTAAAAATCAGCGCCTCAAAAACTCAAATAATAAAACACCCGGCGAGAGGTCAGTCTACTGACGACGGTGCTGTGGTTTTATCTGCAAGAAATATGTGTGAGATGGACACTTTCCGCTTGGGTGTTTGGTGCGCAGCGACAATCGTCTGGAATCTGACGTTTCTGCACGCATTGCGAATGCTGCTGCGGCTTTCGGCAAACTAAGACGCCGTGTTTGGAGCTCTCATGACCTGAAACTCCACACTAAACTTACCGTATACAGAGCCATTATACTACCTCTACTTCTGTATGCCTCGGAGACGTGGTGCCTCTATAAAGTAGACATCCAAAGATTGGATTTATTTCACATGAAGTATCTTCGAGCTATTCTCAGAATAGGATGGCAGGATCGTGTGACTAATACAGAGATTCTTAGAACATCTGCGATGTCGGGTATGGAGGGTATGTTGATTGGGCGGCAACTTCGTTGGTGTGGACATCTTGTACGTATGGACCCTACCAGGTTACCCAAGAACATATTTTACTCTCAATTGAGTACTGGAAAACCGAAACCTGGAGGGCAGTACTTACGCTATCGTGACGTTCTGAAGCGTCACCTCAGTGACAGAGGCGTCAAAGAATACGAAACAATTCGTACGGAAGACCTCGACGCTAGAAGCTAGATCCGCAATACACGACCCAAGCCCTCCTACACGTATACATATAAAACAAATGGTCAGTTATATTGTTTCTCTTGCAGCCGAGTTTTCAAGAATAAATTCGGTTTTGCAAGTCATTCTCGTGCCCATGCCAGGAAATCATAGCAGGGGTCGCCATTGACGGATGCGTCAGGGATATCATCATGATCATCACTATAAAGTGTGCCGTCAGCCTGACTGCTGCTGCTCAGCAATAGAAAAAAAAAGAATAATTTATGTTAACATATTAAATAAAATAGAATTACACAGTGCATAATTGTTAAATAGAAGTATTTTTTTCTTTTTAAAAGAGTTTAAATCTGTATAGTTCGCGACTTTGCAGGACGTGCCCACCTTCAACTTCCATAAGGACCATACATTGCGCGCCATGCGCAATTGATTTCTAATACTCAATTTTTCTTTAGTTAGTCGTACGTAACATTCTGTTAAGTATTATGAAGTGGAGCTGATATTGTGTAACAGTTCTTCTGCGAGCAGTCAGTGAATCGCGGATAGGTGAGAAAGAACCAAACATTTTTTTTAACATATAATCCACTGTTTTCTCTCTCCTATAAAACTTGTATGGTATCTCTGGGTCCGGCAATGTAAAATTACAGAGCAACCCTTGTTGCGCGCTATTTTGAGTTTTCATTTTTGTTTTACTTTATCTAATGCACGAATTAGGTTGTAATTCATAAAAATACATCGAAAAGGTTATTAAAGGAAAGTTATGAAAGAAATATAATTGAAGTCTCGGCAGGATGTCGACAGAAAACTATCAAGGTAAATAAACGTACCATGTTTTCTTATGACAGAATAAATATTTGTTAGTTTATTATAAATGAAAAATATTTCATTATGAACAAACTTTCCTTATAGTTTGTTCCAATAAGGATATACTTTATTATATTAATCTATAAATAGTACATCAATAAATTATGCAGCTGTATGTTTGAGTGTATGTTTTCAGTTTTATATTTGTAAAAATATGTGCAATATAAAATGTAACATATGTACTATTTAAAAAAAATGTTGTAGATCTAGATGTAATAGATTTTTGGATTATTATTTCTATTAGCAGCAAACAAACGATAAGCGACAACTTGCAAAAATAGCTGACGTTAGATGGATGCGACGATCTGAAGAGAATGTTATTGGGCAAGATTCTGGTGAAGTCTAGGTCTAGGAATGACAGTAGACGTTAATAGGCTGATAATGATGTGATCGCTATGTAATGATATGGGATCTTAAAAGTTATCATTAATTTGGGTAGATAGAATAATAACTTAACCCACTAAACTTATTTCCTCAAGACGCATATATTTTATTTCATAAAAGAACTTATTGATTTACGCTGTCACGGGAATCAGAAGGAAAGTTAGGTAATATTTATGATAGTTATCCAACTTCACCAGAAAGGGCCATATAATGTTTTTAATTTTGTCATTAATAGTTTTGTCTGAAAATGATATTATTTGAAACTATCGGGCTTAATATCAAGACATATTCAATCAATCAACAGCCTTACGTCGCCCACTGCTGGACATAGACCTCCCCAAGATCACGCCATAATACCTGTTCCCCGCTTTTCTCATCCAGCCACTACCGGGCTGGTGGCCGTCCTGCACTATGTTTGCCAAGACGCAGTCTCCACTCTAAGACTAGCTTACTCTAACGGCTGCCAGTCGTGTCCAGCCCATCGTTTTAGTCTTTTCTCGTATCTACTCGTTTCAGATTTAATCCTTAAGGGAGATACCGAGCATAGCTCGCTCCAAAATTCTTTGCGCGACTCTAAATTTGTGGATTAAGCCAGCGGTCAGTGTCCACGTCTCGGCACCATACGTTATAAGACTTTAGTTTTGAAGCTTTTCGAAGAATATAATACAATCGAGTTTAAAAATTTGAAATTGAATTTCAAAGTGCTTTATTATACGAGTATACTAGGTAGGCAAGTATATCATACTCGGAGACAAAAGTAGAGTACACGGGTTAGATTTAAACTGTGCACCTGGTGTTTCTCTCCTAACGTGCATATTATAAAATAATCGACATATCGAAGATAAAGGAATACTTCGTGAAGTAACCTGCATATCACCAGTATGTATAACCCGCTAATCCATTTTAGAAAACGTGGCGGGTATACAGTTCGTTATTTTATGAGAAGGCCTGAACCTAACATTGTCAACGATGGCCACGTTTCGGATCTTATCCATATAAGAGATACTGAAGAGAACGTTGACAGCAGCTGGCATTTTAAAATTTAAAATGTCAAGAAGAACTTCCTCTGTTGGCAACTGTAGGTGCATGTCTATTCATCTTTTAAGGAATCATAAAAAAGGTCCAAACGGTGGGGCTCAAGATCGAGGATCAAAGGCCGGGTAAGGTTTACCTACTATCCATAAAGTTTCAATAAACTCATATTTTTACCAATGACCTTAATAAGATGATTAAGAATGGATATCCAACCCCTTATTTCTGGCAAAAATCACGTGACCAAGATTACCTAGCCAGTTTAGGTTAGTACGGCAATCTCACAACATCCCGATTACCTGAGCTTCAATCGTTATTCTGTAAGTTGCTAAAACCGGGTAGTGAGAATGAAGGAACCTAAAGATCTTGGTCAAACCTCTTACACCATAGGTTGGTGGTGCGATGAAGGACCATAGAAAGGAAAGGGTACAGCTTATATCTATAAAAGATGGTAGCCGCGGTGCAGCATACAAAGGTAGATAGATAGATAATTCTTTATTGTTCACCACACAATTTTACAGAAAAAAAGACATAAAAAGAAGTAGGTAATAGTACAACATAGTGAGCAAACGGCGGTCTTATCACTAAATAGCGATTTCTTCCAGACAACCTATCAGAAATATTTAAAGTAGTAGTACAAGGCGGTGCACAATAGACATAGAAATCAAGATAGTAAATATTATACAAAAAAAAAAAAACTAAATTAATCTAACATACAATAGCAATACAATGAAGCATACACATGACGATGCAGTTTATGACTTTAGGTAATGGTCATTAACCAAGTTTTTAAAAATGGCAAGTGATTTTGCTTTTCTAATATCCAGAGGGAGGGAGTTCCAAATTTGGACAGCCTGTACTGCAAAGGAATTAGAAAAGAATGTCGAAGAGTGTACAGGGGTCTGTAAGAGCAAGTTTTCATTAGAGCGCAGAGAGCGGGAGTGAGTTGTATAAAGAAATTTAAAACAATCCTTAAGGTAAGGAGGTGAAGAAGGAATAAACAATATTCTATAGAGTAAATAGAGAATGTGAGCATTCCGGCGAAGCGAGATGGGCAACCACTTGAGCTTTTGGCAATATTCAGAAATATGGTCATATTTTCTTAAACCAAATATGAACCTAATACCAACATTTTGAAGACGTTCCAGCTTCAATAGTTGCTCTTGGGTAAGATTAAGATAGCAGACATCGGCGTAGTCAAGGATAGGGAGTAATAGAGATTGAACAAGTTTTATCTTAGTGGCAAATGGAAGAAAGTTTTTGAGCTTTTTAAGAGAATTATAAGAAGCAAAAATTCTACGACTTAATTCTGTTATGTGCGGCTGCCAACATAGTTCTTTGTCAAAAGTTACACCAAGGTTTTTTATCTTATCACTAATAGCAATCTGCATACCATCAAATGTGATATTGGGAAGAAGAGATGCATCTAATTTAGAAATCAGCCGTGAACTACCAATGATGATAGACTGTGTTTTTAAGGGATTTATATTTAAGCCATAGGAAATACTCCATTCAAGAATTTTACGTAAATCTTCATTGGTAGTTCTGATGGCGTCATGTAATTTATCCCTAGGTACCTGAGTATAAATTTGCAAGTCGTCTGCATAGAGATGATAGGAAGAAGATAGGTTACAAGAGATTGAATTTATGAAAATGGAAAATAAAAGAGGAGATAAAACGCCGCCCTGCGGGACTCCAGCAGTGAGGTCCTGCCAAGATGAAAATGTATCATCTAAGCGTACCCGTTGCCGGCGTCCAAACAGGTAACTCTGAAACCAATCAATAACTGTTGGAGACATGTTGAAAGTACGAAGAATTCCTATGAGAATATCAAAGTCTACATTATTAAAAGCACTACTGAAGTCCAGCAGTGACAGAACCGTTACCAAGCCATTGTCCATTCCTTGACGGATGTCATCGGTAATTTTCACCAGAGCAGTTGTTGTACTATGCCCTGGGCGAAAACCAGATTGCAAAGGATTCATTAAGGAGTAAGTATTGATAAAAACAGTAAGTTGATTATGAACTAAACGCTCCAAGACTTTAGAAAGAAAAGGTAGAATAGAAATAGGACGATACTCAGAGAAGGATGAAGGGTTTGGTTTTTTGGGTAAAGGAATAACCTGAGCTTCTTTCCATGAGGAAGGAAAAATACTGGTGGATACAGAGTAGTTAAGTATGTGGGAAATAATAGGAGAGATAATATCAAGAATGGGCAAGATCATGTTCCGGCTGATACCATCACTGCCGACTGCCTTTGAAGTTATTGATTTTATCGCTCCTTCAACATCGCAACTAGTAAATTGATTAAGAAGAAATTGTGGATTAGGAGAAGTTGGAAAAGTAGATAGAGAGTTAATAGTGTTTGATTTTATCATCGTATCAAGAGCTGAAGTAGCAGCAAAATGCTGATTTAGAAGATCTAAATTTAATTGATGAGAATTTGGAACTGGTGCAGTTTTTCCAACTCCTAAAGATTTCAGGAATTTCCATACTTTACTGGGATTATTATTTTCAACTGATTCATGAATAAATCGGCGTTGTGCATTCCTACAAGCTCTATTACAGCGATTGCGGGCCTCAATAAAAACAAGTCTACCAGCTTCTGACGGATGACGATTATATTTAGATTTGGCTTTACACTTTAGAGCTATAAGAGATTTAATTTGGTCAGTAAGCCAAGGTGCAGGAAAATGTTTGAGCTTAATCAGACGTAATGGTGCGTGCACATCATATAAACTTAATATGTTATTATTAAATAAAATGACTTTTTCATCTACAGACTTTGCTTTGGTGACTTTAGACCAGTCTACTTTATCTGCGTCTTTACGAAGTGCTGCTAGATTTATGCTATTGAAATTGCGCTGCATAATTTGCTTTGGATTAGCTTTTGGCGGGCGGATATTATAAGAAACATAAACCATATCATGATGGGAAAAAGCGTAAGCAGGGCACTGGCCGGTAGTGCGGGTTCGATAATAAACGTGGAAAAGAAAGGAGACAGAAATACCCAGCAAGTCAGAAAGAGTGACGACTCACCTGAGGTTCTCTGATCTGTTACCTTCCACGGCTGATTTTGCGGTTTGGAGTCTAGGCCTTTATCTTATATCTTTAAACGAGTAATTCTTGTATATTTATATATATATATATATATATATATACCTAGTCAGGTCATAAATTCTGTCACATGTTTAATGTAAAATAATTGTAACAAGTTTATTAATTATGTAACCATTCATATACCAAAATGAACTTAACAAAACATAGATTCTTATGACATTAAAGTTTATTCAAAATGACCTCCGTGATTTTGAATACAAGCCTTCAATCTGCGCGGCCAGTTGTCTATCGCAGCACGAACGAGGTCCATGTCAATATCGGCGGCTGCCTTAATCAAGGATGTCTTGAGTGACTCCAAATTGGGATGAGGCTTTGAGCACGCCTTTTCCTCCAAGTGTTGCCATATCTTGTAATCTAACGGATTCAAATCTGGACTGGAGGAGGGCCAGTCTTCGTGCCCGGATGAAGTCGATTTCACGCGCCGCCAGCCAGTCTTGTGTGCTCTTCGCTCTATGAGCTGGCGCCGAATCTTGTTGGAATACCCAGTGCCTGTTATTGAACATGGTATGAGAAACAGGTTCCACAAGGTTCGTCAGGACTGTATTTTGATACACAACAGCATTCGTTTTTACACCTTTCTCACAAAAATGTACCTCTGTTAAGCCCCAATAAGAAACTCCCAACCATACCATGAGCGAGGATGGAAAATGACCTCGATGGACACGCGGAATACGGTTGCTCGCTTCTTCACTACTGTGTGCGTACACCTTATCATTTTGTTTGTTGTAGCTCTCTTTTACGGTAAACATTTTTTCATCCGAAAAAAGAATTTCCCGATATTTTTTTCCCGCGTACCGCTTCAACAAAGCGCGGCATCTCTTCAGTCTCAGGTCCATTAGACGAGCATTCAAACGATGTCCTGTTTTTCTTCGATATGCCCGAAGCCCTAAGTCTTCATTTAACACCCTTTTCACCGTGGTTCTGCTTAACCCCATCTGAAGGGCCAACAGTTTCTGCTTACGTTTGGGATTTCTTTGAATTCGTGCCTTCACAGCTTTTATCACTGCTGGAGTCCTAACAGACCGAGGGCGACCACTTCTTGACCTGTCATCTACACTAGAGTCTTCATTGTATCGTTTGATGGTACGATAAACGAATCTTTTGGTAATATTCAAATTTTTCAGTATGTTAAAAATTTGAATTGGCGCGTAACCGCAACGATGTAACGCAATAACTGCAACACGGTCTTCTTTAAGCGTCCACTCCATATTTAAAAATGAGTAAAATTCTAAAAGTTATACATTTTTATTTTCATGAACAATTCGAAATTCTAATTCAATAAACTTTTTTGTGGCCAGCATTCTAAAAGAAAAGTTTTTACTGTGTGACAATACTTATGACCTGACTAGGTATATATATATATATATATATATATATATATATATATATATATATATATATATATATATATATATATATATATATATATATATATATATATATATATATATATATATATAATTGGAATCTCGGAATCGGCTCCAACAATTTTCATGAAATTTAGTATACGGGGGGGTTTCGGGGGCGATAAATCGATCTAGCTAGGAATCATTTCTAGAAAATGTCAAAAGGTCGCGTTTGAGTAGTCCCAATTTAAACTGAAAAATGACTCTTCCTGACATCTATCGGCGAATAATAATACTATTTTTTTTTAATTGCTTTAACGGCACAACAACACTAACGCTATTCCAGCAGATGGCGTTGTTAAGTAACACGAAGTCAATGAGTGTTTGCTTTGAGGTTAGATTAAGAAAATCAATTGTTAATTTCCAAAAAACACAATTTATAAAAATAAAAAAATACCGAGCAAAGCTCGGTCATCCGGATATTACACATATAAAAACTCGTATATATCC